>QRFJ01000097.1:1288010-1659992 GCA_006176705.1 Cocos nucifera
ATATGATTAATATAATATATATATATATCTTGTGTGTGTGCTGATATTCCATATAAAACCTCCTCTTAAGGTCGTTTGGTTGGAATAATTTAGCATGAAAAATAATTTTCATGTCAATTTCATGTTTGGTATGAAATAAAAAAAAAAAAGATCAATAGAAAACGATTATACTAGAGATTTCTGCATGTCTATTTGTACAAACATTATAATGTACATATAATAGATATAGTAACAAATATGATTATGTATGAATGTATGTATGTTTACATATATGTATGGTTATGTATTATGTAGTTACATATTATGTATGTATTATGTAGCTACATATATATGAAAATTATTTTTTTATGCTAAAATTCTCAACCAAATGGCCTCTAAGAGGAGGTTTTATTGGAATATCAGATATATATATTTAATTATATATATATATTTAACATATATTATATATATATATATTTAACATATATATATACTATATATTATATATATATACAATATATATATCTTATAATAATATATTTGTATATATATATATATATATTAATATATATATTTAGTGCTGATATTTCATATAAAACCTCCTTTAGAGGCCATTTGGTTGAATAATTTATCATGAAAAAATAATTTTCATGTCAGATTATCATGTTTGGTATGAAAAATAAAAAAAAGAGATGATAAAAAAATTAATGAACCTCATGCTTATTTTTCAGAGAGATATGGTAAAATAAATACCATGAAAGGATTGATATTTGATAAATTTTTGAGTGATGATATTATGTTGACAAAAATATCTCTAATAAACTACATATATAATCATTAAATTTATTTTAATATCCTTCAAATTTTATTCGATAAAAAATTTTTATAAAAAAATTAAGATGGAGATGACATTATGTGAAGAATTATGTGATTATAGTAATTATATAAAAATTAATTGAAGATGATAATATTATTTTAGTATTAAAAAATTATTTTATATTAAAAAATATATTTATAAATTTTATCATATTTTTATGTAGAATTATCTTCAACCAAATGTAATAATCTTTTTTTGGCATCATTTTTTAGAGTAATTTTTTCATCAATTAAATATAGTAATTTTTTTGCCTCTACAATCATTTTTTTAGGTAAATAATTTTCATGAATTATCAGATTATCCCATGTTGGTGCAGAATCTGATTGACGCCGGATCAAACTAGAGCTGAGGAAGAAGAGGTTGCCGTCGGTGACCTACAAAATAAAGTTCCATCTGGAGTTGATGGTGGTAGCTCCAGTAGGACTCTTTGATGATTAAGTTAGCTCTTTTGGCCAACAAAAATGAAGTGCTCAAGAAAGAGTTCAACAGAATTTTGAAAAGAAGAAGAGAGCTTAAAGAAAATGTATCTGAAGGATTCTTTTTTATAGATGGAGTCTGTAGCAGACTGACAGTGACAGTCATAACCATTCGATAGTGGACCGCTCGGAATTCATGGGATTTATTATGGAGAAAGAGATGTCGTTAGACTGATAGTGACAGCCATAACCATCCAGTAGTGGGCTGCTAGAGGCCACATGGGGTTTGCTACAGAGAGAGAGATATCGTCTGTAGCAGACTGATAGTGACAGCCATAACCGTCCGATAGTGGATCGCTCGGAGCCACATAGAATTTGCTATGGAGAGATGTGTCGTCTGTCGTGATGTATCCATTCATCGAGATTTAATAGTCGAAATTCGAAGAAAGCAGGCATTGGTGGATGAAGAACTTTGACATATATCAATTCTAGAGAAGTTTGGACTCCTAAAGAAAATATAGCTAGAGAGGATCATCCGAGAGGAATGCTAGTTGAAATCTGAAAGTAATCTATCAGAGAAATCTGATTGAAAAAGAAGTCCGAAAAGAGTTTGGCTTCTGAAGAAATTTGATTGAAGAAGAAGTTTGGAAGGAGCTCGGCTCCTGAAGAAATTCGACTGAAGAAAGAAGTCTGAAAGGAGTTCGCTTCTTGAGGAGAAATTCGAAAGGAGTTCGGCTTCTGAGTGTCCGGAAGGAGTTCAGCTTCTGAAAGAATCCGATTGAAGAAAAAGTTAGGAAGAAGTTTGGCTCTTGAAGAAATTTGACTGAAGGAGAAGTTCGAAAGGAGTTCGGCTTCTGAAGGTATCCGACTAAAAGAAGTTCAGAAGGAGTTTGACTCCTGGAGGTATCCGACTGAAGGAGAAGTTCGAAAGAAGTTCGGCTCTTGGAGGAATTTGACTGAAGGAGAAGTCCGAAAGAAGTTCAGCTTCTGAAGGTATCTGACTGAAGAGAAGTCCAAAAGGAGTTCGACTTTTGGAGGTATCCGATTGAAGAAAAAGTTTGGAAGGGGTTTGGCTCCTGGAGGAATCTGTAAAGAGTTTGGCTTCTAGAGGAATCTGATTGAAGGAGAAGTTCGAAAGAAGTTCGGCTCATGGTGGTATCCAACTGAAGGAGAAGTCTGAAAGAGGTTCGGCTCCTAGAGGAATTCGGAAGGATTTTGGCTCCTGGAGATGTTCGGAAGGAGTTTGACTCTTGGAGGAATCTGATTGAAGGAGAAGTTCAAAAGGAGTTCGGCTCTTGGAGGAATTCGAAAGGAGTTTGGCTCCTGGAGGTATCCGACTAAAGGAGAAGTCTGAAAAGAGTTCGACCACTGGAGGAGTCCGAGAGGGGTTCGCCCGCTGGAGGAGTTCAGCCGTCGAAGGAGTTCAACTGGGATTCGGCCACTGGAGGAGTTCGACCGCTGGAGGAAGAATTTTTGATCGAAGCTCTTCCGTGGTTACCAATTGTATTAGGCTAAGCATCAAACTGGACTTCGACGAGAGCAGAATTTATTTCCAATAATAGTTTTCCCACTCCCGAGTTTGAAATTCAAAGGAAGGGAGTACAAAAAAGACGACTGTCAATTTTTTTTTTTTGGACTCTACACCCATTGAGGTTGAAGCTCGGGGAAGATCTTATCTCCTACCGAGATTGAAGGAGATCTTATCTTCTATTGAGGTCGAAGCTCCTAAAAGCTCGGGGGAGATCTTATCTCCAATCGAGGTTGAAGGAGATCTTATCTTCTGTTGACGTTGACGTTGAAGCTATGGGAAGATCTTATCTCTAGCTGAGGTTGAAGGAGATCTTATCTCCTATTGACATTGAAACTCGGAGGAGATCTTATCTTCAACGAGGTTGAAGGAGATCTTATTCCTATTGACGTTGATGTTGAAGCTCGAGGAGATCTTATCTCTAGCCGAGGTTGAAGGAGATCTTATCTCCTATTGACATTGAAGCTCGAGGAAGATCTTATCTTCAGCCAAGGTTGAAGAGATTTTATCTCCTGTTCGGAAGATTTATCTCGCTGAGGTTAAAGGAGATCTTATCTCCTATTGACGTTGAAGTTGAAGCTCGGGAGAGATTTATCCAGCCGAGGTTGAAAGAGATCTTATCTTCTGTTGACGTTAAAGTTGAAGCTTGGGAGAGATCTTTATCTTCAGCCGAGGTTGAAGAAGATCTTATCTCTTGTTGATGTTGATGTTGAAGCTCGGAGGAGATCTTATCTCCGATTGAGGTTGAAGGAGATTTTATCTCCTGTTGACGTTGACGTTGACGTTAAAGCTCGGAGGAATCTTATCTAGTCGAGGTTTTAAGAAGATCTTATCTCATGTTGAGGTTGACGTTGAAGCTTGAAGGAGATCTTATCTCCAGTCGAGGTTGAAGGAAATCTTATCTCCTGTGAACGTTGACGTTGAAGCTTGGGAGAGATCTTATCTCCAGCCAAGATTGAAGAAGATCTTATCTTTTGTTGAAGTTGAAGTTGAAGTTCAGGAGAGATCTTATCTCCAACCGAGATTGAAGGAGATCTTATCTCATGTCCCGAGTTTCTGCGCTTGTTGCTTATTGCGGATGCCGAGCTCTTTGCGGATGTCGGGCTTGTTATGAATGTCGAACTAGAATCTCTCCTGCAAATCAGGATAAGATTCTGCATTTCGCATTTGACATAGTCAGGTTATCATGGAAAAACACATATATGGATTCTCCACCTAGCTTCTTCCTTCTCCACATCTTTAGTCTATGAGATTTCGACTTTTGCTCATGTTAGGATGAGGTTCTCCTCCTGTTCCTAACAGACTGTAGGGGCACATTAGGATCATTATCAGGGCCTCTCCTCTCACCTCATCTAAAATGAATGAGGTCTTTTGACCTTCGACTTTGCTCATGTTAGGATGAGGTTCTCCTCATGTTCCTAACGGACTGTAAGAACACATAAGGACCGTTGTCAGGGCCTCTCTTCTCACCTAGTCTAAAATGAATGAGGCATTCGATCTTCGACTTTGCTCACTATTAGGACGAGATTCTCCTCCTGTTCCTAACGGATTGTAGCTATAAGGGCTGTTGTTAGGACCTCTCTTCTCACCTCGTCTAAAATGAACGAGGCCTTCGATTTTTGCTCATGTTAGGATGAGGTTCTCCTCCTATCTTCGTCTAAAATGAACAAGACTTTCGACTTTGCTTACGTTAGGATGAGGTTCTCCTCCTGCTCCTAACGGACTATAGGGGCATATTAGGACCATTTGTCGGGGCCTCTCTTCTCATCTCATCTAAAATGAATGAGGCCTTTGACTTTGCTCATATTAAGATGAGTTTCTCTCTTTATCCTCGTCTAAAATGAACGAGACCTTCGACTTTGCTCACATTAGGATGAGGTTCTCCTTCTGTTCCTAATGCACTGTAGGGGCGCATAAGGGCCATTGTCAGGGCCTCTCTCCTCATCTCGTCTAAAATGAATGAGACCTTCGACTTTGCTCACGTTAGAACAAGATTCTCCTTCTATTCTTAATGGGCTGTAGGAGCGCATAAGGGCTGTTGTCAGAGCCTCTTCCTTCATCTCATCTAAAATGAATGAGGTCTTCAACTTTGCTCACGTTAGGATGAGGTTCTTCTCCTATTTTTATTGGACTGTAGGGGCATATAAGGGCCATTATCAGGGCCTCTTCCCTCATCTCGTCTAAAATGAACGAGATCTTCGACTTTGCTCACATTAGGACGAGGTTCTTCTTTTATTTCTAATGGATTATAGGGATACATAAGGGCTATTATCAGGACCTCTTCCCTCATCTCGTCTAAAATGAACGAGGCCTTCGACTTGCTTACGTTAGGATGAGGTTCTCCTTCTGTTCCTAATATGGCCACTTTTGATTACTTCTTTTCCATCATCACATAATTTTTGTACCAAGAAATAATAATATTGAAATAGAAGAGTTTTATCAAAAAAAAATTACTGGCAGTACATTCTCAAATTTTTTGAATTTCAAGATCGTGGAAGCATTGTTTCTCTGAGCTCCTTCAGATGATAGGCTCCGTGTTGGATGATCTGCTCTTTTTCATACGAACCTTTTCAATTTGGGGAAAGCTTCTCCTGGCTTTGAGGCTAAGAGATGGCGGCTCTCCGAAGTACTAAGTCTTTCAGAGATAGTGTTGATGATGTTGAGAGGTGGCCGATCTCTTTGTTATTTCTTCCTCATTGGTGGTTCTGACTATGGAAGTACCCTTGGCCGATCTTCTTTTACTTCAGGCCGGTGTCTGAGGAATCAACCCAGTCAACCTCTTCTGATGAGCTCCTCGATCTCATCTTGGAGCAGGATGAGAGTGCATCCATTCAAGCCTCGGTAGTTGCTCCTTGATCTCCATCAGTACTTACATTTTTGGAGCATCGAGAGGGGTGCAGTTGTGAAACCTTTTGAGGAGAGAACTTCTTCGTGCTCTTCTATCGGGGCTTCTTTGATGATGAGCTCGAGCAAGAGTTCGGATTTGCTTACGCTCAGAGAAAGTTTCATGAGCATGATCGAACTTCATTCGATGCCCTCCATCATGGCTGAGGGCTTATTAGACTCGCTCGCTTGCGTCGCTCTTCTGTGGCCTCCTCATCCTTCAACTTGAAGGCTTCTTCTCACTCGGACATATCTTTCAGTCTGAGCCTAGCAGATCAGTAAAGTTTCTGAGGTACTTCTTCTCTAAGGAAGAACAGCAAATCATTTCTTCTGAAGACCGCCCCTGAGTGCGGCCATTGCAATAAACTGGTCCAAGATTTTCGGACCTCCAATGCAGCAGCATTAAATCGAATGACATAAGCTTGGGATAAATTTTTCTTCCTGCTTTTGCTTGATATTCATCAGGAAAATTTGAACCTCGGTGCGGACGTCGACTACTAATGAAGTGAGCCATAAACTAATGGCTCATCTGATCAAAGAAGAAGATCATATCTGACCTCAATGTCGAGTATCAATTTCTTGCTGCTTCCTTCAAGGTAGATGAAAAAGTTCGATATAAGATGGTGTCTGGTGCGCCATGGAGCAGCATCATGGTCCAGAAGGCCTCAAGGTGATCGATCAGATTAGAGGTTCCATTGAAGCTTTCAAATTGAGGAAGCTTGAAGCTCGGTGGAATGAGCTCTCGCATAATTCGAAAAGAGAAAGAAGATCGATGCAGACGTCGTCATGGTGAGCTAGGGTGACGTGATGAAGTTTCTCAATCCATCGATCCATCTTTCATAGTTTTTGATCGAGGGCATCATCTCGATTACAAATTTTGGAAGGCTTCTGACTGTAGATGGAAAAGATTTCTTTTAGAGAAGAATCATTATCTGAATAAGGATCCTTTGCTCTTTATTTTTTCTTTCCAAGGGCGATGAATATGCTAGCCTAAGTGCTCCTTCTTGGAATCAATTTCAGACATCCCGATGGTGGGTTTTCTGATGAAACCACCATTGAGGATTACCGTATGGCCTGTACCATTTTGGTGAGGTCCTAAATTCACTGCATCAGCAGGTTAAACTGCTTCGAATCCATCATGACCGTCGGTGGAGGAGGAGGTTGAAGTACCGATGATAGGATAGGAATGGATGGATCTGGCTCAGATTTGATAGTAGAAGTGGTAGATCTTCGGATAGTTGCCTTCTTTGGAGGCAGTTTTTAGGATTAAGGGAGAGGATGGAGATGAACTTTGAAGAAAAAGATTCACAGGATCGATTGAGCACTTCTTTAAGAACAAGGATACCTCAAAAATAGAGGGCCCTCCTTCTAACATCAATTCTATTGGTACAGAATCTGGTTGATGCCGGATCGAGCTAGAGTTGAAGAAGAAGAGGTCACCATTGGTGACCTACAAAATAAAGTCTCATCTGGAGTCGATGGTGGTGGCTCCGTCAGGATCCTCCGATGATCAAGTCAGCTCTTCTGACCAATAGAAATGAAGTACTTAGGAAAGAGTTCAATAGAGTTTCGGAAAGGAGAAAAGAGCTTAGAAAAAATATATCTTGAGGATCTCCTTTTATAGACAGAGCTTATAGTAGACTGATAGTGACAGCCCTAACCATCCGATAGTGAGTTGCTCGAAGCTGTGTAAAATTTATTACGAAGAGAGAAGCATCGCTAGACTAATTATGACAGTCATAACCATCCGATAGTGGATTGTTCGGAGCCACGTAAAATTTTCTATGGAGAGAGAGGTGTCGCCTATAGCAGACTGATAGTGATAGCCATAATCGTCTGATAGTGTGCCACTTGAAGTCGCGTGGGATTTGCTATGGAGAAAGGTGTTGCCTATCATGATGTATCCGTTCGTCGGGATTTAATAGTCAAAGTTCGAAGGTAGCAGATATTAGTTGGTGAAGAACTTTGACATATATCAAGTTCAGAGGAGTTTAGACTTTTAAAGAAAATATGGCTAGAGAAGATTATCCGAGAGAAATGCTAGCTGAAATATGAAAGTAATCCACTGGAGGAATCCGACTGAAGGAGAAGTCTAGAAGAAGTTTGGCTCTTAGAGGAATTTGACTGAAGAAAAAGTCCAAAAGAAGCTCGACTCTTGAAAAAATCCGACTGAAGGAGAAGTCTAGAAGGAGTTCGGCTCCTGGAGATATCCGACTAAAGAAAATGTCTGAAAGGGATTCAGCTCCTGGAGGAATTCAAAAGAAATTCGGCTCCTGAAGGTGTTCGAAAGGAGTTCGACTCCTGAAAGAATCCGATTGAAGGAAAAGTCTGGAAGGAGTTCGGCTCTTGGAGAAATTTGACTGAAGAAGAAGTCCGAAAGAAGTTCGGCTGGAGGTATCCGACTGAAGAGAAGTCTGAAAGGAGTTCAGCTCCTGGAGGTATCTGACTGAAGAAAAAGTCTAGAAGAAGTTCGGATCCTAGAAAAATTTGACTGAAGGAGAAGTCTGAAAGGAGTTTGGCTCCTGGAGGTATCCGATTGAAGAAAAATTTGGAAGAAGTTCGACTTTTGGAGGTATCCGATTGAAGAAGAAATTTGGAAGGGATTCGACTTTTAGAGAAATTCGAAAAGAGTTCGGCTCCTAAAGATATCCAGAAGGAGTTCGACTTCTGGAGGAATTCGATTGAAGAAAAAGTTTGGAAGGAGTTCGGCTCTTAGAGGTATCCGACTGAAGGAGAAGTCTGAAAGAAATTTGGCTCTTGAAGAAATTCGAAAGGAGTTCGGCTCTTGGAGGTATCCGGAAGGAGTTCGACTCCTGGAGGAATCCGATTGAAGGAGAAGTCCGAAAGGAGTTCGGCTCCTAAAGGAATTCGATTAAAGGAGAAGTCTAGAAGGAGTTTGGCTTTTGGAGAAATTCGAAAGCAGTTTGGCTCTTGGAGGTGTTCGACTGAAGGATAAGTTTGGAAGGAGTTCGACCGCTGGAGGAGTCTGAGAGGGCTTTGCCCGTTGGAGGAGTTCGACTGGGGTTCGGTTGCTGGAGGAAGAGTTTTTGATCGAAGCTCTTCCGTGATTATCAATTATATTAGGTTAAGCATCAGACTGAACTTCGACGGAAGCAGGGTTTATCCCCAACATCCCATAATCTGACTTATTATTTACAAAATAATCTGAATAACTTTAACCTAAATTGCCAAAAGAATCCTTCCATTACCATTTCATTGCTTCAATTAACCATAAATCTAGTCTAGTTAATCAGAGGTAGGACTCTCAACTTGGTCCAAACATTGTTTCATTTTTTCTCCCTTCTTTTCCATCACCACCTCCTCCTCCTCTTCCTTTCAAAGTCTTCTTTTTTCTCTTTTTCAAAACTGATCTTAGATTTAGCTATGTTTGAATCAAAAACCTATTGATCCGAATTAAACCATATATATGGTACATATTGGGATAATCGGATCTGCTCGTCTCGATTCGAGATCAGCTTCTTGTTGTACATCTTTATAAGAATGTTGTCTAGAGGTAGCAACCTAAGAGGAGGGATGAATTGGGTTCTTATAAAATCTTAGCCAAATTAAATTCTAAATAAGTATATGCAATAAATTGAACTAACTCAAGTGTTGGTGAAGTGTATGCAATATAGTAATTCAAGAATTAAAACTATACTCGCAAGAATTGAATGTAAGGTAAGCTAGGCAAAATACAACATAAACACACAAGAAATTTATAGTAGTTCGGTGCAATCCGCACCTACATCAACTCTGCAAGCTTTTCTTAGAATTTTTACTATAATCCAAGATTATAGTGTATTTGTTTTAACTCGAGATTACAAACAAATCCAGTTAGTTTTATCGAGCTCACCAATCATAATCCTACACCGATAATTTTTTCGGGATCACTATCAACCCAGTTGATTTTGCCGGGCTCACTAACTATAATTTTATACTGATAGTTTTGCGGAATCATTATCAATCAAGTTGATTTTATGGACTTACCAACCACAACCTAGACACCATCAATTATCGGCTTGGATCAGTCTATACTCCCAAGTTTTTTTTCCAAAAAAACTTGTAAAAAAAATAAAAATACAATTACAAGTTTCAGCACCAAATAGAAAATAAAAATTAGAACTCTTTAGAGCTTGAAGAAGTTGCTGTTAGATTGCTTAAATGATACTTCAACTTTTCTTCTTGATGCTTGAGAGGATGTAGAAGATGATGGAGATAAATCCTCTTGAAATCTCTCTGACTTAGAAGCTTGATTCCTCTCTATTCTTTCTCTTTACAATGATATTCAATATTTCCTCCAAGAAAAGATGATTTCTCTTTCAAATTCTCTTAGCTTCTTTTCCAATTGAATCTCTAACCTTTTATGTGCTTAAAAGTAGCTTGAGAAGGAGTTTTGACTGTTGAAAGACCTGAAATAGTCGTTGGAGTGAAAATCTAGCTATTTGAAGTAGTGCAGAAAACTACCAATTACAGTCATTGGATCGGCTCAGTCCCATTGGGTTAGCTTAGTTTGTAGCTGGGTTGGCTCAGTCCTCTAAGTTCTGATTTTTTATCTTTCTATGCTTTCTATCTTTTGTTTTCACTAAGACTAGGTCAGCTTAATCCCAGACTAGGTCGGCCCAGTTTACATGCCATGCATGCCAAAGACTGTTTCTGATTCTTTCTTCTCTAATTTGATTTATAGGCTAGGCTTACCTTCTTAACTTAATTTTATTCTTATTAAAGCCTCTTGAAGAATGTGTCCAATTTTAAATTTTTTTCCTCATATCTTGAGTGGTAATTCTTTACTTGGATATTGGAAAATATTTGATATTTACGAGCACTTGAAATTTTGAAACTGCACATCTTCATAAATATTGTTAGACTTTATAAGTTATACTTAAAATTCTTTATTATCATCAAAATCAATCTTTAGGTTAACAATCTCTTTCTTTTTGATGATGACAAAATTTTTAAGTATATGCAAAATAATATATAGTAGATTTTTAAATAATTATATATTTAAAGGCTTGAAATCACTAATTAATAAGAACATACTTCATTCTAATTAAGCTCAAGTATATACTTAATAATAACTCTCCTCCTTTTTGACAACATAAAAAAGCTCATGGAAAAGATGAAGAAAAATCATCAAGATCAACTTCAAAGCTTTAAATTGAGAGATATATCAAATTGATAAAGCCACATCAAAAAAATCATCTTCTTTTGAAAATTTATCTTTTGACTTAAAATAAGTTTAAAATATTTATTTTAATTTTAAAAATTAGTCTGAATTGAAATATCAAAGGCTCTTCCTCTTTTTAAATGAATATAAATTTTTTAGTCAGATTTTCAAATATACATTTTTAAGTTTTAAGAGAAATAGAGTTTGTCAAAAGATTTGAATATGAAATCAAGCATAGTATGTACTTAATATTCAATCTTTTTTTTCTTAAAAAATTTTAATCAATTAAGTTTGAAAAAAGGTATGTATCATGAATGTATCGATCAAAGTAAAATAAATAATATCAAAATAAAAGATAATCATATTTTTAAATTTATTACTTTAAGTAAATTTTTTTTAATATAAATAATTTATAAGAATTTTGCAATATACATAAAAAATTTAGTATCAAATTCAAATTTTTAAATGAGTTTCAAGATTAAGTTTAGAAATTTATTTCTTATAGTAAGAATGTATTTTCAAATTTAATTTAACTCCAACTAATTATCCAAAAATAAGATAGAGTAAATAAATTATTTAAATTAAATTGAATAATCACATGAAAGCTTCATTTATGAAGATCATAAAGTAATTAATTAAAAATTTAAGATCAAAATTTAGTTGTCTCAATGCAAGTTAAACAAAATTTCAATCAAATCAAGATAAAAAAAATATTTCTCTCCTTATTTTGAAGGTACCAAGAATTTATTTTTCTTTTAATATTTTAATAATATTATCTCTTCCTATTTTTTTATAATTTTAGCTAGATTATTTTATATTTCAATTTTTTTCCTCTTTTTTCTTTCAAATCAGGTATATTTAACATGAATTCAATCATAAAATTTAAATTTTCTAAATTTAAAAGGTATTTTCAATTTCAAAGCCATTTTCAATTAAATGATCATTTATTCTTTAATAATTTTTTTTTTATTTTAGCAAATAAAATTATTTTAAAATAAAATAAAATTCAAAGGTATAAGCATTAATTGAGTGAACCAAGCATTAATGAATCCAAATATCAATCAAACATAGCATTCATTCAAGAAGATACCAAATTTTTTTTAAAAATTTATTTTTTTATTAAATTTAAAGGATGTTTATAAAAAGATGTATATAATAAGAATAAACATCAAGAAAATCAAAAGAGTATGATAAGTAATTAAAAAAATATTTTTATTTAAATTTAGATTTTTCTTATTATAAGAAATATCACTTAATTAAGTTTAAAAAAAATATAAAATTATTTGAATTTATCTTAAATGATATCACTTCAAGAATATATCAATATAAAATAGATTTAAGATATTATATTTAATTTTTTTTATCAAAAATAATGCAACAAAATATAGGGCAAGAATGATGTCATTGATATCAATTAAACTAAAATTTAGATCAAATCATAATTTTCTTGATAATTCAATATCAGTTAAAGATCACTTTGCAAATTCAGCTTGATACCAATGATTTTAGTTTTAAATTGATAAAGATGAATTAATTTAAATTAAATATTTTTAAAAATTTAAAATAATAAATTAATTTAAATTGATATCAATAAATTAGTTAAGATAAATCATAAAAAAATTTTAGTTATTCTTCAAAAAGATCATCTCTTTTTTTTCTTAAGAAATATCAAGCAACTAGATTCAGAAAAATATATATTTTTGAGTTTATCGTAAATGATATCAAATCAAGAATATAGCAGTACAAAATCATATTTGAAATAAAGATATTTTTTTATCAATAGATAAATTAATCAAATACATTGTAAATAGTGATACCAATTACTTAAAACTGAAGTCCTCTTAAAATTTTTAGCTTTAAAGATAAATGACAGCTTTCTTAAAATATTTTGCTTGATATCAATTTCAAAAGATTCAAGAAGAGTATTTTTTAAATTTAATTTTTAAAATTAATCAATTAGAATAAAATAAGGATGTTCATCAATAAATTTTCTTTTAAGATCAAAGAGACAATCAATGACCAAGAAAAATATTCAAGTAAATTAAGAAGATCAAAAATTAATCAATTAGAAAGTTTTAATAATCAAATAAAATAAGATCAAATCAAGAAAAAATTAGATGAATGCTCTATGACTTTAGTTCAACTAGAAAGTTTCAAATATTTAGGGGTTCAACCTATGATTCAATGCAAATCAACATATCAAACACTTGATTTTGATAATTGAATGTCTTATCTTCAAGTACTCGTGCCATGCAAAATTTTAGAAGAATTTTGATAATTTAGCATCTTATAAGGAATGCCAAAAATTAGTTTCTCTTATGAATTTAGCAATTAAAACATTCATGCTCAATTAAGCATTTTTTAAATTAAATTCATCAATTATAAAATTAATATGGGGAGGCTTAAGATATCATGCTAAATTTTAAGATAAAATTATTTCATCCATAGCATGATATACAAAAGAGAGCATGTTGATTTAAAAATTAAAATATTTAAATTATTGCTAGCATCAAAATCAATCATACTTGTCAAAGCATGAAAAGAGTTATCATATGCATACATATTAGCAAATCATTAAAGTCAATACATTCAATAAATCAAACTTTCTATTCATGGAGTATGATTATTTTAAGTAATGATAAAATCATCAAAATCAATCTAACATGCTCAATAATCATGCTAATTAATAGTCAAAATATATTTAGTAAATAATGATAGCATGATGTGAGAAAAATTTAGATTTTACCAAACATCATCATCCATCTAATTTTATTTTCAAGACATTCATCCATAATTTTTTTTTTCATTCCATTGGATCCTTAGTGTACCTGCAAAATCATTTGCCTTCTTTGGTACCCAAGCCATCTCATTTGCATTAGCCATGAGACAACGATTGACGATAGCTTCTTCTTCTTTCTCATCTTTCTTTTCTATACCTTGCTCCCCCTTAATAATTTTTTTTTTAATTTCTTCTTCTTCTTTTTCTTTCCATCCTCATGAGTCATGAGGCATATATTGGGATGAGCTTTCTTTTATCTTTGGAAGCTTAAATCCTCTTTGATTTACTCTCTCATAAGTTCTTTCCAATTTCTCCCAAACTTATTTTGCTGAAATGCAAGAGAAAATTAGATTGAACACATTTATATCTAATGAATAATAAAGCGTATTTAAAGCCTTAGCATTTAGATGTATTAATTCTTCATCAACAAATGATGTATTTTGTGTGTGCGGGCCATTGATAATAATCTTTTATAGATTATAATCATATGCTTGAATGAAGATTTTAATCCTAGCTTTTCAATAAGAATAATTTGAACCATCAAATAGTGGGGGTCTATCTATAGAATGACCTTCATTAAAAAAAAATTTTATTTTGGATTGCCAAAATCTTTAGCTTTAGATGGTTAGATCAATAATTAATAATAGAACATCCACTTTGATACCAATTATTGTCCCGAGATAGCAACCCAAGAGAAGAAGGTGAGTTGGGTTCTTATAAAATCTTGGTCAAATTAAACTCTAAACAAGTATGTGTAATAAATTGAACTACTCAAGTGTTGATGAAGTGCATGCAATATAGCAATTCAAGAATTAAAACTATGCTCGCAAGAATTGAATGTAAGTAAGGTAAGCTGGGCAAAACATAATATAAATACATAAAAAATTTATAGTGGTTTGGTGCAATTCGTACCTATATTCACTCTCCAAGCTTTTCTTAGGATTTTTACTATAATCCAAGATTACATGTATTTTTTTTACTTGGGATGACAAACAAACTCAGTTGATTTTGTCAGACTCACCAACCACAATCCTACACCGATAGTTTTTTTAGGATTACTATCAACCTAGTTGATTTTGTCGGACTCACTAATCATAATCCTACATCGATAGTTTTTTCAGGATCACTATTAATCCAGTTGATTTTACAAGCTTACCAACTATAACCTATACATCATCTAATTATCAGCTTGGACCAGCCTATATCCCCAAGTTTTTTTTCTCCAAAGAAACTTATAAAGAAAATAAAACTATAATTATAAGTTTCAGCATAAAATAAAAAATAAAAAATAGAACTCTTTGGAGCTTGAAGAAGTTGATGTTGGATTGCTTAAATGATGCTTCAACTTCTCTTCTTGATGCTTGAGAGGATATAAAAGATGATGGAGATAAATCTTCTTGAAATTTCTCTGATTTAGAAGCTAAATTTCTCTCTATTCTTTCTCTTTTCAATGATATTCAATATTTCTTTCAAAAAAATATAATTTTTCTTTTAAATCCTCTTAGCTTCTTTTCCAATTGAATCTCTAGCTTTTTATATGCTTGAAAGTAGCTTGAGAAGGAGTTTTAGCTATTAGAAGGTTTGAAGTAGCCCTTGGAGTGAAAAACTAGCCATTTGAAGTAGTGCAGAAAACTAGCCATTACAGTCACTGAGTCGGCTCAGTTTTTGACTGGGTCGGTTTAGTCCTACTGAATCGGCTCAGTCCCTTGAGTTCTGATATTTTATCTTTCTGTGCTTTCTGTCTTTTGTTCCCATTGAAACTAGATCAGCTCAGTCCCTGATTAGGTCAGCCTAGTTTACATGCCAAAGACTGTTTCTGATCTTTTCTTCTTCAATTTGATTTATAGGCTAAGCTTGCCTTCTTGACTTAATTTTATCCTCATTAAAGCCTCTTGAAGAATGCGTCCAATCTTAAATTTTTTTCTCATATCTTGAGTGATAATTCTTTACTTGGATATTGAAAAATATTTGAAATTTATAAGTACTTGAAATTTTGAAACTGCACATCCTCATAAATATCGTTAGACTTTATAACTTATACTTAAAACTCTTTATCATCATTAAAATCAATCTTTAGGTCAACAAAGAAGAGTCAAGAGATCTTGAGAGGGGAGACTCTAAAAAGGAATGAATTTTTGTGATTCAATCCTCATGAGTTATCTTGGTCGAATCAGCACTATTTGAAGGAGAAATCATGATTTTCTGGGGTCAGGTTCGTTCAGATCTGATTGGATCGAGAGGCATATTTCAAAAACTTTCTCTTAGATCCTAATCAGATTTGACATTTTTCAGATCTAATTTTATGATCTGATAAATAAAAAAATTAAATTAAAATAAATTTAAATTAATTTTATCTTGATTCTAGATAATCTGATTATCCGTTGATGATCCTGCTGATTGTCTAAGGTTCTGGATCTAGCCACGTAAGCGTCTGACCTCTACCGATATCCACTCGAGCTGGATCTAAAGATCTTCTCTTTTTTAATCTTATCTTTAAGAATCAGATCTGAATCTGATTTGAAGGATCTTCGAAACTCCTTTCGAAGATCAGCAGTCCTCTCTGCAGCAGTGCTACCTTCTTCCTTTCATTGTCAGTCTTTTCTTGTCTGAATCGCACTAATCTGAAGCCCAACTATCCTTGGCATGGATAGGAGAGAGATGGCTTGAAGGTGGCATAGAGAAGGGAGAAGGACATCCTTAGGGCATGGCTAGGAGAGAAGTCTATAAAAAGTGGGCGCAGATAGATCTTTATACAGATCTTGCCGCGCCATGCAGTGCCACATCATCTCGGCCAATCACGTTGCTTCATTTAATCAGATCTAAATAATTAGTGGAATGACATCACCTGATTCAATCAGATGAGAGGCCCACAGATTCATCCTAAGGTGGTGCCTAAGACTGGTCAAAGTCTATAGGTGAGGGTCACCTAGTTTGAATCCAAGAAGCAACCTGAAGTTCCATCCGTATGGGACTCTAGGCGTCCCTATCCATGGGTGCATGCCATCCTAAGCGTGCGCCCTCTTCTTTCTAATTTTTAGAGAGGGAACAAGCCTCTATCTACTTTCTAATAAGTGCATGACACATGGGCAGATGTCCAAGGGTCAAAGGTCAATATTTGACCAAAATCAAAGGACAAGAATTAGCAGGTGATGAAAAATGGTAGGTGTTGTCTTAAATTTATCTTATAAATTAAGACAATCATTTTCTGATCTGGACAAGCTTCAGTCAGATCAGGTAAAGGTATCTGAGTGAGTACAAACTCATTTAGCTCAGTCGAGATAACTTTTAATGATAGAAAAAGAAGAATGTTAGGTTCAATCGTGTGCTAGCACGATTTTCTTGAATCTAATTAAATCTAATTCAAATCAATTAAATTGGATTAGTTCAATTGATGATATTCAGATCCAAACTTTTGTTTGTGTGATCCAGTTAGGTTTAGTTCTGTATGGTGATGGGATATATTGTAATCTTCATCATCAACATCATTGAAACTTCTTTCGATTGATCAGAACTCTTCTGATTCAGACAACTAGAATGATTGATCATCTAAATCATTCTAATTGCTCTCAGAATCCATCAGTAATACCTAGCAGTATATGATGGCAATCCATCAAAACTGAAGATGAATCTTTCGGTGCAGCTACTTGTGTGATTAAGTTCTTCTATCTTGAGCCCCGATCAGATTAGGATTAAGGTGAACTCGTCAAACCCTAATTTCTATCATATGATTTAATCATTCAATTCAAGTCCGATGTGAAAATCTTAATAGAAACTCTTTCTATTATTTCACTCTCTGCCATGGCCATGGGCTTATGGACTTGATTCTCATGATCATCATAGGGCTGCTCCTCATCCACCGAGGTAGATAGATTTCATCTTGGTGCAATCCAATTCCTACAATGAACATGCTATAGCCAACATACACCTCAGGATTTCGAATGGCTAGGAGACTCGAGTCATGGTGTAGTCAAACTATAACACCCTCAAGGTGAACTGCCGATGCACCTCAGGTCAAAGAACCAGACACACTACTGCAGCTTCGAGTCAGTCATCGACGAGAAGGTAGACTTTTTTATGACTACTCGAGGTGGTCACGCTCAGTGCCCTCGTTCTCTAATGAGTACCTATACTCTCGCTCCGATGTCTCTACACCATAGACTCAAGAATCATCTACTATAAAGAAGTGATTGTACACTAACCTTCTAGATCAATCACCATCCTCATGATAATCCTACGGTCAGGAGCATTTTATGAATTAATAATGAAAATTCTTATCTTAAATTTTCAACTCTTAAAAATAAGAATTATCATTACCATTAACTCAAGGGATGTATCACAGATACTAAATATACATATGTGATAGAGAATAATTTATTTTATTACTTATAGTCAAAATTATAATTTTGCTCGTAGAAGTATATTACAAGTGTCAGTCAATTTTGGCTTCTAGGGCACACATATCTAACACTATTCATGGCTGACCACTGTTTGGCCGATGATTGTTTATGGCCAACCATTGTTCGACTGACGACTATTCATGGTCGACCACTGTTCAGCTGATCACTATTCGATCGATGACTGTTCATAATCGATGACTATTCATGATCGATCACTGTTCGATCGATGACTATTCATGGCCGACCACTATTTATGGTCGACCACTATTCGGTCGATGACTGTTCATGGCCGCCATTGTTCATGGCTGACTATTGTTCATGGTCAACCACTGTCTGGTCGATGACTGTTCATGGCCGATCATTGTTCGATCGATGACTGTTCATGGTCGACCATTATTCATGGTCAATCATTGTTCATGATCGATCATTATTTGACCGACGATTGTTCATGGTCGACTACTGTTCATGACTGACCACTATTTATGGCCGACCATTGTTCATGACCAACCACTGTTGGGCTGACGACTATTTGTGGCTGACTACTATTCATATTTGACTACTGTTCATATTCGACCACTGTTCGATCGACTACTATTTGGCCGACGTATCATATAATGAATTATAACTGCCAGCGTAGGAAGTGTGCAACGGCTACTTCACGATCATATAATGAGCTATAACTGCCCATAATGAGCATTAACTACTCACTTCATGATCACAGAGTATCGGAACAAGTGGAATCCACATATCTAACCATCACGAATAGTTATCAATAATTTGTCTATAAAAGGAAGGTAAATGAATAGTATCAATAAGATATTTTTGGACTATACCCTGTCAATTTTGATTCGACTTATCTATTCGACCACTCCTTCACTAATTTAAGCATCGAAGGATCCCCACCGAAAATACTTTCAATTAGTAAGGACTATTTTTGCAAGTACTCTTCTTCGACGATAGACGCAATAGAGTATTGACCGCAACATATGTAATAAAAGAATATAAAGAAAATTAACTATATGATTTATGCTAATTCCATTTCTTCATTCTTAGATTTTCATATTTTCTCATGCATGCTCTTCTTAGCTCTTGCCCATTATTATTTTAATTCTAAAATCTTAATAAATATTTAAATTATGTTCATATTTCAATCCAACTAAATGTAGTTAGAAATTTAAATTTATTTTAAATATGATTAGATTTTTAAAAGCTAATTATTCATATTCCACACAGTGCTTCTTTCATATTACAATTTGTCATAACTATGGTGATAAAATCTTTTTATTTGAAAAATCAAGTATAAAAATCATGTAATAAATCAAGTATAAAAAACTCAATTTTGAACTCGAATTCGATTATCAATCGAGTTTGAATGTGACTTCAAAAGTTACTAAGATCCGAATTTGAATTTGAAATTAAATTTCCTTATTCACTTCAGACGTGGATATAGGGATGGCAACGGATGGGATTTGGGTCGAGCATTAAACTACCCATCTCCAAACCTAAACTTAATATCCTATACCTAAATCCTACCCGATATCCAATTAGATAAGAAAAGAGATATCCATCTTCATACCCATTGGGTTCGGAGATACTCATGGATAACCCATTTCTCCATACCCAATCCATATCCATCTATATCTAAAAAAATAAACAATCAAAATAATTTTTAAGTAAAAATCGAAGGATGTTATTTTTAAATAAAATAAGACTACCCATATTAGAACTTGTTCAAAAAGATAAAAAAAATTAAAATTATAATATTTTTAAGATATAAAAATATTAATTATCTTATTCTATAATAAAAAATATTAAGTAAAAAAGAAGCTTAAGATACTAAAAGATAATGAAAATAAATAAATAAATAAATAAATATAATTTAATAATTAATAAAATTAATATAATTATTATATTAACTATAAATTATATATATATATATATTTGGGTATGGATTCGAATATTATCTATATCCGTAGATTCGAATGAGGGTCGAATTTGAATTTAAATAGAAAATAGCACTATTCATATTTTATTCGTATCTGTACTATAGAATTTGAGTTTTTTCCAAACCCAAATTCAAATCTGATCAAATTTTATTTTTTAAATTTAATTAGATTTAGATAAAATATATACTCATTGAATGCCCTCAGGAAAAAAAAAAAAAAATTGCCGACGATGAAGTGCGGTGCGCTAGACTAGTGCCAAACATGGTAAGATCAGTTCTCATTAAAACAGTCTTAAAATTTTAATCTACTTCGTCTCACCGCGATGCGTCATGTACCATAATCGCCGTGCATGATGATTTCCCGTAACGACAGTGTAACCGCCTTCCTCTTTGCCGCTCAACACTGAACCGTTAAATGCAAGGTCGCCACTCTTCTTCCTTACAAAAAAAAAAAAAAAAAAAAATGCAAGGTCGCCAGATTCTCGCTCCATCGAATCCCAACCCGAATCGAACGGCTTCTACAGCTGTCCAGTTTCGAGCCGCCATTGCCGGTCGACCGCCGTTCGACGCTCGTCAATCCATTGTCAAAACCAACCACCCCGTTTCCGGCTCTCCCATCACCATTTGTCCCCAATGGTCGAAACAACCCCCTCCACCCGTGAAACTCCCACCATCTTCCGCCCCTATAAATTACTCGCCAAACTCCTCACCTCCTCCAGCCCACAAAAAGTTTTTACCCTCCCTGAGATCGCCCGCGGCTCTCCCCAGAAAAATCTACCGCGTCCTCGCGATCGCCGCCCTCCTCCTCCTCCCCTCCGTGGCCTCCGCCGAGGCCGAGGGCACCGCGCCGGCGCCGGCGCCTCATTCCGACGAGTCCGATCGCCCAGCGACCACCCCTTCCGCCGAATCCCCTGCCTCTACATCAAAGGCTTCCGCGCCGACTCCGGCTGAGAAGACCGCCCCTACTCCGGCCAATACTCCCACTCCCGTCGCTGCCCCTGCCAGGGTTCCAGCAACGTCTCCGTTGACCACCCCGGCGTCCTCCCCTGTCGTCGTCTTGGACGTTCCCAAAGTCCAGAGCCCGCCGAGCCCTCCCATGCCGTTCACCGAGGGCTCTCCGGCAGAAGCACCGGGTCCGGGTGCAGCTGACGAGCCGTCCGGGAGCGTTAGAAACGCGGTTGGTCTCGTTATGGGCGGAGCCATGGTCGCCTGGGTGGCCCTCGCCGGTTTCTAAGAACGGAAGATGATGGGATTCGATTCCTACCATCTTCTATTGTTCCTTCGATCCCTCGTGCGATCTCTCTCGAATGGACGGTGGAAAAAGCTCTCTCAAACTGGGAGGTTACTACTGTGTATTTATTTATTTATTTATTTTGATAAGGCGTTCGCTTGATATAACTCTAGAACGAAAATAAAACATCCATCCAAACACCACAAGAGTGGTGAGCGATAAATGTGGCAACCTAGTTAGAGTGGTGAGCGACAAATGAGGCAACCTAGTTTGCAACATTGTTGGTCTCGTAGTAGGTGTGCCTAATCACATGAGAGGGGCATCCTTGAAGAGCTTCATACATTAAGGGATAAAGAGATGCCTTCCGATCTCGAGCTCTCTGAAACCAAGTCACCACTATCTTCGAGTCTTCCTCCACCACCAGCTGCTCTGCCCCCAAGATCATCCTCACATAAGCAATGCCCTCCCAGACCGCCCTCAGCTCAGCAATGAGCATCGAGGTCTCTATGAGCCAAACTCTCTCTACTGTAACAAATCGAGAGTTAAAGCCTCAAATCATAAAACTAATGCTACCTCTCCTATCAGTGATACTACCATCAAAGTTAACCTTCAGAAAGGTTAGAGTGGAGGCTTCCAAGAGAAGAAAATTCTCCTCCATGTGTTAGATATATGTGCCCTAGAAGCCAGAATTGGCTGACACTTGTAATACACTTCTAGGGGCAAAATTATAATTTTGACTATAATTAATGAAATGGATTATTTTCTATCACACCTGTGTATTTAGTGTCTGTGATACATCCTTTGAGTTAATGGTAATGATAAGTCATATTTTCAAGAGTTGAAAATTTAAGACATGAATAAACATTATTAACTCATAAACAGCTCCCGACCATAGGATCATCACGAGGATGGTGATTGATCCGGAAGGTTGGTGTACGATCGCTTCTCTTTAGTAGATGAGTCTTGAGTCTACGGTGTGGAGATACCGGAGCGAGAGTACAGGTACTCGTTAGAGAACGAGGGCACTGAGCGTGACCACCTCGAGTAGTCATTAGGAAGTCTACCTTCTCGTCAATGACTGACTCGATGCTGCAGTAGTGTGTCTGGTTCTTTGACCTGAGATGCATCGGCAGTTCACCTTGAGGGTGTTATAGTTTGACTACACCATTACTCGGATCTCCTAGCCATATGGAACCCTGAGGTGTATGTTGGCTATGACATGTTCATTGTAGGAACTGGATTGCATCAAGATGGGATCTATCTACCTCGGTGGTAGAGGAGCAGCCCTATGATGATCATGAGAATCAAGTCCTGAAGCCCATGGCCATGGCAGAGTGAAATAATAGAAAGAGTTTCTATTTAGATTTTCACATTGGACTCGAATCGAATGATTACATCATATGACAGAGACTAGGGTTTGACGAGTTTCACCTTAACCCTAATCTGATCGGGGCTCAAGATAGAAGAACTTAATCACACAGGTAGCTGCACCAAGAGGTTCGCATTCAGCTCTGATGGGTTGCCACCATATACTGCTAGGTGTCACTGGTGGATTTTGGGAGCAATTAGAATGATTTAGATGATCGATCATTCTAGCTGTTCGAATCAGAAGAGTTCTGATCCATCGAAAGGAGTTTCGATGATGTCGATGATAGAGATCATGACATATCCCATTACCATACAGAACTGAACCTAACTGGGTCACACAAACAAGGGTTTGAATCTGGTGATCATCAATTGAACTGATCTAGTTCAATTGATCTGAATGAGATTCAATTAGGTTCAAGGAAATCGTGCTAGCACTCGATTGAACCTAACGTTCTTCTTTTACTATCATAAATAAGTTGTCCTGACTGAGCCAAAGGAGTTTGTGCTCAATCAGAGGCCTTCATATGGTCTGACTGGAGGTTGTCCAAGTCAGAATAGGTTGTCTTATTTGTAAGACATTACCTGCCATTTTTGGTCACCTGCCATTTCTTGTTCTTTGACTTTGGTCAAAAGTCTACCTTTGACTGGTCAAACGTTGACCATTGACCCTTTGACTTTTGACCACATGTCATGCACCTATTGGAGAGCTGGTGGGGGCCTGTCCCCCTGCCAGAACCTGGCAAGGAGAAGGGCGCACGCCAAGGATGGCGTGAGCCCAAGTAGGAGGCGCCTAGGAGTCCTTGTTGGACAAGGACTCCACCTCCCTTTTGGATTCCAATCAGAGTTCTACTAAGAATCCAGTTTGACTGGTCTTAGGCGCCCTCTAAGGAGGAATCCAGGGGTCTCTATTCCAACCAATCAGATTTAGATCTGATTTCACAAAGGGTTGTGATTGGTTGAGAGGAAGAGGAGTTGGATCACAAGAGGTCTATAAATAAGACCCTGCGCCCAACCCTAATAAAAATGAATTGCAATTGAGACCCCACGCCCCAAGGCTGCCTCTCCCCTCCTTCTCCATGCCATAGTCTCTTCTCCCCTTGCTCTCCACGTCCAAAAGAGTTTTGGATTTAGGTTGGTGCGATTCAGATCAAGGAAAGGCGATCAAAAGCAAGAAGGCTGCGCTGCTGCAAAAGGACGACTGCAGATCTTCAAAAGAGTTTTGAAGATCCTCCAGATCAGATCCAGATCTGATTTTTGGAGGTGTGATAGAGAAGAAGAGGATCTCCAGATCCAACCCGAGTGGATACCGGTAGAGGCCAGGCGCTTGCGTGGCTAAGATCCAGAACCTTCCGCTGCAATCAGGATCATCTACAGGGTAATAGGATTACCCAAATCAGGTAAATTAAATTTGATTTAATTTATCTTATTTTATTTTATTTATTAAAATAATAATAATAATCAGATCTGAAACTATATTAAGATCTGATTGAGATCAAGAGAAAATTTTTGAAATATATCTCTTGATCTGATCAGATCTGGACGAACCTGGACCGGAAAATCAGGATTTCCCTTCAACTGGTATCAGAGCCATGGTTCTAAATTATTTAGATCTAATTTTAATTTTATTTTAATTAGAAAATAAAGTGATTTTCAGATGTCACATGAGATGTGATCAGATCTGAAATCAGAAAAATTAAAATTAAATGATTTGGATCTAAGAACATGAAGATATGCATGACTAGTTCTAGAATAGAATAGTTTTGCATGTCTTTGATTTAATCTGATTAAATCATATTTTAGATCTTCTTATTTACTATTTTTTCTGATATTATAAGTGTTATAATAACATCTGATAAACAGTAAATAAAAATTATTTAATTTTAAATATCATATGAGATATGATAGATGCATGACTAGACTAGTTGTAGAATAGTTCTACATAATTATCTAGATTAGAATTTATTTTGATTAGATCAATTTAAATCTAATTTTTTAGATTATTATGAGATAATTTAGATCTGAAAACATGCATGATTTGATACATGAGATGTATGCAAAATATGCCATGATTAGATCTACTTTATATATGAGATATATGATATAGATCTGATATTGTTTTGTAGTATTGAATGTTCCTGATTAAGGCGTTCCTCTTGGCCGTCCGGTCATAAGAACGAAGAAGGGTTTAAAGGCCCTCTCTTCCCATTCGATGGGGTGTTCTTATGACGTGTAGGGGTGCTGCGTGTTCGTCCTTAATCAGAAACCCAAAACTTACTTTCTGCAAAACCCTAGATCCTGAAACCCTAGGATTTATTGTGCATATTTTGTTTATGAACCCAACTTAATTAAGAATTAAGTTTATGGAATATTAATTAGGTCTAAAATTGAGAATTTCAGATCTAAGACATATTCATAATACTGGGTTCGGGCTTGGGTAGCTCAATTAGGTCTAAGCGGTTGATCAAACCGAATCAAGAGTTGGTTAGATGGGATCAACAATGCTTAAATTGACCAGCCTAATAGGATTAAGTCTGGGTCAAGATCGAGTCACGATCAAGCAAGACCTAATTAGGCTCAGAGGTTAGAGTCTGGATTGTAGGCTAACCCAATTGGTTCTGACTCAATAATTTGGTGTCTAAGGTAAGTTTGGCACAGACGACCGACTGGTTTTTAATTGGAAGCTACTCGATCTGAATGCATTCTTGTGCGAGTTAACGGCATATTCCTTCCACCGGTCTCACTTACCTGGCCATATCTGTTGACACAGTTCTGATCTGAGGTGGTCAATAATCCGAGCTGACCCATGCCACTAGGTTAGTCATAATTGTTATGACTAAGCCAAGTCTAGTTTAATGAGACCTGAATCAATTCTCCCTAAGAAAAGATTAAGTCCGAGGTCTTCCACCATTGTAGACGTGCGGGCCCTTCCCAGGGTTGATTGTTCTCGGCTGGATACAGTGGCTCAGTTGCACCGGGAAGACGCAACCATGTCTATTAGGCATTGGATGCTATGGGCTGGAGGATGAGTTGGGCTCAATATTTCGGATACGGTGAGAGACTCAATTAGGAACCCAGTCTATGCAAATGGTGGGTCTGACTTAACTAAGGAGTGGATCAATATTCCAGATACGGTGAGATTCATGAATTAGAGACCAAGTTTGGGTGCACCATGATTAGAGAATCATTGAACAAGAGTTGTTCACTCATTGGCTAACCCATCACCAATAACTGTTAGGTGAGGTGATGAGTCAGTTGGTGAGACCGCACCACCCACTAGAAATCATTCAATCGCGGAGATTTTCGCATCTCTACAGAGGGAGTGTAGGGATCCGAGAAAATAGTGGGAGCTAATTTGTTTAAAAATAAAATTCCTAAACAAATTGGTCAAGTCAAAATTACAGTATCTAACTAGAATCTTTGACTCTCTACAGGAAAATGTCTGCGTCCAAACCCATTGGCACGTATCCTAGACACACATAGACTGACTGGACCCAATTATAAAGATTGGCTCAGGAACTACAAAATTGTTTTGGGTTCAGAGAAGTTAACACATGTTTTGGACCAGGACCCTCCCACCTTACCAGCTCGTCCATCCACTGAACAGAGAGCGTCTCTGGAAAAATGGATTGACGAAGACAATAAGGCCAGATACTACATGTTGGGCTCGATGTCTGATGAGCTCCAGCGCCAACATGAAGATATCGGGACTGCTCGCCAAATGTTGGCTCACCTGCAGGAGATGTTTGGTGAACAGAGTCGCGCAGCCAAATATCAAGTCACAAAATGACATTTTAAGGCTAAGATGCGTGATGGGCAGTCAGTCCAAGATCACTGTCTGACAATGATCAAGGACATGGAAGAGCTTGAGAAGCTCGGTGTGAAGTTGGACTTGGACTTGCAGAATGATATTATTCTGCAATCCTTGACTGATGCATATGGGCAATTCATCATGAATTACCACATGCATAAACTTCAAAATTCCTTGGCCGAGTTGATGAATATGCTGGTTACCGCTGAGCTTTCTATGAAAGGTTCTAAAGGCTCAGTTCTTGCTATGGAACGGACTTCTTCCAAAAGAAAGTCTTATGGAAAGAAAA
The DNA here is from genome assembly GCA_006176705.1 of Cocos nucifera. Classification (NCBI taxonomy): domain Eukaryota; kingdom Viridiplantae; phylum Streptophyta; class Magnoliopsida; order Arecales; family Arecaceae; genus Cocos; species Cocos nucifera. Next base: position 1,314,675 of record QRFJ01000097.1, read on the forward strand.
AGAAGTCTGTGAAAAAGCAAAAGATGGAAGGATCAAAGAAGAAGAAGGCAGAATCGAAGAAGAAGGTCGATGGCAAAGGAAAGTGTTTCCATTGCAACAGCGACGGCCATTGGAAGCGGAACTGCCCTACTTACCTGGCCACCCTGAAGAACAAGAAGGAAGGTCCTTCTGGAGGTATGCTCGTTATTGAGTCTAACCTTACGGTTTCTTCTGCATCCAGTTGGGTGCTTGACTCTGGTTCTAGTGCTCATCCTGTGCACTTCTATGCAGGGTCTTGAGGATAGCAGGAGGCTGAGGGATGGAGACATGATCCTACGCGTCGGTAATGGAGCAAGAGTTGCTGCAGTAGCCGTGGGAACATACCCTCTTGCGATTACCATCTGGTTTAGACTTAGTTTTAAAAGACTGTTATTATGTGCCTGCAGCTAGCAGGAAATTTGATTTCTGTTTCATGCTTAGCACAAGAAGGTTATGTGATCACCTTCTTTAAGGACCATTGTAACATTCTTTATGAAAGAAATAAAATTGCAAATGGTTTCCTTATTAATGGTCTTTATCAGTTGCATATTGATGTACCTATTTTAACTATCGAGCAAAACGTGAATGCCAAACGACCTAGGGATAGTCCAAACGATAGATATCTATGGCACCTGAGATTAGGTCATATAGCAGAAGATAGGATTAACAAATTGGAGAAAAATGGGCTATTGAGTCCATTGACTTTTGAGTCATATCCAACTTGTGAATCTTGTCTTCAAGGCAAAATGACTAAACTCCCTTTTGTTGGACATGGGGAGAGGGCCACAGATCTCCTTGCCCTAGTACATACTGATGTGTGCGGCCCATTCGATGTGCCGGCTAGAGGCAATTTTGTCTACTTCATTACCTTTACCGATGATCTGTCTAGGTATGGGTATGTGTATCTTATGAGACACAAGTCTGAAGCTTTTGAAAAGTTCAAAGAATTCAGACATGAAGTAGAAAAACAAACTGGAAAACCCATTAAGGTTCTTCGATCAGATCGAGGAGGTGAATACCTTAGCTGGAAATTCCTAGACTATCTTAAGGAAAAATGGCATAGTCTCTCAATGGACTCCACCAGGAACACCTCAACTCAATGGGGTTTCAGAACGGAGAAATCGGACTCTATTGGATATGGTTCGATCCATGATGAGCTTCACAGACCTCCCTGATTTTCTTTGGGGACATTCATTATTAACTTCAAATTATCTACTGAATAGGGTTCCCTCTAAAACCGTTCCTACCACACCGTATGAGATATGGCACGGTAAGAAACCAAGTCTGAGTCATCTCAGAATTTGGGGTTGTCCGGCTTATGTCAAAAGACAACAAGCGGACAAGTTAGAGTTTAGGTCCTTTAGAGCTCGATTCATAGGATATCCTAAAGAGTCATTAGGATACTATTTCTACATTCCAGAAGACCACAATGTGATTGTGAGTCGACATGCCATATTTCTTGAAAAATAGTTTATTCAAGATAGCGGCATTGGAAAGCAGATTAAGCTTGATGAGAAAGTCTCACAAGTAGAAAGAGCTAAGGACCAAGTGGAACCAAATCAGGTTGAGCCAATAAGAACACTACCTCCTCCACCTCGTAGATCGGAAAGAGTTTTCCATCCCCCTGAAAGATACTTAGGTATTATTTCAGAGGATGTAGAGAAAATATTCCTCGTAGGTAATGGTGCTCATGGTGATGATCCCAAAACCTACAACGAGGCGATATCAGATATCGACTCCTGAGAAATGGCTTGAGGCAATGAAGTCAGAGATCGACTCGATGCACTCAAACCAAGTCTGGACCTTGGTAGATCCACCAGAAGGTATAGTACCTATTGGGTGTAAATGGATCTTCAAGAGAAAGATTGGTGCAGATGGGAATGTGGAGACATTCAAGGCTAGACTGGTGGCAAAAGGTTATAGTCAACGTGAAGGCATTGACTATCAGGATACCTTTTCCCGGTAGCTATGCTAAAATCCATCCGCACATTGCTTGTCGTTGCAGCCTATTTCGATTATGAAATATGGCAAATGGACGTGAAAACGGACATTCCTAAATGGATATCTTGAGGAAGATATCTATATGGAACAGCCGCTAGGATTTCACATCCAGTGATACTGATCACAAGGTTTGCAAGCTGCAAAGGTCCATATATGGACTTAAGCAAGCATCTCGGAGCTGGAACACTCGTTTCAATGATGTGATCAAAAAGTTTGGTTTCATCAAAAACGAAGAGGAACCATGTGTTTTCAAAAGGGTCAGTGGGAGCGCTGTTGTCTTCCTCGTATTGTACGTGGATGACATCCTCCTTATTGGGAATGATATTCCCATGTTGACATCAGTCAAGATGTGGTTGTCCAAGGAATTCTCCATGAAAGACCTAGGTGAAGCATCCTTTATTCTAGGAATTAAGGTCTATAGGGATAGACCGAATAGGATGCTAGGACTTTCACAGAAGATGTACATAGAGGAAGTACTAAAGAGGTTTAGTATGGAAAACTCTAAGAGGGGATTAATACCCTTCAGACATGGTATTCATCTTTCCAAGAAGATGTGCCCCAGCACACCTGAGGAAATAGAATGCATGAGCAAGATCCCTTATGCTTCTGCAATAGGGAGCCTCATGTATGCCATGCTATGTACACGACCTGATATAGCCCATGCTGTGAGTGTCACAAGCAGATATCAGTCAAATCCAGGTGAAGAACACTGGACTTCTGTGAAATGTATCCTTAAGTACTTGAGAAGAACTAAGGATATGATGTTGGTCTTTGGTAACGGAGAACTCCTGATCCAGGGATACACAGACTCGGACTTCATGTCCGATATAGATGATCGAAAGTCGACATCTGGCAGACTGTTTGTGCTGGAAGAGTTCCAAGCAAACGGTGATACCATCTCATCCGCGATTACCTTGAGAAAGGTTACGTTGAGGTCAAGAGAGTCAACTCCGCAGATAATGTGGCAGACCCACTTACAAAGCCGTTGGGCCAGCAGAAGATCGAAGCCCACCTTGAGAAGATGGGACTTAGACTTGTAGCCAATTGGCTTTAGGACAAGTGGGAGATTGTTAGATATATGTGCCCTAGAAGCCAGAATTGGCTGACACTTGTAATACACTTCTAGGGGCAAAATTATAATTTTGACTATAATTAATGAAATGGGTTATTTTCTATCACACATGTGTATTTAGTGTCTGTGATACATCCTTTGAGTTAATGGTAATGATAATTCATATTTTCAAGAGTTGAAAATTTAAGACATGAATAATCATTATTAACTCATAAACAGCTCCCGACCATAGGATCATCACGAGGATGGTGATTGATCCGGAAGGTTGGTGTACGATCGCTTCTCTTTAGTAGATGAGTCTTGAGTCTACGGTGTGGAGACACCGGAGCGAGAGTACAGGTACTCGTTAGAGAACGAGGGCACTGAGCGTGACCACCTCGAGTAGTCATTAGGAAGTCTACCTTCTCGTCAATGACTGACTCGATGCTGCAGTAGTGTGTCTGGTTCTTTGACCTGAGATGCATCGGCAGTTCACCTTGAGGGTGTTATAGTTTGACTACACCATTACTCGGTCTCCTAGCCATATGGAACCCTGAGGTGTATGTTGGCTATAGCATGTTCATTGTAGGAACTGGATTGCATCAAGATGGAATCTATCTACCTCGGTGGTAGAGGAGCAGCCCTATGATGATCATGAGAATCAAGTCCAGAAAGCCCATGGCCATGGTAGAGTGAAATAATAGAAAGAGTTTCTATTTAGATTTTCACATTGGACTCGAATCGAATGATTACATCATATGACAGAGACTAGGGTTTGACGAGTTCACCTTAACCCTAATCTGATCGGGGCTCAAGATAGAAGAACTTAATCACACAGGTAGCTGCACCAAGAGGTTCGCATTCAGCTCTGATGGGTTGCCACCATATACTGCTAGGTGTCACTGGTGGATTTTGGGAGCAATTAGAATGATTTAGATGATCGATCATTCTAGCTGTTCGAATCAGAAGAGTTCTGATCCATCGAAAGGAGTTTCGATGATGTCTATGATAGAGATCATGACATATCCCATTACCATACAGAACTGAACCTAACTGGGTCACACAAACAAGGGTTTGAATCTGGTGATCATCAATTGAACTGATCTAGTTCAATTGATCTGAATGAGATTCAATTAGGTTCAAGGAAATCGTGCTAGCACTCGATTGAACCTAACGTTCTTCTTTTACTATCATAAATAAGTTGTCCTGACTGAGCCAAAGGAGTTTGTGCTCAATCAGAGGCCTTCATATGGTCTGACTGGAGGTTGTCCAAGTCAGAATAGGTTGTCTTATTTGTAAGACATTACCTGCCATTTTTGGTCACCTGCCATTTCTTGTTCTTTGACTTTGGTCAAAAGTCTACCTTTGACTGGTCAAACGTTGACCATTGACCCTTTGACTTTTGACCACATGTCATGCACCTATTGGAGAGCTGGTGGGGGCCTGTCCCCCTGCCAGAACCTGGCAAGGAGAAGGGCGCACGCCAAGGATGGCGTGAGCCCAAGTAGGAGGCGCCTAGGAGTCCTTGTTGGACAAGGACTCCACCTCCCTTTTGGATTCCAATCAGAGTTCTACTAAGAATCCAGTTTGACTGGTCTTAGGCGCCCTCTAAGGAGGAATCCAGGGGTCTCTATTCCAACCAATCAGATTTAGATCTGATTTCACAAAGGGTTGTGATTGGTTGAGAGGAAGAGGAGTTGGATCACAAGAGGTCTATAAATAAGACCCTGCGCCCAACCCTAATTCTAAGTGAATGCAATTAGACACGCCCCAAGGCTGCCTCTCCCCTCCTTCTCCATGCCATAGTCTCTTCTCCCCTTGCTCTCCACGTCCAAAAGTGTTTTGGATTTAGGTTGGTGCGATTCAGATCAAGGAAAGGCGATCAAAAGCAAGAAGGCTGCGCTGCTGCAAAAGGACGACTGCAGATCTTCAAAAGAGTTTTGAAGATCCTCCAGATCAGATCCAGATCTGATTTTTGGAGGTGTGATAGAGAAGAAGAGGATCTCCAGATCCAACCCGAGTGGATACCGGTAGAGGCCAGGCGCTTGCGTGGCTAAGATCCAGAACCTTCCGCTGCAATCAGGATCATCTACAGGGTAATAGGATTACCCAAATCAGGTAAATTAAATTTGATTTAATTTATCTTATTTTATTTTATTTATTAAAATAATAATAATCAGATCTGAAACTTATCAAGATCTGATTGAGATCAAGAAAAAATTTTTGAAATATATCTCTTGATCTGATCAGATCTGGATGAACCTGGACCGGGAAATCAGGATTTCCCTTCACCATGCTCTATAGAAAAAGAGAGAGTCTTAGATGTCCCAAGTCCTTAGGGTCAATTCGGACAGTGAAACCTCCATGACCTCCAAGACCAAGGCCATGGCTCTCTCACAAATTATCCTTGCCGACTGCTAGCTCGCCTCAAAAAGTCTCGCATTGTGGGCAAGCCCGATTTGATAAGCCATATAAGCTGTCCTGATAGCACAAGAGTAGCAGTCTCAAACTTCCTACTCCATCTCAGGATCTCCAAAAAGGATGAGATAGCCTCTCGCCTCAATCAGCCAGGATCGGAGGGGTAACCAAACTCCACACCCATTATGCTCTAGGGCATAAAAAAATCATGTGCTCTAAAGTCTCGTCTTTCAAACCGTAGCAAGGGCAAGACAGTGGAATGTCCATCCCTCTAGCTCTTAGCATAACTCTAGTGGGTATACAGTTCCACGCTATCTTCTAGAGAAAAAGGTTGACCCTAGGATGGATTTGTAGCCTTCAAATCCAACCGCGGTCCATCATCCTCATCGGCTCCCTCCTATAGATCTCTTAGAGCTCTCTAGTCATTACCCTGGAGGTGCATGATGACCGTCCAATCCTGACATCTGATCCCTCTTGGATGGGAACCACCTAAGACATTACCCTCTTTGCCAGTTGATCAACGAAGATCCTAGCAACCAGTTGCACATTCCAGCACCTCCTCTACCGCTGAAGGAGGTTGCACACCTGGCCCTATCTTTGGTCTCCGTGTTGATAAAGGTCGGCCACTGACTTAGGAAAATCTCTGATAGCCAAGGATTTTATTAGAGGTCAATCAACTGTCCATCTCCCAAACACCGCGTTATCTGAGCTAGGACATTCGGAGCACGCCGACAAATCTCCCTCCAAATATAGGAGTTACTCCGATTAACATGAATATCCTTCACTCTGCTCCATCCCCCATACCTAGATTACATCATCACACTCTCAGGGCTGTCAAGCTGCAGTAGAAATTTTGTAGCATACTAGATAATTAGAGCCTCACACTGGACCTACAGGGATTAAATGCCCAACCCCCTTCCTGATCAGAAGGCACATCACATCCTAGGTAATAAGGTAAACACCTACCCCTTGGGCGAGATCCCCAGAGAAATCTCCTGAATTGCTGCTCTAGTTTCGCTAGAAGCGTCCTCAGGATAATGATATAAGATAAAAGATATACAAGAATAGCACTCAGGACATACCTGATGAGGATGACTTTAGCCATCATCAACAGTGCCCTAGATTGTCAACCCTCCAAATGACTATGAATCGACTTGACCAATTCAATGAATCCGACCTCCAAATGCACCACCTAGTGATGGGAACCCCGGGGTATAGCAAGATGTCAGCATGCTCCACAATGCTAAGGATTTTTCTGATCATCGTCCTGTCTCGTGCTTTAGTCTTCGAGTTGAAATAAATGGTAGACTTGGCCAAGTTCATAATCTAACCAGAGGTGATGCAATACTCCTTCATAATCTATCTAAACACTGCAGCATTCTGAGCTGATGTACGATCCACCAATAGATAATCATCTGCAAAGAGTAGGTGCGAAATTGGCTAAGCTCCAGGGGCTGGCCTATAGGGATCTACAACCCAGCTCATGGTTGTCACTCGCAATGCTCGAGATAAGGCATCAGTACAAATAATAAATAGATGGGGGGATAGGGAACAACCTTGTTGGAGGCCAACTGAAGAATGAAAGAATTCTGAGGGCGTGCCATTAATCAGGATGGAGAAGGAAGGGGCATGCACATAGCCTTTGATCTAGTTGATCCACCGGCTAGGGAACCCAAAGTTCTTTAGGACTTGGTAAAGGAAATCCCAGCACATGCGGTCATAAGCCCTTTCCATATCAAGCTTGATAGCCATAAGACAACTCTAGATAGGGGCTCTCTATAGATCATGCATGAACTCTTGTGCAATCGAGACGTTATTAGAGATACTATGGCTTCCAACAAATGCCCCGTACTCCAGACTGATCAAATAAGGAAGGATAGACTTTAACCCGTCCATAAAAATCTTAGCACAAATCTTATACAGAGCGGTGTATAAACTGATGGACCTATAATGATTAGACTCAGCTACGTCATGCCTTTTTGGAATGAGCATAATAAAGATCCTATTCCAATCATCAGATATCAATCCAGTAGCAAAAAATTGTTGAATCACCTCCATAACCTCATCCCAAACGATATTCTAATACCTTCTAAAAGAGAGGGGGGAAGCCATCAAAACCAAGAGCTCTATCCTCCATTATAGTTCAGACCACTTCACGAATCTCCTCCCTAGATACTGTATCAATCAAGGAGGCATTCTCCATGCAGGAGACCTGGCTAACTGACAGGGGAGGCTGAGCTCGACCTACCTTGTCCAGCTGCACCATCCATCTCAAACAAAAGAAGCTAAAGATTCACCTTATCAAAACTATCCAGCCACTACTGATCAGTGCCGCTCAAAGCTTGGATCCGGTTCCTCTATCTAATCACTATAGTGGTCTGATGGAAAAAAGGGTGTTCCTATCACCTTCCCTCAATCATTGAATTCTGGACCTCTGTTGCTAGAAGACCTCTTACTATCTGAGTAGCATATGATGCTGGACAACTCTGAGGGCAGTAAGACTGTTGTCCGAGTCCTTCCTAGCTTGAAGATCAGAAATAGCCGCCTCCACCTCCTCGAGTCTCCCAAACATGCCACCAACCTCAACTCAGTTCTACCTCCTAAGCCGGTGCCTTGTGATCTCCAATCTTTGGTTAATCCTGGGCATGGCATCACCCCAGATAGGCAGCCTCCAAATCTTTTGGACAATATCCCAAGAATGGAGATAGGAGACTCAAAATTTCTCAAACTGGAAGGAGGACCGGTAAGAGCAGTCAATCATAGTCAAAATCAAAAGAGGATAGTGATTAGAATCTATCCTCGAGAGATGGTTGACCTGGTAGTTTGGGAATGCATCCTATCATAATAAAGGCTCTATCAATGCATTCCCAAATTCGAGCACTGTCCTACTAATTATTACACCAAATGAATTTGGGGCCAGAAAAGTCAAGATCAACCAAGCCATTGCAGCAGATGAACTCTCTAAACTCCTTCGCGCCGTTATAGTCCGAGAATAGTCTATCCCCTCTTTTTTCTTGAGGCCTATCAATGCAATTGAAATCTCTTGCAATAAGAGAGGAGAGATCTTGGTCCACTAATCTAGAAGCCTCCTCTCATAACTCCCTCCGCAATTTATAGTCAGTACTAGCATAGACACCATATAAAAATCAAGGTCTTTCATTAACTCCAGAAATAACTACAACCACCTCTTGATTATATTCATGTAACACATTTACTATAACATCGCCTTTCTTCCACTATTATTTTTATTATTTGATTTGTCTATAATTTAAAAAATATAAAATTCAGATTTATCATAAGGAAGAGGAGAAACTGTTAAAAGTTTCATTTTAGTGGATGCTTTGCATTATAAATGAATTTAGAAGGCATGCTAAGATCACAATGGCCAATATATCCTTAATACATGAACCAGGGGGGAAACAAGATAGGCATGCGTCATTTGATACACATAAAAGGAATCATTATCATCAGCATTGAGACGACATTTGATAAATTTTTTTTGAAAAAATATTATTTTTTAATATTTATTTTATTTTTACTTTACTTTTTAAATTATAATAGTTTGGATGGTGGGGATGTGAGGTGGCAAAATCACATATTGAATATGAGATTTTATACTTGAAATTGCATATCTAACATGCACTTTTAGGCTGATATGGCCTGCCACGTTATATATTTTTAAATTTAAATTAAAAAATAAAGTTGCATGTTGGAAATATAATTTTTTATTTATTTATTTTTTTAATTTTATTCCATATCGAGAGGCACGGATGGAGGGGGAGCCGATGGAGGATGGAACGGTATGGGGTGGGGGTGGGGAGGGACTATGGGATTGGGGGGAGGTGGTCGTGCAGAGCTGGGGGGCATGGGATGCAAGTTCATCGAGGTTGGGAGAGAGGAAGGTAGTGGTCGCATGAAGCTAGGGGATGAGGTGTGAGTTTGCCGGAGCCAAGAGGGACGAGGGTGGTGGTTGGATGGAGTCATAGGGGGCATGGGGTTTGTCGGAGCCAGGGGAGGAGAGGGGGTCTGGTGGTGGCACGGAGCCAAGGCTGGGCTGGGGGTTTGGTGGCCCATGACCTAGGCCCGACACGACCCTTCAGGGCTTAGGCTAGCACGGTCTGCCAAGCCAAGCACGGCATGTGACGTGCTCAGGCCTGGCATGACCCACGTGCTAGCCCATATTGGCCATGCCTTGGTACGGTCCATTTGACATGCTATATTTTTAAAATTTTTATTTAAAAAAATAATTTTAATAAAATAAATTAAGTTGGAGGATCGGTAAACAAAAGATAGGAAATATTGAAATTTTTTTATAAAAGTAAAAATAAGAAAAATAATCGTTAAAACTTCTTAAAAAATAAAAAAAATCAGTTTTAACCGTTATGGGCTGACCTAGCCTATTTGGAAACATTACAGGCTGTGCCTGGCATGGCCTGTTTGAGGCTGTCATGGGCCATGCCTGGCACGGCCTATTTAGAGTCGTTGCAGGCTATGCCGGGCACGGTCCATTTGGGCTAAAGAAAGAAAACGAGCTTGATGGGCCGACAGGCCGTGCCAGGCCTAGGGCCGTGCTGGGCGGAGGGTTTGGCGTTCCCATACTGTGTCGGCACGACCTGTTATAGTCTTCGACTCGTTGGGCCTAGGTTGGGCCGGGTCAGGCACGACTCGATGCCTAATACTATGCAGCACCCCCAGCCCACGCCCGATCTGCAGCCGCCTCGTGAGGCTGAGGCCGCAGTCCTATCCTACCCCACTGTCATCCACACTGTACCCGCTGTTCTTGCTGCACCTAGTTTCGTGCAGCCACCAAACCCCTTCCCTCCTCTTCCTTGGCCCCAACGAACCCCGCGCCCCCTGCGGTTTTGCTCGACCACCGCCCCCATCCCTTCCGACCCCAGTGAACCCGCACCCTGCCCCCTAGCTCCGCACGACCACCCTCCCTCCCTCCCGACCCTAGCGAACTCACACTATACGCTCCTTGTGGCTCCACGCAACCACCACCACCCCACCCAACGGTTCCTCACCACCCCCCACCCGCGCCGTTCCATCCTCCATCGGTGCCTCCTCCATCCACGCCTCTCAGTACGGAATGAAATAAAAAATAAATGAGAAAAAATCACATTTCCAACATGCGACTTTATTTTCTAGTTTAAATTAAAAAAAAATAATATAGCAGGCCATGTTAGCCTGAAAGCATACGTCAAACATACGATTTCAGGCATGAAATCGCATATTCAACATGCGATTTTGCCACCTCATATTTTCATCATCCAAATTACTATATTTTAAAAAATAAATTTAAAAATAAAATAGATTTGAAAATAAATATTAAAAAAATAATATATCTTTAAAAAAATCCCATTTGATAAGTAGTTATGAGTCTATGTCAATGTAGAATGAGAATATTAAAGCTCTTGCAATTAAGATGGTAAGAGATAATACTTATGCTTAACGAGCATTTAACTCTAATGTCCTATAACATTGAATGAGCATAGGTATATCTTAAAAATAGATTGCATTTTTTAATAATATTAAGAAATAAGAAAAATATTAGGAGCTGAGCAAAGCAGAAGGTACATGGTAATATATTATTTAATAATTTTGTGCAAAAAGAATCTCATCATTTTTTTATATTATTTTTTTAAAAAAATATAGCGACTTGAAAGATAGGAAACACGTTCAGATGCCTCGATACCAATATAAATCAAAAGCTTGCGAGAATAAATTTATAAAAAAAATTTTACTCACCACGGGTGGGCGGACGGTAATCTCGGAGGGTAGTGAGCTTCTATATTCATCATCTGACTTATGCATGAATCCAAAAAAAAAAAAAATATTTGGATCTGTGCATGAATCTATCATCATAGGTGGTGAGCGAAAAAAATATTTTTTTAAATTTATTTAGATTTGAGTTTTGAAGAAGGCTTATAGGGATGACAAGCAGCATGCATTACAAGCAGCATGCATTATAAGCTGTTAGGTGGAGATGTACCAGGGTGAACTTGGCCTGGTTCATCATCAATTCCCCACCCGTAATATGACTTGAGCCCAAAGGAAACTAATGACTTGATCTTGACCTCATTGAGCCAAAACCAACTTAATAAAATTTATGCAATAGTTTATGACAACAATGACATACGGAAGAAATGAATTATAGTTAGTCGGTTAATAAATTATTTATATTAGCTGTACAAGGGCATAGTTTACTGTCATTTCCGATTGGCTCGGACAAAAGAAACCCAAAACGGAGTCTGAAACTTCATATGCATTTTAATCTCTACGTAGGGAGGGTGAGTTCTGAGCCACGCCTTTCGTTGCACCTATTCCTTAATACGGGTGCGGCGATCTTCGAACCATTAGGTCATGCTGTTGAAACTCTTAGGGCTTCTTAGCTGTCCCATAACTGTATGCACTGTTACTTATCCTTGCTGCTTTGTTGATAAGGTCTGTGATTGCTTCGCAGCCTTTCGAAGTTTCAAGAGATGTCCTTAGAAAGGTGGTGACGTCTTCGATGATTTGAACAGGTGCTCTTGCTTCTCGTCTGAATATTTTTCTGTTCCGCCACATCACTGCAAAAGCTAGACAAAGCTATCCTGTTTGTTGCTCTGCTTCTTGTATTCCCTGCTTGCACTGTGACCATAATTCTTCAACGGTGACAACTACCATCGGAAGAGCTGTCGCATCGGTGACGAATCTCCACATCATCTTGAAGAAGATGCATTCAACAAAAATATATCCAAGCACCCACACAGAATAAATTAACGATTCATGGATCGAAAATAGCACGTGCCTTGAATGAGAAGCTTTAAAATTCTCGTGCTCTCGTTGTTATACATTAGTCCTGTGCTTGCCATCCGAAACTACTTCAATTTATCAACAGGCACTCGTTTTCCATAAGTCATTTTATCTCAAATTCTAATGTCTTTCTCCAGTGACTATCGTGTTGGTTAAGATTAAAAAGAGGAAACAAATTACTACGTATCTGCAATGAGAATTTGATTCAAGATAGCGTAATCAAGGGAAGAGCATATATAAGGACAGAGCTACTCAAATAAGTGTTATTAAAAAAAGGACATTATAAAACAAATCTGTTAGCTGTGGTGGCCCTTTCGATGCTATAATGCCTTAGAATCTTGCGGGGGCAGATGAGATGACTTCCCAAATCTAATTGTTATTATTATTCTTCTAGAGGAGGGAAGGAAAAACTCATCCTAGATTTCATGCATACAATAGGAGAGAGAGAAAATTACAGGAGAGACTCATTGGATGATCCTATAGATGCAATTTTCTAGGACACCAGCCTTAAAGAAGGCATTGCTGCTGCCAAAATAGAATTTTAAGTACACTTAACACTCACCGGAACCCCAGAATTCTAATGCCAAGATTGAGGAGATAGAGCCACCGTCATTGTTTGCTCTGATTGAAATGCGACAGGTGAAAGGGTTAGAGAACAAAAACATTTGACATCATCACCATGTTCTTATTATTATTATTTTTAATAGCCTTTCATGTCTCATCCATGTGCCTCTGTCCAATATTTCCACACCAGTTTCTCCAAATCCAGCTGGCTATTTTATTTTCTTATTGTAAAAAAAGACTAGCATTGGCCGCTCACTAATTACCACGTATAATCCAAATAAGAATATCTAGTATTGTAATTATTTATGATTCGTAAAATAAAAAATTTAGATCCAAACACTGTCTCCATTCTGTAACAAAGTATACATAAACAATACAAACTCCACAGTCCAGCGAATGCTAATATTACAAAATGTTGCATAACTTAAGATTTAACATTACAAGCAATCCACTTATACCCCCACTCCATCAATCAACGACGGAGATCTTTCTCACTTATTTCACCACCAAATCAATTACACAAATTTTTCTTGTAAAGAAAAAGAAGAGGAGAATAAAGGAACTCTAGTAAATTCCCACGGCCGCCACCGTGGCGACGGTTGCCACCGCCGCGACGACCCACCTACCACCATTCCTCCCGGCGGCGTTGTCGGAGGCCTTCTCGTCTGCCGGCGCCTCCTCCGGCCCGGCGGGAGCGGGAGGCGACGCGGTACCCTTGGCGGCCTTGTGCTTCTTCGCCACCGGCACTGGCGCCGGCGCCGGCGCCGACACATCCGCGGCGATCTTGAACAGCTCCCTTGGTTCCAAGACCTTGTCGACCACAAAGACGGCGACCGGGTCCTGATCGATGATGGTGGATTTGATGGTCGCCGTGACGATCTTGGTCTTGAGGGTGACGACCTCGCCGTCGTTCTGGACGGTGTAGTTGAAGCTCTTGGAGGTGCCGTCAGTGGCGAGGGTGTTGACGGCGCCGTTGTTGGACTTGAGCATCTGGATGGAGTAGTAGACGGGGACACCGTGGTAGAGAAGGAGCGACGCCTTGCCGTCGGTGGTGAGGTTCTTGAACTTGGGCATGAAGGCCTTGACGGCGGCGTCGCCGGGGCAGAAGACGGTCAGGCCGCCGTCGACGGTGGCGTCGAAGGTCTTCTCGACGTCGGGGTCGGCGCGAAGGAGGTCGGCGAAGGCCTTGCAGCCCTTCTTGGACATGAGGTCGGTGAGGTTCACCGGCGCCGGCGGAGGAACGGGCGCCTCGGCCTCCGGCGAGGTGAGGATGGCATTGATCTGGATGACGGAGAGGTCGTAGGGCATTTCTTTGACGGACTTAACGAAACTGGCAGCGGCGGCGCCGTCGCCGGCGTCCTGGGCGATGAAGGTGACCTTGCCCGCGCGATGGTCGGTGATGTTGACGTAGCCCGAGGTTCCAGGGGCGTCGCCGGTGGCCTGGAACATGGAGGAGGCGACGGCGGAGCCGCCGGTGAGCTGGTGGAGCTTCTTGGCGCCGTAGTAGTCGGCGAGGATGTGGAGGCGGAGGACGTTGCGAAGGGACTCGAGGGTGAGGTGCTTGGCGAGGAGCGGGGCCATGGCGGAGTTGTCGACGGCGAGGACGGTGATGGTCCGTCGCCGGTTGATCTCGCCGGCGAGCCGGGTAGCGCTCAGATAGTGGTTGAACGTCGAGAACTCCGGGTGGTCTGCCAGGATCTTGGTTATGTTGTAAATGTGGGTGGCCGCGCGGGTCGCCGGAATGGAGCCCGCCAGGACGACAAGGACGCCGACGACGGCTAGGATATCCCAGAGCCGCCGCATTTTCCCTGCTGTTGTTTTACTGTCACCGATAAAATTATCGGGATATCAGGGATAGGATATCCGCCGGCGGTGGAGGCGGAGGAGGAGGAGAAGTAGAAAAGTACGGAGGAAAGAGTTGGGAGTGGGGGATGAGACCTATCACTACTTTAAGTAGGGGGCGATCTAGAAATCGTGCTTAATTATAAGCTTAGCATTTCAAATAAATTACGAACGTTACCATTCTGTCGAGATGCAGACTTCCCGTGGGACAGGATGGTCCGACATTAGATGCAAGGAAAGCAAGGTATTTCTTACTCTTTTTCTTTTTCTTTTTCTTTTTTTTTTTTTGGGGGGGCTCCACTTTACACCGTGAGGGAGTCTCATCCCTGAACGAATTAACTCTTAAAAGTGTAAAAACTTGAGTTTTTTTTTTTTTTTTTGATAATAAAAAGCTTGAGGTTATTAGTGAAATCAAGATTACCGTCCAGCAATAAATTTATTATCTATTGTATATATATAATAATATTTTATAAAAAAATATTATAATATTATCATCTCAACATATCAAATAATTTTAGTTATACCATATAAATTATTATTTTATTATATATAATAATTTAAATATTATTTTTAAATAATAATAATAATATATTATTTTTTAAAAAAAATAAAAAATAATATTTTAAAAATAAAAATAGGAAAGAAATAAGAGCAAGAAATATTTTTAAAAAATTATTATTTTTTAAAAAATAAAATATTATAAAAATATAATAATATTTTTTAAAAATACTAATTTATTATTATTTAAAAAAATAGCATATTATTTTTTAATTTTAAAAATAATAAAATATTAATTTATTTTTTTTAAAATAATAATATTATTATTATTTAAAAAATAATATGTTTCGAGATCTAAATCGATCCATCGGATTAAATTAGATCAAATTTAATAAATTATCCATAAATAAAATATGGTATTCTGTTAATTTAAAAATTTAATTTTTATATTTAATAGTTTTTAAAAATTTGAAAAAGGTATAAGAAGAAGTGGAGGGGTGCGATCGGAATCGATATTTATCTAGAGAAAAGGGGAGCCATGGTGGGATGGCATCAATGGGGGCGCAGTTCATGCAAATAAGATATGAGAATAGGAAGAAAAAAGAAAAAAATAATAATAAAATATTATTTTATAAAAAGTAAGAAAAAAGAAGAAAAAAAAGAAGAGAGAGAGTTCTTTCTTCCTTCAGTGATGATGTTGGGGATGGCGGTATTGACGAGAACGTCAGAGAGTGTTATCGGAATTGGTGTTTATCAAGAAAAAAAAGAAGAATGATGGTGAGGCGGCAGGGGATGGGGTGGCACTGGTAGACACGAAGAAGATATGAGAAGAAGAGGGAGGACGAGGTGCAAATGAAATCAGCATTTGTCGAAAGAGAGAAAAGTTATGGTGGGGTGGTATGAGGGTGCAGCATTATCGATGGACGCGTAGAAAATATGAGAACAAGAAAAAAAAATATAAAATAAAATATTATTTTATAAATAATAAAAATATATAATAAATAAATAAATAAATATTAAAAAATAAAAAATATTTATTATAAATATTTATTATTAAAAAATTTTAATAATTATAGATCATAATTGCCTATCACGTGAGTATGTGGGTTTTTGACTTGTTAAATATTATAAAACAATAGTATAAATTAAGTGAATGAAAATAAAAATTAAATTAATAAAAATTATTTTATCCTTCTCCCAAATCAGAGAATCGTTTAATTGATAGTTTTTTTTTTTTTTTTTTTTGCAGCATCCGACAAAGTTGATATACTAAACTTCAATAAATCACCGATCTTTTGTGTACTTAAAAACTGGATTTGAACCCTAAGACAGACAAAATAAATAAATAAATAAAAATAATGTGGCATTGTCCGGGTAAATGTGGCAGTCAAACTTAACAACATATCTTTAAAGAGAAAAAGTAAATGCAATCACGTGGTAATCTCGACGGAAGTCAATTTTGGGCTGCTTTCACAAGATGTTAAAAAATTCTTCGTACCAAAGCATATTAGCGGGGTAGGAAAGACGAATGGCCAAAAAGGCGACCACGTTAGGGGTAGAATCGTAGTTTAGAGCAAGTACGTGGGCCTTTCTGAGTATTTTTACGTGGCCCTTCCCGAGTAGAAGGCGACGGCAACGGAGTCGTGGGCTTTGATCTTGCGGGTGCGCCAGGCTGTGCGGAAGGATCGCGGTCGAGATTGCCACGTGGACGGTGCGAGCGGGTTTCGTGACGTTGACGGATGGCCTCCACCGACAGTCCGCGGGCGGTGGGATGCAGATGGGTCTGACGGCTGATGCTCTTCCCGTTGCTGGCGACCTCGAAGCACCGAAAACGTCCGAATCGCTGTGTTCGCCCCCTCATCCTCACCGCCCAATTCTGATCGTTGTCTCGTTGGGTTGCACGGTTCCCAAACTCTCTTGATTATTTATAATTCCTTGGGTTGTTTGTTGGGTTTGATCATGTATCATACTTGGAATTTTGCATGACAGGAAGATGCATGCGATGGAATTATTGAGGCCAAGTATTAAAAAAAAAAAAAAAAAACTCCTATGATCTCTTTCTAATTATCGATACGTAGTTTTAGGTGGGCATTGTCTGATATCGGATGGGTAATTGAACTAAGTGGAACATGAGCTAGAGACAGTCCAATTAGCTGTTTTTCTAATGGAGGATGAAACTGTGGGCTTGATTTTTAACCCTCCTTTGCAAACTTTAGTTTTAAGTTGTCTGATTACTATCTAGACATTCTTTTACCATATAATCTAATTACCGTGTGTGAGTTTTGTTAGAGAAAGAATATGCATATGGGCAAATTATACTCTATATAGTATGCACTAACACAGCTGTGCACCATATCAATCAACCCAATTTTCCTTGTTATGAACCTCGATTATTAAATGTTATCCTATCAACTTGTGTAACACATATAGGCGCATGGAAATTCCGGTAGTTTGCCCTGGGAGGGCAACCATCCACAATTTATTAGCCTCATCCGTCCGTCAGGCAATGACCAGGTTATAACTAGGGAAGGGACAATGATTTATGTAATATTGGTTGTTAGTTTGATGATGCATTAGCTTTATAATTGAAGTCCATTTTGATATTAGTTTGGGGAGGATTGAGAAGATTTTTAATGGTTACCGACACCCTTATCCTCACTACAAAACAAAGGTGCATGCGTTAGGTGTCAGCTTCAAATAACCACAGATTTCGGGCACCTTTTATGCGATGGCATTCTCAGGTGCACATCAAATTTGATAGCCACTTGTTATCCAACAGGATCGTGAAAGAGTCATGGTCTTCTTGTCCATCCAATATCACACTGGGAGAAGGCTTGGGGCCCCAAGGCCATTGAAATGTCGTTAATATATTGGTTTCTTTTAGTCCCTTGGTTGATGCCTCTGGCGTGGCTGCAAGGTCCAATTAGCTGGCAACGCAGCACAGACAGCTCATAGGACCCACGTATTACGTCATGCAAGGTCCTTTAACTGTTTAAGTCACACTTTGCCCTCCCAACGATTCAAACTCCAGCTTTAACCATTTCTCTCTATTTTGGAAAGCAACCATCCAACCAAATCGCCACCCCACCTGCACTCTATTTGGATTATCTGTTCCCCAATATTAATTTTGCCAATTCATACATTTTAGAAGTACCACGAATGTGAAGTTAATGATGCAAGTCAAAAATTAATTCTTTGTTGATTGGTGGGTAGCATTAGAACACATGATCACCCTTGGTAATTACCATAATGCTCCTTCTCAGGGAACAATTTGGTCAGGCATAGATCTAGCATCTCAATTAAGAGTCTTTCATGATATCCATCTCTGTTCCTTCATTGGATCCCACGCTGAAAAAATTAATTATCTCTCCGCCCGGAACGACAATACAATGCTAGCAATCAAAGAATTCACTTGGCGATTGGTCAAGTTGTCCATTAAATGCTATTGATGGATTTACCATACTTCACTTTCGGATGCTGGTTGGGCTATCTTCATCTGATCTTAAATAGTTTTTTACTTCTCTCCCTCAGTTCCTCTACTTGACCTCCACGAAGAATATAAGCTTCGCCGGTAATGTTACCGGAGATTTGTTAATGTTATCACAGAACGCGACGTTGAGAGAGTGACGTCCCGGTTGTTAGCCTGTCAACCTCTGGAAAACGTTTCTCATGGGGCTCAAATTGGTCATAGCGGATGTTGACAGCCGAACTGCAAGAAAATGAGCTCCAGCTTGGCTAATTTGCAAAACTCACGTGAACAAACTTGGACATCTTGGTTTTTATTTCGGAGAGGTTTAAAATTGCAGGTTTACTGGTATCTTGGGGAAAAAAAAATCGTCTCAAGTGGGATATTTTTTCAGGATTTTTTTTTTTTTTTTTTTTTTAATGAAAAGAGGCTTAGCCACCAAAAAAAAAAAAAATTATTCAATTAAGATTTTTTTCGAAAAAAATGGTTGGATGGCGCATACACATTTCATTAGAAATGCAATGAGTACAAAAGTTGGGAAAAAGAAGGAAGATCAGGAAAACGAAATAGAATGATGGAATTTTTTTTTTCTGAAAAAAAAAAGAGGGAAAAAAAAGTACAGGAGGCTAACAGTCCAAGCATGCCCGCTACAAGAAAATCCATGCTAAAAAAGCCCAAACATCATAAACACTACTTCTAAACCAATCTGGACGATCCAAGTCACCGCTTGCATTAGGATCAAAATTGTAAAGCCTCAAGTAGGATTTCCTCAATGACTTTTGCTAATCAATATAATAGTTTCTGTTACTGTTAATAATCCAATACAAATGAAAGGGATCTATTGGTTTCGAAGAGATAGATGGACATGCAATTTAAAAGAATTGTAGAAGAATATACCTACAATAAACTAGAAATTTCTGTGTGGCAACTCAACCAAGTTAGCTCATATGCTTGCTCGAGTTGAACGCAAGAGTCAGGATGGCTTGGAAACTTATGAGACACGATGCACGTCAAACGGGGCTTGGGAAAGGATAACAACCCGTGGCTTGAGCTTTGCTTCAAAAATATGGTCTATTCACTGAAAGAGCTTAACTTTGGGCATAATCAGCAAGCTTAATGGGACATGAGGGTCTTATATTATCTATTACCATGAATTACCTTACTCCGTTAAACCATTATATGATTTTTTCTTCTTTTTTTTTTTTTTTTTGTGGAATAAAAGGTCATAATATTTTTCATTATTTTTACTGTGAAGAATAGTGGGAGCACCTCTCAAGGTCTCAAGGAGGAAACAGCAAAAGATTAGTTGGCTGAAATTTGGTTTTTCTGAAGGAGTTTATATTTGTCTTGGGTCTGGCTGTGTTTGGGTTGCAAGTTTGTGGTCCACCGTAGGCCTGATTGGTCATGTCCTAAGATCGGCATATTAAAGTATTAGTGTTTTCTTGCCAAGTCCATCAATATCAAGTTACCTCTTTTTTTTTTGAGGAATTTAATCAATAAGCGTGCTAAATTTATCTGCATCAATTTTTTCTGCTCCAGTGCTCACGTGCATCCTTCACCTAGGGGTTCACTCACCAAAAGCAAGATACTTGCAAATCGAGTGGATCACCGGTCAGGTTTGGGCAAACAAAATGTTAAAGTTTTTAAATGTAACATAGTTTAGACTCGAGGCCCGACCCATGATTAGCTAAAGGATGATATCTGTTAAGAAATCATATACCAAAAATATTTTAAATACTCTTAAATTTGTTACATAATTTTTGACCATTTTCCTATTAGTTTAAGTTTTTAAAGTTAATTAGTTACTCAACATGATATAAGAGCTTAGATTCGTTGGAGGCATTTGACTAGTTATCCCTCATGTTCGTTCGCCCAGTCTTTGCGCATGAACGAGGGGGTGCCATACCGCTACGCAATAAATAGTATTAACATATGAGATTGGGGAAAAACCTAGAAATCCTCAAGTCTCCAAAATCCTCCGAAAACAAAGGGCAATGTTTCCCATAGTAAATGGTTGCTAGACACTGAATTACTGACAACATTCACTCCTAGCGGATGCTGGTGGAACAGTTCTCACTTAATTCTAATGGCCATTTTGGTCAGCAAAATTCAGAAACCAAGTAGCCCAGAGGCACCGATAAATGGTAATCAACTTCACTAGGCCAAGATAACTTCCTCAAATCGTTTTGGAGAAGCGGAAAGTCATATGCAAAATGCCTTATTGTGGATGAGATTATAAAACCAACAACCAGTGGTCCAACTGCTTATAGTAGAGAAGACCACTAGTTATGGGTCTCTGCTATCACAATCATGGGACAACAATCTCAATTGGATAAGAAGCATAACAAGCTATGAAAAAGGAAGATAGTACAATGAGAAAAGAGAGTGAAAACCTCCTAACCTAGCATGGGGAAATCATATCTTATTACAAGCATTACAATACTTCTGCATGTCACACAAACACAAAGAACACAGTCCACAACCATAAAATTAAAGCATCCCATCTGCTTACACACCTACCATAAAGAGATCTGCAAACAAGGCTGCCTCCTCAAAATTATACCTCCATTCTACTTCACCTCTTCCAAACTAGGAGTGAGGAAGAAAATGTCATCAAGCCGGTCATTTGTAGGTGAATTTCCTCCATAAACAAGCAATCCCTCTTTGCCTTCTATCTTTCCAGAGGAGAATGCGCACCAGCCACGAGGCCCTGGCTGCTCACTGGCATCAGAGAACTTCAACTTCTTCCAAGCATTTGTCTCTGTATCCAGTGCGAAGACCTCGGCGGAGAACTTCCCAGCACCAAGGTGCCCCTGATCACTTGGGTCGATTTCACCACCATATATAATCACATACTTTCCAATTCCTGCAGTAGAAAACACACTTCGAGGGCTTGGCTTGTCCCCGGTAGTCTCAACCAGTGTCCACTTCTCACTGATAGGATCAAAGCAGTGCACGTCATCAAGCTCCACGCCAGAGAATCCGCAGACGACCCATATCTTCCCTCCAGCAACAGCTAGCCCAGGGCCACCTCGAGGGCGACAACTCTCATCAGGGGATGGCAACTGGATCCACCGTCGATCACCTACGTCGTATGCCCAGAGGTCATTTAACCGGCCAACATTCCCACATCCACCAAAGATGTACACCCTCTGCTCATCAGCTGCCATGGAGTGGTAGCTCCGGTGGGGCGGTCCGACTTCATCGGACGAGAGTAGCGTCCACACATTAGTGCAAGTGTCGAAGGAGTAGAGCTCATTGAGCTCCTTGTGTTCCAAGTCTCGACCACCAAAGATGTAGATGGTAGTGCCGATGGCAGCCATTGTGACACCCACTCGTGGTGGGGGGGTGTCGCCTACAGCATCTGCGACAGACCAAATGTGGTCCTCGAGATCAAAGACATGGACCTTGTTGTCCACAGGGACGCGGGGAGTAAACTCGCCCCCAAAGGCATAAGCCTTATGGCCTACAACCGCGATGGCATGAGAGCTTCTTGCACCAGGTCCAGTTCCTTTCTGTGCTAGCTGATAATACATAAAAACTTTTCAGCAGATATTATCATTCACCATCAATTAGCAAATAAATTAATTCTAGAACTTAGAGGAGCATTTCAGAGTTTTTCAGCAGAAGACATACTTTGAAGCTGCTTCTTGAATACTTTCTTTCTTCTTTTAAAACCCAGATTCAGGTTTCAGCTGTACAACTTCTAAGAGTAGCTTAACTAAATTTTTTAATACTTCTTGCAATTTTAGGCATTCTATCTTGGTGAGTTAGAGATAAAGGATCTATGTGATCCTAAAGATCCTACAATTTACACTTACCAGGTGTTGCTTCATGAAATTTTTGAATTGACAATTTTGTGTTAACTTTAGCACGTCTGATGTGCTACTTGAGCAACACAAGTATCAACTGTCACAATTTAGTCAACTTGGTTAAGAAAATCCTGAAGTTGATAGAGTTTAAACTTTGTGAAGGCTAAGATGTTCTTGTATATGTAGTTCCATGAACAATTTTGATGTGGTATTTGAGTAACACAAGTATCAACAATCATAATTTAGTCAGCTTGGACAAGAAAATCCTGAAAGTTGATAGAGTTTAAACTTTGTATAGGCTAAGATGTTCTTGTATAATGTATACGTAGTTCCATGAACATGAAAGTACCATTACTTCTTTCCTTTTCTTTTCTCCTTGTACTAATGAATCTTTCTAAGAAAGGAGTGCTTATTATTAAAGTCATAATATTGAGTCCATGATTGTCTCCTCATGGCAGTTCTTATCTTTTGGAAGTTCTCCTATTTTTTTTTGCTGTTGGAAGTTCTCCTTCCTTTTTTTTTTTTTTTTTAAAAAAAAAAAAAGGTTGACAGTATACTAAATAACCCACTCACCACCCCCTTTAAAAAAAAGGGAAAAAGCTCCAAACTCTTATCAGATTTTTTAGCTGAATAACCTAGAGTTTATTCTCTTTTTCTACATGGTGACAGTCCATGCTCCTAAGATGTGTCACCAGGACACCCTGTAGGCATGATTATGCCCAATTTAACCCCTCTTTTATCTTGCCATTTCTTTTGAATTTTTCTCTTCTCTTGCAGATGTCTGAACCTAAACATCAAAATATTGAACCTACCCTGCTATACCTTGTCCTAGCCCCATCGTTGTTCATCTTCGTATTCTTCCCTTGACAGTTTATTGTAAGTTAAAACATTCTAGAAGTTAATTTCAGCAAGCTTAGCCCCTTGTGTAAAACCCAATTAAACATTTTGGCATTCTGCAGGGATACAACACCTAAATCAAGCCTAACAACAGCACCAACTAATTGTTTCTTAAGCTTTGAACATTCGCAAACCAGCTCAGATCTCAAGTTTAACTGAATTCCAGAGAAACCAAATTTTTAGGCTTCAACATCAAGGACCCCATCAATTTAAAGATCATGATCAACACGTATTTCTGAATCATGATATGCAATAGCATTCATAACAAGTCATTCGTCATGTAATGTTTGCATTCAAGAATAAAGGTTAGAAATTTAGCAACATAATTGCTACATGTAATTTATCAGCCAATAAGTTCCTTCACATCATTATATAACACTTAAACAAGAAGTTTACCACTGTTTTACAAATCTATGATATTTACATCAATAACAAGAAATTCATCAGCTACCAAGCACAATCTACAAGACTAAAACATTGAGAAGCACATGATCTAGAAATTTGAAAATTTAAAATTAACAATACGATCTAAAGCCAAGAATAACAATGTCATCTGGCAATAAGTGTGGTTCAAATATAAGAGGGCAATTTTAATTACCCATACAGAGCTCCTCAGCAAGCAATATGATATAACATCAATTACAAACCTCCGATCAGCTAATCAGTATTCGGCACAACATAAATGCTTTGATTAACAGATGGTATAATTTGTATCGCTTCAACTAAATATCAAGGGCTTTTAAGCAAACCATGTCAACTTTTAAGTGTGGGTAGCATGTAACTCAGAAGTCAAATAATTATAGCAAGAATTGAGGTATAATCTAGCATACATCTAGAACCTTAATAATTGGTGCTCCATTTTATAGGTCCATTTCACCTCGTTCTCTAAATTCGCTTTCTTAACCTCTTTCACGTTTATTTCGCTATAATTTTTCCAGAGTACCATTTTTTTGCTCCCGCATAACCATCTCCACCCAAAAAAAGGGAAAAAAAATTGAAAATAAAGAAAAGACAAAAGAAAACAATGAATAGTTTCCATCAAGAAATTCCCACGAACGTTTTGGTAACTTCGTCATCAATAACTTATTGTCAAATTAATTCAACGTAATTATAATTTGTATACTCCTCAATAAATTTCTGCAAATATTGACAACAATTGGAACACAGATCAGAGAGAGAGAGAGAGAGAGACCTTGACCCAGTTGCCCGCGATCGCCATTACCACCGAGGTTTCCACTCCCCCTCACTCTAACTGTGGTTTAAAGATAAACAACAAAAGAATAGCCCTGATTTTGCTCATAACGACAAGAGTACCACTTCCGGATTGAGCTCTATTTAGCTTGGCTTAGGCAGGAACGTAAATTGTGGGAAGAAGGACGGGTTGAGTCGTCCATCTGGGAAGGACATTGTGCCGGCACGACTTGGTGCGCTGTCGAACGTCGTGTTCTGGGCAGGTAATTTCTGGGGATGCTAAAAAGTTATGCCAAGGTGACACCATTTTACGATTATATAACGGCATACATTAATCCTCATACGTGTTAGGACACGAAGATTAGGTGATCGTGATGATTGATTATTATATATTAGGTATCTTAGTGGGCTAGTTTCAAATCTTGTATCCATCACCATTTCGGGATAAGACGTCTATGTTAATCCCAATACGTTGCGCATGGCCCACACTCCATCATGGAAGGTCCTCCTTTATTTTGATCGTCTCTCTGTGTGTGTGAATACTTTTTGGTAATCTCTTTTGTTGAAGCAAAAGAGCTGGTCAATAGTAAACGGCATGGTGCAGGGCTCCTCCTTTAATCCTTTTAGTTACGCTTCCAGATCCAGTAAGACTATTCCATGCATATTCACAGCTCAATGCCTAAGGATTACCGCACTCCGAATATATCTTTTTCCGCTGGAAAGTACAATTTCAGACATACCTTTCAATTTCATAGCATTTCTATAATGTTTATTCTCTTGAAAACAGGGTTAGAAGTTAGCGTCAAAGAGACAAATAGATCAACCATGGAGAGAACATGCTCCGTATCCGGACGTTGAATAATCAATACTATCTTCTTCTCAAATCATACAAAAAATGATTTATACTTTCAATAAATACCCTGTCAATATTATGTTGGAGTTTGCTGCGATACATTTTAAATATATTTTATTACAAGTTAAAAGTCATCTTTGCCGTTGATTGTTAAGGGTTAATAAGATAAATTTATTTTATCAGATTGCTCAGCCGGTTAACCCATTAATCCATACACCATCCTTTTCATCTCCAACCTCTGTCCTCTTTTTTTTCCCTTCTCCCGTCGCCTTTTTCCTCTCATCCTGACGTAACTGGTGCATCCCCACACCGACGGCCTCCCCTCCCCTCACCGACACCGGTAGCCTCATCGGCGACATCAAATGACTCTGCCTCCCATCGCCCCCTCCCTCTCCACGTGCGCCTCCATTACCGTGCTCGTCTCGATCCGCTTACTCGTTGCGTTTCCGTGCCCGCCGCCTTCCGTCGCCCCCATCCCTGCACTCATCCCCGTCCGCTTGTTACCTGCGTTCCCATGCTCGCGGCCTTTCCACCCCCCCTCCCCTCTTTCTCGCTCGTCTCTGAACAAATTTCAACAACAAGAAGAAATTCAAACTTGGTAGACTACTCAAACATTAAACATCAAACGACTGAAACTCAGGAGATTGCATGAGGATATATCATTAATAGATTAAATAAGGATAAACTGAACAAATGAACTAAAAAAAATTTCAGACAGCCAACCATAAGTTATTTATAGAAAAATAGCATGTGGAAACTCAACCAAAAAAAAGATACAGACAGATATCATGCCTATGGATCTCCCTCGCATATTCATCAGAAAAACAAATAAATACTCCCATCCAACATATGGCCACAAACATACTATTCTTCTTGCCGTTTGATGAATGAAATGAATTTGGAAAAAATTGTGACCAAAATGTTGTCTTGAAATTTCGTCGAACAGATGGTTGGCGGAAAATAGAAAAAGAAACTCCCTGGATGATTGGTCAGCTGGAACGATGCTCAAATAAGAAAAAATATATACTCCGACGGAGAAGATCAATCCGATGAAGAATAGCCATATGAGAAGATGACTAACGTAAACCCTCATCAACATCCTTTCCATCGCCGCACGCCACCCATGAACACCAACTAGAAAATGCCACGGAGGGTACTCCACGGCGAACGATGACCACCGACGATGGAATGCCACGATCTCTTGCCGGAGTGGCCTCTCTTCAATGCTCCTCGACAATAGGAGAAGAGGAAGCAACGACATAATCTCCATGGGATCAAGAGTTGAGGGGAGAAAGGAGCTCTGAATATGCTCCTAACCTTCTTAAGAATTACATGCACCAGCCACGATCATGACCGGCTACCGGGAACAACCGGTTAATTAATCATGAGCGTGCATTTTTAATCAGACGGTCAGCCTTTTTTTAAAAAGAAAATGACCATAATAGGCTTTAGAGCACTGTAGCAGACCTGTTTCTTTTCACTGAAATGTACGATTTCCAATATGGCTTTCATTTTGATAGTATTACCATAATGTTTCATTGCTTATTAAAAATATGGTGTTAGAAGCTAATATATATTTAATTTTGAGATTTTTTTTTTTTTTTTTGAGGGACTTTAAATATTTTCCACAATACGTTTTCTGAAGATGGTTTCAATAATTAATTTGATTCCCCTCCCCAGCACTCCAGGGGACCTAGGGGGTGAAAAATCAAGATCATTACATACACATTACAATCATTTATAAATTGTAACGGTACAAGTCATTCAGCAGTAACTATCGCGATAAAAGTTAGTGACATTAAGTAGATAGGAAAATACATGACATCTTTCTGGTCATTTTATATAAGTAGTTTATAGTAGCTAATATCGGTCTCTATTTTGTTATGACATACGATGATTCTGGCAAGGGTTATTGTTTATCCGTGGCAGCGTGATAATAATTTGATGGTGCCTAAATCACCCTTTTTTTTTTTTTTTCTTTTTTTCCTAACTCCCGAATCACCTTTATTTGTTGATTGAAGGTTAGCGTGAAATCGGCACGCGACAGAAGTACGCTAGAAAACGACCTATGGCGGTGCAGAAAAACCTAATGGTGAGAATTAAAAAGATGCCTTGGGGAACCGGCTTTCTGCACCTGCTACGAGTCACGGGAGGATTGGTTCAAACGACGAAAAATATTGCTGAGATGGTTGATCACCATGTTGCCAAGTCTGCAGCATGTGGGCTCTCGAAACTTTCGGTGCAATTACAAGTGGACCGAGCGGTGCGCTTCCGTAACTGAGTTATTTAACCTGAGATCCGATTCGCAGTCTCCAACTTGGAGAATCAGACCCTCGTCCCCGGACCAAAGTGGCAGGGACTCGTAATGTCCGAACGAGAGTTCGGTAACGAAAATTCGGACAAATACTTTTGAAGAGCTAGAAAAATTTGCTAGATAATAAATTTACAGTCCGGGCTAAATCTATATCTATAACTGTTGGTGCATAAACTGATCGTTGTTGAAGGTAGCTAGAGTGGAGGCCGATAAGGTCACCACCGGGACCTGCAAAATAAAGTCCCATCCGGAGCCGGTGGGGGTGGCTCCGGCAGGACCCTTCGATGGTCAAGTCAGTTTTTGGCCAACAGGAATGGAGTGCTCGAAATGAGTTCCGGAGCTTAGAGAAGAAGAGGAGATCTCAGAGAGACTAGAGGTTAGAAAGCTTAGCCTTAGCGTATCGAGAGGATCCTTTTTATAACGGAGCTTGATGGTGACAACTGCAGCCGCGGGCCACTCGAGGTTCGACGGAGTCAGTCTCATGGGATGGTGCTGTGTGCGGCGGATTGATGGTGACAGCCATCGCCGTCTGACAGTGGGTCGCTATCGCCTGCGGTGGACTGATGGTGATGAAGCCCATCTGCCGCAGCTCTTCTGCGGCTATCGGTTGCATTAGGCCGGGTATCGAGCTAGACTTCGGCTGGAGCGGGATTTATCCCCAACACTAGCCTCCCACTTCCGAGTTCAAAAATCGAAGGAAGGGAGTGCAGGAAAGGCGACTGCCGAAGTCTTCCTCTGAGCTCTGTGCTGGTCTGGATCGAAGCTCGGGGGAGATCCCATCTCCAGCTTGAAGTTGATACAGTTGCTTTATCTAGCCAAGGTCGATGCTTGCGTTAGAACGAGGCCTTCGACTTTGCTCGCATTTGCTCGCGTCAGGACGAGATTCTCCTCCTGTTCCTAATGGGCTGTGGGGGCACATGCGGACCGTCGTCCAAGCCTCTCCCCCCATCTCGTCTTTTGTGAACGAAGCCTTCACTCGGGAGAGATCTTATCTCTGGTCAAGGTGCTCGGGAGAGATCTTATCTCTGACCGAGATGGTTGCTCGGGAGAGATCTTATCTCTGGCCGAGGTTGCTTTTCGGAAGAGATCTTATGGTCGAACTGCTTGGGAGAGATCTTATCTCTAGCCGAGGTTGCTTTTCGGGAGAGATCTTATCTCTGACCGAACTGCTCGAAGAGATCTTTGGTCAAACTGCGGGAGAGATCTTATCTCTAGCCGAGGTTGCTTTTCGGGAGAGATCTTATAGGTGGCTGCTCGGGAGAGATCTTATCTCTGGCCGAGGTTGCTTTTCGGGAGAGATCTTATCTCTAGCCGAACTGCTCGGGAGAGATCTTATCTCTAGCCGAGGTGGTTGCTCGGAAGAGATCTTATCTCTGGACCGAGGTGCTTGCTCGAGAGAGATCTTATCTCTAGCCGAGGTTGCTTTCGGGAGAGATCTTATCTCTGGCCGAACTGCTCGGGAGAGATCTTATCTCTGACCGAGGTGTTGCTTCGGGAGAGATCTTATCTCTGGCCGAGGTTGCTTTTCGGGAGAGATCTTATCTCTGGCCGAACTTGCTCGGGAGAGATCTTATCTCTGGCCGAGGTGGTTGCTCGGGAGAGATCTTATCTCTAGCCGAGGTTGCTTTTTCGGAAGAGATCTTATCTCTGGCCGAACTGCTCGGGAGAGATCTTATCTCTGGCCGAGGTTGGTTGCTCGGGAGAGATCTTATCTCTGGCCGAATTGCTTTTCGGGAGAGATCTTATCTCTGGCCGAACCTGCTCGGAGAGATCTTATCTCTGGCCGAAGGTGGTTGCTCGGGAGAGATCTTATCTCTAGCCTCTGGCCGAGGTTGCTTTTCGGGAGAGATCTTATCTCTGGCTGAACTGCTCGAGAGAGATCTTATCTCTGGCCGAGGTTGCTTTTCGGAAGAGATCTTATCTCTGGCCAAACTGCTCGGGAGAGATCTTATCTCTAGCCGAGGTGGTTGCTCGGGAGAGATCTTATCTCTGGCCGAGGTTGCCTTTCGGGAGAGATCTTATCTCTAACCGAACTGCTTGGGAGAGATCTTATCTCTGGCCGAGGTTGTTGCTCGCGTTAGGACGAGGTTCTCCTCCTGTTCCTAACGTGGCTAACTGCTTCTTCCCTGTCATCGCATAGTTTTCGCATCCAGAAATAATATTATTGAGAGGGGAGAATTTTACCGAGGGGAAGCCACTCGCAGCACATTTCCATTTGAGGGTCGTCGGGGTGTTGTTCCTCGAGTTCCCTCGGGCAGCGAGTCCCATCCAGACGGCCTCTTCTATTACATGCTGGCCTCCTTAATTTGGAGCATGCTTCTCTTGACTTTGTCGCTGGGAGACGGCGGATCACCGATGTAGCTAGCTCATAGTCCTAACGCGGCTAACTGCTTCTTCCCTGTCATCGCATAGTTTTCGCATCCAGAAATAATATTATTGAGAGGGGAGAATTTTACCGAGGAAAAGCCACTCGCAGCACATTTCCGTTTGAGGGTCGTCGGGGTGTTGTTCCTCGAGTTCCCTCGGGCAGCGAGTCCCATCCAGACGGCCTCTTCTATTACATGCTGGCCTCCTTAATTTGGAGCATGCTTCTCTTGACTTTGTCGCTGGGAGACGGCGGATCGCCGATGTAGCTAGCTCATTTTTACCGAGGGGAAGCCACTCGCAGCACATTTCCGTTTGAGGGTCGTCGGGGTGTTGTTCCTCGAGTTCCCTCGGGGCAGCGAGTCCCATCCAGACGGCCTCTTCTATTACATGCTGGCCTCCTTAATTTGGAGCATGCTTCTCTTGACTTTGTCGCTGGGAGACGGCGGATCGTCGATGTAGCTAGCTCATACTCTTCTATTACATGCTGGCCTCCTTAATTTGGAGCATGCTTCTCTTGACTTTGTCGCTGGGAGACGGCGGATCGCCGATGTAGCTAGCTCATTTCTATGAGCTAGCTACATCGGCGATCCGCCGTCTCCCAGCGACAAAGTCAAGAGAAGCATGCTCCAAATTAAGGAGGCCAGCATGTAATAGAAGAGGCCGTCTGGATGGGACTCGCTGCCCGAGGGAACTCGAGGAACAACACCCCGACGACCCTCAAACGAAAATGTGCTGCGAGTGGCATCCCCTCGGTAAAATTCTCCCCTCTCAATAATATTATTTCTGGATGCGAAAACTATGCGATGACAGGGAAGAAGCAGTTAGCCGTGTTAGGAACAGGAGGAGAACCTCATCCTAACGCGAGCAACAACCTCGGCCAGAGATAAGATCTCTTCCGAGCAGTTCGGTCAGAGATAAGATCTCTCCCGAAAGGCAACCTCGGCCAGAGATAAGATCTCTTCCGAGCAACCACCTCGGCCAGAGATAAATCTCTCCCAAAAGCAACCTCGGCCAGAGATAAGATCTCTCCGAGCATCCACCTCGACTAGAGATAAGATCTCTCCCGAGCAGTTCGGCCAGAGATAAGATCTCTCCCGAAAAGCAACCTCGGCCAGAGATAAGATCTCTTCCGAGCAGTTCGGCCAGAGATAAGATCTCTCCCGAAAAGCAACCTCGGTCAGAGATAAGATCTCTCCCGAGCAACCAGGCTAGAGATAAGATCTCTCTCGGCAGAGATAAGATCTCTTCCGAAAAGCAACCTCGGCCAGAGATAAGATCTCTCCCGAGCAACCACCTCGGCAGAGATAAGATCTCCCGAGCTCGGCCAGAGATAAGATCTCTCCCGAAAGCAACCTCGGCCAGAGATAAGATCTCTCCCGAGCAACCACCTCGGCTAGAGATAAGATCTCTTCCGAGCAGTTCGGCCAGAGATAAGATCTCTCCCGAAAAGCAACCTCGGCTAGAGATAAGATCTCTCCCGAGCAAGCCACCTCGGCAGAGATAAGATCTCTCCCGAGCAGTTCGGCCAGAGATAAGATCTCTCCCGAAAAGCAACCTCGGCTAGAGATAAGATCTCTCCCGAGCACCACCTCGGCAGAGATAAGATCTCTCCCGAGCAGTTCGGCCAGAGATAAGATCTCTCCCGAAAAGCAACCTCGACTAGAGATAAGATCTCTCCCGAGCAGTTCGGCCATAAGATCTCTTCCGAAAAGCAACCTCGGCCAGAGATAAGATCTCTCCCGAGTGAAGGCCTCGTTCACAAAAGATGAGATGGGGGGAGAGGCTCGGACGACGGTCCGCATATACCCCTATAGCTCGTTAGGAACAGGAGGAGAACCTCGTTCTGACGCGAGCAAACGCAAGCAAAGTCGAAGGCCTCGTTCACAAAGGCCTCGTTCTAACGCAAGCATCGACCTTGGCTAGATAAAGCAACTGTATCAACTTCAAGCTGGAGATAGGATCTCTCCCAAGCTTCGACCCAGACCAGCACAGAGCTCAGAGGAAGACTTCGGCAGTCGCCTTTCCTGCACTCCCTTCCTTCGATTTTCGAACTCGGGAGTGGGGGGCTAGTGTTGGGGGTAAATCCCACTCCAGCCGAAGTCTAGCTCGATACCCGACCTAATGCAATCAGTAGCCGCAGAAGAGCTACGGCAGACGGGCTTCAGCCGAACTCCCAGCGGCCCGAGCTTCTTCCAGCAGGCCGAACTCCCAGGTAGCTGGGCGGCCGCCGACTCCCCACGGCCGAACTCCTTCGGACCGACTCCAAGCGGCCGAGCTTCAATGAAGTCCTCTCAGCGGTCGGGCTTTAGCGGAATCCCCAAGCGGTCGTCACTCAGGAGCCGAACTCCTCAGCAGTCGTCACTCGCCGAACTCCTCAGCGGTCGCCCCTCGGCCGAACTCCTCAGCGGTCGCCCTCACCGAACTTCGGACCGACCGAGCTCCTACCGAACTCTCAAGCGTCCAAGCCTCAGCCGAAGTCCAACAGCCGGCCGAACTCCCAAACGGCCGAGCTTCGGATTCTCAGCGGCCGAACTCTTCAGCGGACGAGCCTTAGCTGCATACCTCCAGCCAGACGCCTATGGGAGCCGAACTCCCTCCTATCTTCCTCTTCAGGAGCCCGAACTCCTCCGAAATGGGCACACGACGAAGGCCTTCAACCCTTCATTCGGCTAGCTCTGCAGCCATCACCATCAGTCCACCGCAAGCTCTGCAGCCATCACCATCAGTCCGCCGCAGGCGATAGCGACCCACTGTCAGGCGGCGATGGCTATCACCCATCAATCCGCCGCACACGGCACCATCCCGTGAGACTGACTCCGCCGAACCTCGAGCGGCCCGCCAGCACGCGGCTGCAGTTGTCACCATCAAGCTCCACTATAAAAAGGACCCTCCCGATACGCTAAGGCTAAGCTCTCTGACCTCTAGTCTCTCTGAGCTCTCCTCGTCTTCTCTAAGCTCCGGAACTCATTCCGAGCACTCCATTTCTGTTGGCCAAAAACTGACTTGACCGTCGGAGGGTCCTGCCGGAGCCACCCCCCATCGGCTCCGGACGGGACTTTGTTTTGCAGGTCCCCGACGGCGACCTCATCGGCCTCCACTCCGGCTACCTCCGACGACGACCAGTTTATGCACCAACAGATTGGCGCTAGACGGAGGGCCTGAACCTTCGAGGTTCCCTTGTTCTTAAAGGAGTGCTCGGTGACTCTTCTCTTCCCTCTCCGGAGATCTCCCTTTTCTCTTCCGAAGAGAAAATGCCCTCAGGAGAGCTTCGACTCGGCGATCGGTGCCCTGCGCGTCGGGTGCGTCTGCTCCCGCTGCAGCCCCGACAGCCCAGGCTCCACCCGAAGCCACCACAGATGTAGAGCAGTTCTGGACGGGTTCACGGCCCCGCCGAGGTGATGCAGGCCGTGCGACAACCTTCGGCGGAGACTTTGCCAGAAAAACCCGAGGAACCGGCCTTAAGGAAGAGCATTCGGGCTTGCCAATCGCCCTTAGGAGAGAAACGGAGAGCAGAAGCTCTTCCGCAGAAGCGGAATGAAGTTCGGCGTAAAAAAGCCGGGCTCCCCAAATCAGAATGAAGTTCGGCGTGAAAAAGCCGATCTCTCAAAAGCGGAATGAAGTTCGGCGTGAAAAAGCCGAGCTCCCCAAAGCGGAATGAAGTTCGGCACAAACGAAGGCGGAGGAAAGTTCTCCCGCGGAATGAAGTTCGACGGAAGGCCGAACTCCTCAGGTCATCATCGAAATGAAGTTCGGCAAGGCTGAACTCTCCCTTTGGAGCTCATCAATGAAGTTCGGCGTAAGTGAGGCCGAACTCCACCATCACAGTAAAGTTCGGTGCAAGCAATGGCGGAACGAAGTTCTTCCACGAATGAAGTTCGGCTGAAAAAGCCGATCTCTCAAAGCGGAATGAAGTTCGGCGTGAAAAAGCCGAGCTCTCCAAAGCGGAATGAAGTTCGGCACAAACGAAGGCGGAGGAAAGTTCTACCACGGAATGAAGTTCGACGGAAGGCCGAACTCCTCAGGTCATCATCGAAATAAAGTTCGGCAAGGCCGAACTCTCCCTTTGAAGCTCATCAATGAAGTTCGGCGCAAGTGAGGCCGAAGCCCACCATCACAGTGAAGTTCGGGCAAGCAAGTGGCGGAACGAAGTTCTCCCACGGAATGAAGTTCGGCATAAAGGAGGCCGAACTCCGCAGCAGATCACCCAAAGTAAAGTTCGGCCGCGCTCGGGACCGCCCCAGGGCGATCGAGGCCGAACTCCCCCTCAAGTACGTCGCTACAACGAATTCACGGGAGGTGCAATAAAGTTCGGGCAAGCAAAGCCGACCCCCTCTCTGCGAGCAGGGAAGTCCGGACAAAGAAGCATGAAGTTCTCCCACGGAAAGGAAAGTTTCGCGGGAAAGCGGAATGAAGCTCCACGCAAGCGAAGCCCGAACTTCTCGAGCTCACCGCAAAGGAAGCCCCGACAGAAGGGCGCGAAGAAATCCTCCTCCCGAAAGGATTCCGCAACTACGACCCGCTCCTCTAACTCGGATTCTCGGCGAAGTTAAGAGCCAGCCACCAAGACCTGAAGGACTACGGCCTCCCTCCCCAAACGTGCGCGATCGAAGCAAGTAAAGCCCCTACCATCGCGACCACGGCTACGACACTGAGGAATACGTTCAGTTCAACTCCAAGACGAGATTGAAGAGCTCGTCAAAAAGGGATGGGATAAATTCCTTCCGACGCCAGTCTGAAGCAGGAGAAGATCGGCTAAAGGCGCTGCCGTAACTAGAAAAGACAAGAAGGTCGGCCGCCTCGCGGCGTCATCAACGCCACCCCGGGGAGGAGCTAGGAGCTAGCTACATCGGTGATTCGTCGTCCTCCCAGCGACAAAGTCAAGAGTCAAGAGAAGCATGCTCCTCCAAATTAAGGAGGCCAGCATGTAATAGAGGAGGCCGTCTGGATGGGACTCGCTGCCCGAGGAAACTCGAGGAACAACACCCCGACGACCCTCAAACGGAAAATGTGCTGCGAGTGGCTTCCCCTCGGTAAAATTCTCCCCTCTCAATAATATTATTTTCTGGATGCGAAAACTATGCGATGACAGGGAAGAAGCAGTTAGCCGCGTTAGGAACAGGAGGAGAACCTCGTCCTAACGCGAGCAACAACCTCGGCTAGAGATAAGATCTCTCCCGAGCGAGTCAACCTCGGCTAGAGATAAGATCTCTCCCGCAACCTCGGCCAGAGATAAGATCTCTCCCGAGCAACCTCGGCTAGAGATAAGATCTCTTACCTCGGCTAGAGATAAGATCTCTCCCGAAAGCAACCTCGGCCAGAGATAAGATCTCTCCGAGCTCAGATCTCAACCTCGGCTAGAGATAAGATCTCTCCCGAGCACCAACCTCGGCTAGAGATAAGATCTCTCCCGAGCAGCCAGAGATAAGATCTCTTCCGAAAAGCAATCTCGGTCAGAGATAAGATCTCTCCTGAGCAACCACCTCGGCCAAAGATAAGATCTCTCCCGAGCAGTTCGGCCAGAGATAAGATCTCTCCCGAGCAACCACCTCGGCTAGAGATAAGATCTCTCCCGAGCAGTTCGGTCAGAGATAAGATCTCTCTCGAAAGGCAACCTCGGCTAGAGATAAGATCTCTCCCGAGCAGCCACCTCGGCCAGAGTTAAGATCTCTCCCGAGCAGTTCGGCCAGAGATAAGATCTCTCCCGAAAAGCAACCTCGGCTAGAGATAAGATCTCTCCCGAGCAACCACCTCGGCCAGAGATAAAATCTCTCCCGAGCAGTTCGGCTAGAGATAAGATCTCTCCCGAAAATCAACCTCGGCCAGAGATAAGATCTCTCCCGAGCAGCCAC
The DNA here is from genome assembly GCA_006176705.1 of Cocos nucifera. NCBI lineage: Eukaryota > Viridiplantae > Streptophyta > Magnoliopsida > Arecales > Arecaceae > Cocos > Cocos nucifera. The sequence goes on from QRFJ01000097.1 coordinate 1,350,611, forward strand.
ATCGGTCAGAGATAAGATCTCTCCCGAGCAACCACCTCGGCTAGAGATAAGATCTCTCCCGAGCAGTTCGGCCAGAGATAAGATCTCTCCCGAAAAGCAACCTCGGCTAGAGATAAGATCTCTCCCGAGCAGTTCGGCCAGAGATAAGATCTCTTCCGAAAAGCAACCTCGGTCAGAGATAAGATCTCTCCCGAGCAACCACCTCGGCCAGAGATAAGATATCTCCCGAGCACCTCGGCCAGAGATAAAATCTCTCCCGAGTGAAGGCCTCGTTCACAAAAGATGAGATGGGGGGAGAGGCTCGGACGACGGCCCGAATGTGCCCCCACAGTCCGTTAGGAACAGGAGGAGAACCTCGTCCTGACGCGAGCAAACGCGAGCAAAGTCGAAGGCCTCGTTCACAAAGGCCTCGTTCTAACGCAAGCATCGACCTTGGCTAGATAAAGCAACTGTATCAACTTCAAGCTGGAGATGGGATCTCCCCCGAGCTTCGACCCAGACCAGCACAGAGCTCAGAGAAAGACTTCGGCAGTCGCCTTTCCTGCACTCCCTTCCTTCGATTTTCGAACTCGGGAGTGGGGGGCTAGTGTTGGAGGTAAATCCCGCTCCAGCCGAAGTCTAGCTCGATATCCGATCTAATGCAACCGATAGCCGCAGAAGAGCTGCGGCAGACGGGCTTCAGCCGAACTCCCAACCCCGAGCTTCTTCCAGCAGGCCGAACTAGGTAGCTGCCGAGCTCCTTGGACTCCAAGCGGCCGGACTTTAGCGGAATCCCCCAGCGGTCGAACTCCTCAGCGGTCGCCCTCACCGAACTTCGGCTGACCGAGCTCCTACCGAACTCTCAAGCGTCCAAGCCTCAACCGAAGTCCAACAGCCGGCCGAACTCTCAAACGGCCGAGCTTCAAATTCTCAATGGCCGAACTCTTCAGCGGACGAGCCTTAGCTGCATACCTCCAGCCAGACGCCCATGGGAGCCGAACTCCCTCCTATCTTCCTCTTCAGGAGCCCGAACTCCTCTGAAATGGGCATACGACGAAGGCCTTCAACTCTTCATTCGGCTGGCTCTGCAGCCATCACCATCAGTCCGCCGCAGGCGATAGCGACCCACTGTCAGACGGCGATGGCTGTCACCATCAATCCGTCGCACACGGCACCATCCCATGAGACTGACTCCATCGAACCTCGAGCGATCCGCGACTGTAGTTGTCACCATCAAGCTCCATTATAAAAAGGACCCTCCCGATACGCTAAGGCTAAGCTCTCTGACCTCTAGTTTCTCTGAGCTCTCCTCTTCTCCTCTAAGCTCTGAAACTCATTCCGAGCACTCCATTCCAGTTGGCCAAAAACTGACTTGACCGTCGGAGGGCCCTGCCGGAGCCACCCCCCACCAGCTCCGGACGGCACTTTATTTTGCAGATCCCCGACGGTGACCTCATCGGCCTCCACTCTGGCTATCTCCGGCGATGACCAGTTTATGCACCAACAATAACCATCTGGGGTTGATTTTGAAATGGACCGGTCCCGAATCTCATAAGAAGAAAAAAAAATATCTGTCCATGGGATTCAGGTCAGTCCCTTTCACAATCACATCTGGATGGTTAATATCCATCTAACCCAGTTTGTAAGTCTTATCATCTAATTAATATGTTCGACTCGATTGGGATTTTTAGCTTTATCCATCCAAGCCCGTATACATCTATATTTCTACAGAATAAAAGAATAAAGACTACGTTTGGCCCGCGATGGCAATTAGAAATAAAATGAATTGAAAAAGCAATCAAAATGACCATACCTTACGGTATACTTGGCTCATGACTAAAATTGGTATAAAATTTGAATACTGAAAAAGAATAAGAATTAAAATTTGAAGGATTAGGCCACAACGGAAGCAGAACTCCCCCAAATCAAACGGCTAGAATAGAAGTTTTTTCTATTTCCATTTCAGATTCCACCTTCACCAACCAAATATACCCCGAGCACAAACAACTAAAATTAGTTTGGCATCAGTAATTACATATTTTTATGAAAACTAAAACTAATTTCTAACTTCTTGTAAACAAACCACGAAATACAGAATCTCGAGCCGTCCTGGTGGGAATGGGGGCGCCGGCCGGGAACAACGACCGATAGCGATGGCGAGAGTCAACGAGCGGATGGGTAGCGACAGGGATTGTAGTCATTTTCCATGGTTTCTATTTTCTAAAAAATGAAAAATACTTATAAAAGCTCCCACCTTTTTCTTAAATTTTGAAAAATATTTAAAAGATAAAAAATAAAATAGACAACAAATCTCCAAACTGGATAGCCATGTTTTCAAAAAAACAAAACCGAAAACCCGCAATGATACCAAACAAGCTCTAAACAAGCGGCAACACGAGGATAAACAACTAAACAAACACAAAATCTTATGCTTCATGTCTCCGGACCGTTTGCAGAATAATGTGCTAAGCTTAATTTTTTTGGAAGAAAACCTTTGGGCTAGAAATACCAGAACACGAAAGCAATTAAAAAATTGTAGAAAACCAAACTTCATCGTCTCAGTATTACGACGGACATATGCTCCGCAAATGAACAAAATTTAATCAGGTGATAGATTTCTTTTGTAATTTCTAAGATAAGTTGCTTCCATGGAGTCATCACAGCGCTCGCAAATCCGAGAAGGAACATGATTAAATTTCCTTTTGGAGGTATCTGGTAAATAACTCAACCATTTGTCTTCATAAAACTAAAACGAACCGACTTCATATCTATGAGATCACCAAGTTTTCTATCATTTCCACAATTAATTGTGAACTGGCCTTAAGCAGTTATTCTCGTTTATCGAGACATGAAAACTAATGCCCAGAGAGACAAAATCATGCTTTACGTGGCAAGGCGAACAGCTAAGCACGAGTTAAAATACAATTTTAAGTCAAATCCTTCTTATGAGACACTACGAAACAGTATCTCAGTAAGCTGTGAATTACAGCTAAGGCAGGGATATCCAAAACTCAAATTCCAAGCAAACATTAAAGAAATTAATTCAGGGCCCAGGAGCAGGCCCAAACTTCTCCAATATCCTAATTTGGCATCAAATCGTATCAAACTATAACCATTTCTTGAAAAAGATGTCATCCTAAGATCCAGAAGGCACAAAATACACAAACAACAATGCAAAATCCCATCCTAAGCAGTGATCCATCTAGAATTTAAGAGTTTACGAGCACTCTCATGATAATTTTGTTGCACTTCAGCTCAAAACAAAAAACCTAGTAAAATTACGATAATTCAAATTTAAAAATCAATAAGAAAGTTTTTTCAACCTAGAACATCTTCATTTCTAACAAATTAACATACGAAGCTTGCGTCCTTTCATCACTGAATTAAGGATCCTAAACAGATTCAGCAGCAGCAAGGCACAGAGCATGTCTTGGATGAAAAATGAAAATTTGAAGAACCAAATGGTAGAGATCAAACCACTAGTATACCTTCCTAGCTTGGCATCATGACTTGGTCGCATGCTTGTAGTGCTTGGCTGGCAAAGTGCCTGACATCCACATCTGGATCCTCGCTGAGCTCAACAAGACAAGGACGAATCGTGTTTTCCACCACCTGACGTAGAATTTTGAGCACAACCAAGATCAATCAAAATACCATGATGGCAGCAAGACGTAAAATGAACGTAGAGCATCACCGTGCAAATTATCCTACTTACTGATTGGTCAAGAATGGGTACAAGAGACTGCAGAACCTTTGCCACATTGAATTTGATGTTGGGTACTCTAGCAGGGTATGGGGATTTTTCGGTGAGATGTTCAACTGCTGTATGGTATATATCTAGTGAAAGAAACTGGTGTAAGCTCAATGAATGGTTCAGAATTCACCTATCCTTTGAGGAAGCAATCACCACAGGCAACAGCTTTTGGCATGTAATATCGGCACCCATAACAGGGGCTAGTAGAGAAATTGCATGCAGGATGGTCATACGGTACAAGTAATGTGGATTATTGATTTTGTCAAGCACCTACAAAAGAAATTCTCATGATCAGTTTTGAAAATAAAAAGCTGTTAGTTTTAACCACAATCATTTTTTTTTCTTTCATGTTCTTTAAACAGGGTATGAGCCAACAAGACAAGATAAGAAAGAGATGCCATACGTAGAGGTTAGAGAACAGCACGACATTCACAACATTATCAAGATGTTCGTTTATAAATTTTTCAGTCACTTTCCTTATACCTCCCTTAAATTTCTCTTCCCATTAAGAGTTCCATATTAGCTTTACATATAATCTGTAATCATTATCGTCTACCTTGTGATCCACAAAGAGAAATTTGTCCAACTTGCTACCTTATGAGATCCCATACAAGTTCTCAAAGATATTTGCTCTATATTAATCTCTTCTCATATTTCCATAACAGCATTCTTTTTCCACTATGATATGGATATCATATTTGTAACTCCCAAATGCCTCGAGTCAATCACAAAAACCATAATACCAAAACTAGCAATTTTTTTAAAAAAAACAATCATTACACAATCTAAACACAAGCCATCACAAACATGAAAATTGCACTTACTAATCTGAACCCTGAACCATGAACCAAGCAAAAGGACAAATCAACTATGGTCAGATATAGTTCCCAGATTTACAAATCTCATCGTTAGGGCTTAAGACACTCCCATGAGAAAGGGAAGAAAATCACAAGCAGCTCGCAACTTGATTAATTTGGATTATCCATTTCGCATGAGGCTACCCAAGATATATATGCAGCAGGTCAGGGCTCTTCTTTTTTTCTGGTCAGAACCTCTAAGATATTGTTAAATAATATAGCATAAACATTTATATACAAAGCAAAACCTTGTTCGCTTCTCTCTCAACTTGAGCCTTGATAAAATTCAGTGGAAAAATACAATGTCAGTTATGCTGACAAGGGGGTGGAAAATAATTGAAGTATCCTTGATTCACAGAGCCAACCCAGGTTAACATGGAAAGAATTCTCCCAGCCAAACGGTTTAATACCCTTAACTCATTTGATAATTAAATGTAGACTAAAGAAGCTTGGAATTTCAAGCTCAAGTAATCAATTCAAATCTCCGAAAGGAAAATATAGATAGATATCGATGTAATAGTACTTATTTTATGAGATCTGGAACAAAAGGGATGGCACAACCCATTAAACAATTAAAAGAAAGTCTAGTTACCTAACTTTTAATAAAAGGGAAATAGCAAAGCTGCATCATATTTTTATTGTATGTTTCTTATGCTTGTAGGCCCCATATGGTCAAGTATTCTCAAAATTATTGAAATGCTAGAATCCTCCTCAATTTTTTCTTAGGAATATTCTCCAAATTATTTCTGAGTAATCAAACTGAGAATCATTCAAAGATTCAGAAATCTCTTGATCTATTCATGAACTACAAATGACTTATTAAAGAAACCTATACAATTTATTCAGAAACTCCGAGATTACAAATTGGTAATCCTATATATTGTTGGTGGCTGTGTTGTTTATCGTTTGTAGCTTTTTTTACTCTTTTCTACAAAATATTTTCCCATAAAGAAATATATACATGTAGGTTGCATATAATTTTTCTTTTTGCCATTTTTTTGAATTCTACTTGTCTACTTTGTCCACCCAAATGTTTAGGTGAATTCTCTACATTTATCTTCTGCAATATAATCTTCTCCCTAGCAGAATTCTTCCCAAACAAAGTTGTGACTTTACATACAATTGGAATTTTCAGCTTAAATAGCCTGGTATGGAAGTACTTATGGATTTCAAAGGTATCCATTTACTCTTCATTAGATTATAAAACCTATTTGTAACCAAAGTAGCCCATATATTTCAGTGGCAAGAACCACTGCAAGTTGTGCCATGGTTGATGTCTGTGAGTAATTGAATAAACTTCCAGATAAGTTGAATAGACTCAATATTCAAGTTTTTTCAGCATCACCATGTTGCTGCATGCTGCCACCCTAATACATAGTGAATCCATAGGGATTAAAAAAGGAAAGATGCTTCATACAAAAGGATATGCTGTTACAACTGAACCAAAAAGCCAACCTGTGGAATTATGTGCTGCATAGCCCATTCTGGGCCGAATTCTTCCGCAAGACGCTTCAAGTTATTAGCAGCTGCATCTCTAATTGAAAAAACCTGCAAAATAATTAAGCTTTTTGGTCAATTTATTGACATTTTTTTGGTGTTGTCAATTTAAAAAAAAAAAAGTGCTAGCACATGAATTTAACAAACTCATCCCCTCAGATATTTATATTTAATTAGCTACCTAAATAAATTTTTTTTTTTAAAAAAAAAAAAGATGGATAGGCTGGATTTTATTGCAAGGGCCACAAGATTGCAAATAATCTTGTATATTAGATTAAGCTATGAGACATGACAAAAATGAAAATAATCTTTCTGTCAAGAAAACACAGCACAATATTCTTTTATTCACAACTACTTAGTGCATACCCACAAGACGTGCAGATGGATGAATTAACTTTCAAAAGGTCTACAATAATTTATTGCAACCAATTGAAGCATAACAGCTGCAATTATTTGTTCATGAATAGAGGTGCTTCTGCTGTTTCAATTACATGGTTAATCAACCCCTACCAATACTGTCAAGCGGATATCACTACAATGATAACAGAAAACCAAAACAGACTCTGCAAATGAGTAATCACCAAAGCAAGATGTTAGAGTCAAGATCAGAAGGAATGCTGAAAATAGTCCAAGATAAATTATCTTAGTCATATATATTATGACAAGAAATTATTTTACCTTATCTTCCAACCACTGCATGCATAGAGCACCAAGTTTATCATCAAAAAATCCAACACCTAACTGGCTTGCCAACAAAGGAATGTACTCAATTATGGCCAGCCGAACCCGCCAGTGTCTATCCTCTGCAAGTTCTACAATGGCTGGCAGTAGTGATTGGGACAAGAGATCAATTCCAATAACCTGCATGGGCATTTGTATTTTAGCCCAAACACAAACAATTTATTTTTCAAAAACAACAAAAGCTTATGCAATAACTATGTTTTATAACCCAACTAGAAAATACCATTCATCACAGATAGATACTGTTATCTAATGAAAGCAGACTAGATTACAATAATTGCATCTTTTAAATATACGTAGCATCGGAAGCACCAACAAATAAGGGGAAAATACAGCAAAAAAACAAACTACCACAGCAAAGATTAGAACTTTCAGTTGCATCTCAAATAAAGGGAGAGCTTGCTCTGCCTCTTTCATTAAGTGAAAGAAAAATTCCTCACTAAAGTTGGATAATTATAAATTTTGCGGTTAAACTATCAGTATTGTCTACTTAATCCATGCAATGAACATTAGTAATGTCCTTCTTCTGCCTCTTCTATCTGTAACAAGTAAGCAGTTACTGCAGAAGAAAAGAAACAACTAGAATCATTTCGGGTGCTTTATGTTATTTCACTAATTCATCTGCTTGATGAATTTTATGTTCTTATATCGTAGCTCCGACACTATCAGGTTGGCTTGAACCAGAAACAGGAAATCCGAAAATAAGCTGAATTCGTACTTTTGCTTTAGTATCAAACAATGCATTAAAAAGTGGATAGCGGGCATATAGCAGCTAGGCGGTTTCATAGCAGATAGCGGATTAGCAGGCTCTATAACAGACTGTTAAAACATATCAATGTTTTCTTACAAAGTATCAAAAATCAATATTTTACATCAACTCATGCAAAAAAATTTTAAAAAGGACAATGCTATAAAATACTATCAACCTAATGTCATAATACCATATCAACGTCATATAATGCAAAGGTCCACAATCTAACAACAAATATCATCCACTACCAAAAATAATAACATCATTCATAAAATAAACTTGTCCATGATCATATAACATGGACCATAAAATAAAGATGTCTGGTGAGCAAGGTGATGTATTGGCTATTGTGTTGGCAAGGGAGATCCAGCTTTGAAGCTTTAGTGGTGCAGTGCTGAGAGGGATGCCTACATTCTTCCCTACTCTGCATTTTTCTCTTCTCTTCTTTCCTACTCTCAGGGCATCAAATAAGTGAACCGACCCTTCTTCTAATAAACAACAAAACAAGTCCAATTATTGCTTAATTGCTGAACCAGTGCAATTAGAACTGCTCCAGTCTGCTATGAAACATAGCGCCCCTATAAATCAATAGCGTAGTGGCTGCTATAGGTCCTAGGAGGAGCCATTGCTTGGTGCAATATTAAAGGCTTGTGCTAACAAGCGCAAAGGACAGGTTCAAGTCCTGGGGCAGCAACTTTGTGCTAAACAAAAATGCCGAAGGTTAGGTCTACACCTAATTTGCCCCTCTCAAGACCCTGGATTACTGGGACCATAACTGAGTAATGGAAGCTAGCTACCATTGTAGCTGCTTTTCTCCTGCTATATTGGGCACAATAGGCCCAAGCAGCAAATGAGGCTGCCATGGCACAAAGCACAGATGTTTAGGTTTGAAACTGCTATGGTGGCTGCTATAGTGGCCACCATGGCTGAATTTTAAAACAATGGTATCAAACAATTGAAGACTTCTTAAGTCTATGTACAACCATGCAACAAAGAAATAAAGAAACCAAAAGCCTTTAAAAATGCAGCATGACATTCATGCAACATTAAAATCAATAAAAGACAACCTTATGAAAATATACTTGTGATAAAGCCATTAAAAGATATGCTCACCTGATTTACTTGATCAAGCTTGCTGATTATATTGAGTCGGACATCAGGAAATTCATCCTTCAGCAGAGAAAGAAAGATTGGAAGTAGTTGTTCAATGGTAGCATCCTACACAACACCAAAATTGGTGATTATGCTATAAACTCTATTTAAGATAAAATGGATGTAAAGGAGACAAGTTAGGTAACCAAAACAATAACATGGCACTCTAGAGACATGTATTAGAATTTGGGAGCCACCTACTAGTTTGTATGGTTAACCTGAAGTGGCTAACCTCAAAGTTCCTACCAGAGAATATTCTTTAAGACAGACCATGAATTAGTCAAACAGCACACCCCCAGAAAAAAGAATACAACATGATGGATGATTATGATCAATAATTGAAGCAGCACACAATTATATTCATAGTTGCAGAATGTTAGACAATATTCACAACATCAGAAACACCTGAAAATGAAAAAACAAAACAAAAATGCATATTTTAATTATAGTATGCTCACATGACATAAAAAGACACGATTCAAACCAATTAAAATAATAACACTAAATCATATCAAATGTGAATCAAGCACAGGTGAGACATTCAAAGTTTATCAATAATTCTGGGGATAGATTTCATACAATCACCTGCCATTGTGATCAAATGTAAAATAGACATAAAACATGGGGCACCTAAGCTTTCACCATCAGATGCACTTGCATCTCCCATTCACATGGACAACAGCTGCTAAGCTGAGACCAGCCGTGGATGTCACTAGCAAACAAATTCAGGAACTGTTCACCATTTAAGCTTAAGAATCATAGGACACAGCCTACCATGCATTGCTGGAGTTATTTGTCACAGACAAGCATATATCAGAATTAGAAACCAAAAACATGAACGGTTAATATTTTTTCAATATCTATATATGTGCGTGTAAGAAGAGCAAAAGTTCCAAATAATAATGCAAATTAGGTTCTAGTTGATGCAACAATAATTGAAAAAAATTGAAAAGTACAGAAGTAAAGGTAGCCAAACCAGAAAACAGATTTGCTAAACATTACACCATAAATAATTTATATTTGAAAGAATGCAACAGATGAACCCACATCAATATACATATATAAGCATAAGCTACAAGAAATTGTGTAAATTTGCTTATATGATTGTTCCGTTAACACCTCATAGAAGAACATTGTTTATGCTTGCAATGCTACTCATACCTTTCCCAGTACTGGTGCCATACCCATGATTACTGAAGCCAAAGCTGAACGAACATGCTGTGAAGAATCTGATGATAATTCCTGGAGATGATAGCATTACACGTGAAAAGATCACAAAAGAAATATAAGGAATAAAAAGGAAAGTGCACGTTGCATGCTCTAACCACTATATCACTAGGAGCTGTACTAAATTTTCTACAAAATAGATACCTTTACACAGGGAAGGATATGCTGGATTGCAAGTTGAGGGCTCAAGATCCGGCAAAATTTTGTCACCTTTCCTGCGGCTGCTATGCGTACTTCAGCTTCATTATCACGAAGAAGCCTAACATATGCTGGCACCAAATCCGCCCTAAAGCAACACAGAGGTCAAAAAGGATGAGATATGTTGCAAAAGTTCATAAATGGTCAAAACAATATGGAAAAGAAGAGCAACAAGTTACTTGACTTTAATAAAATCACATATTTTTGTCCCCAAGAATGTCAATTATTCCACATTCTATAAGCTAATCGAGAAACTAAGATAATAGTATAACCATAGGAATAAGCTATTGGATGCAATATAGCAGTAATATCAGAACTTGTAAGTGTATTACCTGGTAGGTTCTGGGCCAACAGCTTCACAAAGCTCATATAACTGATTTGCAACCATATAGCGGACACGCCAGGACTTATCCTATTCAAGAAGTTTACATAAATGCACTTCAAACCATAAAATAAACCCCATCTAATATGACAATCTTCTAGCAACATCTAAATCTGCACACTATAAATATGAAGTAGATGTTAACACTAAATTTGCATGCCAATAAAAGAGCATATTCTGTTGGTGCAAACATGTACCAAACTGCAGAATATGTTTGCCTCATAGCAATCAAGGAAAAACAGCATATATTAAGAAGAAAGCATGGCATATGTCAGGGATACCTGTGAAAAATTAACAATGACTGGAAGGATATGAGCTACACAGTCCTGGGGTTCCAACAACTTCCCAAGCGCTGCACAGCCCTCAACAGCCAACAGGCGCACAGAATCTTGATCTGAAACAAAGAAAACACATATTTGTACTTAGCAGCATAGTAGAGACAATAGAAGTTGCAAAAGAAAAAAGTAAACATAATTGAATGGGGAAATACACCAAGCTAGAATATTAAGATACAAGTGCGAGAACATGTTAACCAGAAAGCATCTAGAAGACGTAAATAACAAGCATCACTTACAGCTATCATCTAGAACAACAAGCATCATTACTACAACCATGCAATGATACATGAAAGCCATCAGCAAAAATACTGAATAAAGAAAATGAAAAACCATAAATAATATTCAGTTGATCTCGATGCGAGCATTCAAGTTTCACCACCAATTTCAGCCATAACTGATGCATGAGGGCAAGAAGATCATTAATTCTTCTTCAAGGTGTTATTTGGTGTTTGTTCCATCCAAGGTTGGCGGTCTCTATCAGAACCACTCGGTTCGGAGCATACCAACCTGTTTCAGGCCCAAAAAAGAAAAAAAGGTCAAGATGCAAGTTCGGCTCCGAACCGGCCTCGAACCGGCTTGAACCAACCTGAATCAAGCAGAACTATCCAGTGGTTCACCGCTTTTATAACCCCCCGACCCAACCCTAAGCCGCCCTGATCACCCTCTCCCTCCCTCTTGTGTTCGGCTAATGTCAAGGTTTCAACATCACCGACCCCTACCAGCCGCTGCTGCCGCCTACAACGACCACCACAGGTACACATTTTGCACCCCTCTCTCTCTATCTATCCCTCTCTCCCAAAGATGATGACCTCAACGGCTTCACCCCCCCCCCCCCCACCTCTCTCTCTCTCACTCAATCTCACTCTCTACCAAAGACGACAACAACTTCGGCAACTTCACCCCTCTCTCTTTTGAAGACGATGACCTCAACGGCTTCACCCCCCCCCCCCCCCCCCCCCCCCCCCCGCAAAAAAAAAAAAAACTCCCTTGGTTCTGATACACCTCAGTATGGTGCCGCACATACTGGTACCTTATCAAACCAATCATCGGCTGCTACAACCCCCATACTAGTTCTGCGAACCTTGGTTCCATCCACAGTCAAAATATGGACCGCTTTGTTATTTAAGCGGTCATGTATCAGGCCTGATCTAGAAGAATGGTCTGTTCCCTCAACAAGCAATACTTAGTTTCTAGAACTGATAGCTGGTGTATGTGCGATTGTAGGGAAGCAAATACATAGAAATACTTTTATAAGGAAACACTTAGGAAGTGGGCATGGTTTCAAGATCCCTAGAAGATTCCCTTTTATAAGGAAACACTTAGGAAGTGGGCATGGTTTCAAGATCCCTAGAAGATTCCAAAATGGGTGCATTATTGTAGTTAGAAGATTATAGCTGCTACAAACCAAATATATATCAAGCCTGAAGGATCCCAGCACCCTACAACCTTGTGGCCCTAAAATGCATATTTGATGAAGCCTCATATGTGATTTTCTCAAACTTCAAGATGAATATAAACATTTGGTGTAAAAGCAAGTTTGATAAATGTTTAATACATCAGTGATTCAAATCTATTAGTTCATAATTTAATGATTAGTAAATTAATAACTTTATCTATTTTATAATCATTTTTACTTGCTGAACATGAATTCATAATTGGAAGAACAATATTTGACATTGATGCATTAGGTATTACTGATTTGAATTTCCATCAGTCATTCTTGATGATTGCTAACCAGTCATTATTTTAACAATACCATAATTTTTTATTGGAAGTTGAGATGGTAAACTAATTATTAGACACCATAATCTTTATGTGTCACAAAGACTCCTCATCCAATGCCACTTTCATGTCTGTTATATTGTCAGTAAATAATATATTATAATCTAGAAAGATACCTAATATTTTTTTTCTGATTTGAACTTAGCTTTTCGTATGGTAGTCTCTTTTAAAAAAATTCTTAAGTTTCAAATTTACTTGCATGTGCCTGTTGAAACTATTCAAGCAAGCAATATGTTAAGTCATAAAATAATAATTCATATGTTTGATTCATCTTCAACTATTTTAATTTTCTTATTCTTCTTTTTCCATGTTCTTGGATTTTCAGATTCTTTTCTATAGCTTTAAAATGAAGTTAGCACTGAAATTGTTGTATATGGGTTGGAACTAACACCACACCGAGTTCGCAAACCACAATACATGTGCATATCATTATTCATAGCAGCAGCTTACACAGACAACAAAGTTGCATATCTGCAGATGGGCCTGCTGTTGCATGGACAGCTAGATTAGGTTATTTCTGTATTTTATTTTTTTAATAGTGTTTTTGTGAAGGCCCCCATTTTGTGATGTGCGCGTGCGAGAGAGAGAGAGAGAGAGAGAGAGCACAACTTTAAAATGAGAAAGACAAAAAAGAAGAGTCAGAAGTTGAGACAAGCACCCAATATAACCCTACCATTGGTATTATAATTGCAAGCATACAAGTCTGTTTTCATAGTGCATAACCTCAGTAATCTACTGCCTAGCGTAACACACCTGCTTCATAATTTCCCTGGTAGCTCAAACCCACACCCACTTCCGAAGCACTTCCTTAAAGAGTGTTTCTTAAAAATTGCCTCCCCACACGGCTGCAACTACATCAAAAACTGCTCCTAAGTTTGACATCTAAGTGTGTGACCAAGGTGCCATAAAGCCATTATACAGCCATTATAATAGGCCTTTATAACATAATGATCACCATTATTTAAACAAAGTGTTAAAATAATTCTACACTCCCCACAATTGCCATTTATCATTATCATCCATTGATCATCAAGAAATAAAGAAATCCAGATCTGAAAATGTAGATAGCTGGCTGGCAGATATAAGCATAGGTACTAGGCATGTTGGTGGAAAAATATTATAGACTTAGAGTCAGAGGATTCACTAACATGATTACATAATTCAAAGAGAAATTGATAAACAGTTCAAAAAAATACAAACAATCAGCATAGCAATACATGTCACAAAAAAGAAATTACCCTAACTCCTAGCAGATGATAAATTAATACAATGTATAAACCAAACAGTACCATCTTGTGTTAGATCCTCAAATATTGACATGATTTCCATCTTCAAATGGCTTGGTTCAACCGTAGCAGCAAATTTTCCTAGGTTTGTTGCAGCAGCTCTTCTCACCATAGGCATGTCATCCTGACACAACTGGCCATAGATGGACCTTAATTCTGTCTTTAAGTGATCTGGTGCACTTGGATAGGCAATATGAAACAGACCACAAGAGGAAACTCGAGCTGTAAACCACTCACCAGCTGCTAGCCTCTGAAGTGAATGAGAAAATGAATGAGTCAGGAAATTAATCAAACTCAAAATGACATTACAAATTAGAGTAAGTGGAGTTTATACATGAAGGCAAGAGCACTGAAAGCAAGGAGAGAATTAATATGAGAACAGTGAAAAATTTTAAATTTCAATTGACTCAAGCTTTTGGGCAATATTAAATATCTATAACGAAGTTAGACTTAAAAGAAAAAAATTAAAAAGCACTGTCCTTTTCCTAAAAGAAAAATTTTTAAAAGCACTGTCCTTTTCCTTCTATATCTGATCTTATCAATGGGTATGAAAGTTCACATAAGGCAGTATGACAAACCAGAACAAAAGGTATTTTTCAATCTCTAATTTTCTATAAGATGCTACATTTTACCACAACACATGTAAAATTTTGGCCATGAATAGAGTCCCCCAGTCAGAGAAGAAACAATTGCTCCATAAAATACATCAATTTTTCTGTACATAAGTATCCATCAGGGCAAACTGCTATGTGAGCAACACAAAATTTCTGCCAGAAAGTCCCCAAAACAAGATGATGAACGTCCTCAAGAATAATGTGAGTTTTCCTTAAAATTAATCCATGAGAAAAGAACAAGCAAAACAAGAAGCGGGGAAAAAATAGCCCTAGAATGATGGAGAATGAGTCTGTCCCTGCATGTCCATGAATATCAGAATTCTGCTTGCGAAATGAATATAAACAGCACACCCAATAAAATCAAACTCAAAAAGAAAGAATAGCCAAAAGGTAACAAACAACAAAAAGTATAAACTCGGCAAAATGACCCCGTAACTTCGAGAGAAGGTTAAGTCAAACCAACATCTGAGTAAGTTGTCTTACCTTTACCAAAGGTACAAACCAGTCTACTAAATCATTTTCCTTCATTTGCGCTCCAATTCGACACAGTGATTCAACAGCCTTGTCTCTAACACAAGTTTCCTCCACAGTGCACAATGTTTCCAAAGGTGGAAGCAGAACATGTGCATATTCCACCCCTCCAACATATGGAATAAATACACCCAACTCTTCAGCCATTGCAAGGAGTACCTCATCATCATCATCATTGTTTTCACTAAGAAAAGGGATCAGTTCTTTTCTGGTCCTTTCTTCACCAAGTGCCCGTGCAATTGTAGAAAGTCTGCGAATAGAATTTAGTCGCAGCTGAATATCTTCATTTTTCAGCTCATCTATCAATATAGCAATTGGATAGAGTGGCTCATCAATCATAGCCATCAGATCTCACAGTTCCCTTAAACCTGCAAGATTAAAGAACATGAAGATAGATATCTACAAATAAGTTGCGAGATAACCGGCGATAATGTGAACTCATGTATATTGTACCACAAACATTCACACACCACAAGAATATATATATATGCAAAGCAGTTAGGGTAAAGCAAACACCCATACTAAGTTTGAAGTAACACTTAACACTTTTCACACAGTCCAACTATACTAAGTAAATGTTACTAATATCTTAAGATGAACAAAGAATAGCACAGTTCAAACAATGCAACAACTGAAAAAGGTCCATCATGTTGCACACTTGCATTGTTATTCAACGACATTCAGTTCAACCCCTTTATGGATAAAACATTAAAACACAATAGGTAAGCAGAAAAATTATCACATCAGCAGAAAAAAGTGTTAATTCAGGTGAACAAAAAAATTGTGATAATCATGTGAGTTCAAATGTAATCACATGAGACCTTTATTGTGTTACAAAGCTAGATTTGCTGTTCTCACTATAACTTAGGTTGCATCAAACTACCTATTGATCATCTATAAATGACATGTTAACTTGATTCAGCATGTGTACTCATAGTCACCACATAAGTCTCACATAATGCTTAATTTCATTAAATAGTCTTTCTTGGTTTGGATTTTTCTTGGCATTATCCCATGGTTTCAAGCACAGGGTCACCACCACTTCGTGTAGATAATTTCTTGAATGATAGCACACCTTTGGATCACATGAAACAGATGGAGAAAGTAGGAAGAAGAAGGAGGATTAAAAGAAAAATCACCATTAGAAAGGGCTTAGGGGGTTGGCAAGGAGATAATGAGTACATGTTGGTAGGTTCAGGGAGTCTACCAAACAAACAAAGAATACGAACAAGAATTTTTTTTTCTTCGATTATATCCATTTTTTTTCCCAGTCGGTGCTGGGATATATATATATATATATATATAGACTTCCAAGCCAGTCTAAAACCCAGTCATACAGATTCCAGGGACTCCTGAGTTATCACCATCCATAAGAGGAATCTTGTGGGAATTTTTTTCTCATTGCGGGACTCCTAGTATTCGTACATTCCAGTATTTGGAAGATAGCTTTCCTAAAACAAAGAAGAGTAAAATACCGAATAAAACTTAATCAAGAAATTTCAACTCGCTAACAACTTTCTAGAATTTGCATGGAGTTCAAAAACAGAGAATCAAATAACTTCAAAGAACCTCTTTGCCAAACATCAACTCATACCCAACAAGTGTAAAATCTTGACAGCTATAAAGTGCAATTCTTGTTTCCTGAGAGTGGAACATCCATTATAACCATAGCAGTCCACAAAACAACGCCATGGATTGTCTATCAATGAGAAACTTCAAAAGCATCGCTGATCCACCAGTTTGACATGAAGGCCGAGACTAGAACATTCCATAGGGCAAACTCTTTCTTATTCACTTTGGAGAAGGAATATGAATCAAGAATCAAGCTTACTGCACCACGAGCAAGTGATGGCCAAGGAATATATTTTTAAGGAAAACTCATGGATTTGTCCTGCATTAAACAATTTTTTTTTGCTCTCTGCACAAGCGGATAAAAGGTCAATAAGAGTTCTATCTGGTTTCAACTTGCAAAAAGGTACCCCTCAAACGAATGTACAGCAATTTTAGCAAGTCATTCAGTTAATGAGCAGGCATTCTTGAATTCAAAGAGAAAAAAACATCTTTGTTCAAGAATTCAACCAAAGGCCCTTTGTGCGGCGATCAAATCACCAACCTCGGAGATATCAATGAGCATAATGTTCGGTGAACAAATATCCAGACCAGGGATCAGAATATCTACCAAGATATGGATCATTCTATCATCAGTTAATGCAGCAATATTCAAGATTGATAAATTTATGCATCAAGGAGAGCAAATTTTCCGGATCTAGGTCAGCAATCCGCTTCCTAGCCTCTAATACATTTTATGACATAGCCCGTTAATAAGAAGCATCCATTTTGAATAATTTATATAAATAAAGGACAACAAGATAGCAGAACTCCAGTACGCAACTCAAAAACCCTAAATCCTCGACCGATCCCGAAACGGAAAATCAAGAAAGAGGGAAAAAAATGAGGAAAAAAAAAAAGAAGGAAAGAAAAAAATTCGAAAAGTTCCGCAAGAGACAGGTCGCCGGCCACAACGAATGGATTCTTGCGTCATTCGATGGCAGAGCGAAGGAAAGGATGAAATAATGGAATCGCCGCAGACAAGGTAAAAAAGAGAGAGATCGAGAGCGAGAGATCGTACGGGAAAGAAGCACTGCGAACCTCGTCGGAAGGCGGCGACGAAGGAGGAGCTCCTGGTGGGTGGCAGACGCGGAGCGAGAGGGTACGAGAAAGAGCCACCACTTCCCGATTTCCTCCGCTTTTATGCCGTAGCTCTCGGCTTAATTTCCAAGGAGGGAGCGACACGAGTTCTTGCGGGTGCGATGCGGATTCCGGCCCTACAGGCTCCCTGGCTTCATTTCTAACGGGGTTTTGACGCAGCTGTTATAGCCTCCCAATCCCAGCGCATTCTAAGCTAGAATTTCTAGCCTCTGGTAACAGCGTCATTCCGATGCGACGGACCTCCCGTTATTGACCGTTATAACGGCCGTTACTTTCCTCTTTTTTCTGATTCGGACTTATTTGATGTTGAAATTACGACTGCCATAACTTAACAGCATTGTAATGAAGAATAGCGGACAATAGTGGAAATTTAATGATGCTGTTATCCAAATCTTGTTTACTTAATAAGATTTATTATTTTCAGTGGTACAGATTTTAGAAAAAAAAAAAAAATTAAGAATATTATTAGTTTATCATGTGAATGGTGTAATAATAGTTGTAACAAATCATTAATGCACCATGGCCCCTAATAATTATAGAACCTATTGCCATGTTACAATAACTATTATTTTAAACCATGATTTCATCAAATCTCCCACTTTTATCCATGCATACGAGCAAGTAGTGCATCTGACTTTAATATCTTGCATAATTATATGCTTTTCTTATTATTTGTATACTTATATTTTTTTAGTTTATTTTTTTATTATATTTTTTATTTTTTCAATCCAATAAAATCAAAAAAAAAAATTTAAAAAAAATTCTTTAGTATAAATGAGAGTTATACTTGAATCCGGGTAGCATTGTGCTTGTTATTTACATGAGTGCCGTGATGGAGACTTATGATTAAGAACTCTAGAAAGTATAGACATAGTAAACTTGAGCTGTGATTGTATGATAGGATATGCCGGTATTGAGATCGAATTAATTGAGCAATGTAATATATAATGTACTGTAAATTATAATTTGAATCTAAGTAGTACAAAAAAAAAATAGTGGTATTGGCATTAAAAATTATAACAAAATAAAAAATTTTATGAAAGTTGAGAGGCAAAAAATGTTATCTTAATTTTGTTCCATTCCTAAAATCCATGCTCAAGTTGAAGGTTCTAATATTTTACCTTATGTTTTTGCAAAGCATCTATATTTCATAATAAAACTCTGTAATAAAATTATTTAGTCAGAGCTGGGCGGAGGGTGACAATAGTTGAGTTCATGTACCAAAGCATTTCGACTTCATACATGTACGTATTCGCTACCTTAATGTCAAAAGTGAGCATTCTTTCGTTTCCTTCGTTCTTAGGAGGTAATGCTTCTTTTTACGAAATAAGAACATTAAATCGACAGCACTGAGGTGGGCATCACTCACTCCAACCTCTTGTTAATAGAATCCATATTAGATACATGGAGACTTCCTAATATAATTATTAGGTGGGGAAATATGCTGGCCACACTGCATTCAAACATGTA
Source organism: Cocos nucifera (assembly GCA_006176705.1). Taxonomy (NCBI): domain Eukaryota; kingdom Viridiplantae; phylum Streptophyta; class Magnoliopsida; order Arecales; family Arecaceae; genus Cocos; species Cocos nucifera. The sequence continues at coordinate 1,369,879 of QRFJ01000097.1, forward strand.
CGTGCAGTTCTAGTATTTTCCTAACGGATGAATCAAGAACAACATCATATCTGACACTGATTCACCACCAATGCCCTGAAATCTCAAAGATCTAGCTTTTTGAAAAAAGACAAAGTTCAGCCAATCGACCTACAGAAGACAAATTATGATGCTTGCTTTAGGAATTCGAATTTGTTTGAGTCCTTCAAATGTCCAGCCACCCCAAACCAAGGGTCTCCCGTTACTATCCATTACCATGGTTGTATGAGTTTTCCTTGCGTAAAATCTATGGTGGCATGGTTACCGAACATGAACCAGTCATCATTGTTGGGACCGGCTTCTAGGGAGAGTGACCGTCAAGATCCTATTGCACCATCAAGAATGACCTTAGGAACATGAACCTAAGGTCTATCCTCTACTCAATATCGAAGCATTGCACGCCGCTGGGCCATCAATAGGTGTAGCATGAAAAATTCTTTCCAGTGGTATAGCTCTGTATCATTTTTGCACGGAATTGAAGTAAAAAATTTTTTTTTAAGATGCCATGCTTTGGCTCCACACGATAGTCAATCATTATGGATGGTTTTTACGAAGCTATACCGCTGACATACTACTTTTGATTGTGTGTTCTAGATGCAGAATTAGCTAGCGTTAGATCTCCTTCTTCATGATAGAAAAGAGCGATGAGTATATGTATGTTTCCCTTGCTCATCAATTGAATCCCGCAATCTTGAGTCTCTTGCACCAAACAACCAGTCCACAAAAATTCACAAAGCCCCAAAACTTATCCAAGCAGCTATTTGATGCGTTGCATTTCCAACTAGCTTACAATCCAGTCTTAGCCTCCGTCAAAACTTTTCTTTTAGATGCATGCTTGTGGCCTATATCTAAAGAAAGTTGCTGCAGCCAAAATCTTGTCCGACCACATGGCTCCTTAAGGATGGTGGTGATAAGATTGGCGACGATTCAAAGGTCGAACCCACAAGAGTGGTCCGCGCTCTCGACCGAGCTCTGAGTTAAAGGTAAAGTGGTCGGCAGTTGCTATGCTCAGATGAGGATGCCGATGCTTATTTTCCAACCAAAAATTTAAAAAAAAAAAAATCTATTGATCGGAGTTTATCAAATATCTTGGGAAAACATTGACTATTTGAGAAAAAAATGGTAGTATACGGAAAATATTAAGAAAAGATATATAAGACTCGTTTGATTCGTGAAAAGTAGAGAAAAAATTAGCAAAATTTTAAGAGAAGAGAGAATGGAAAAGACTCTTTCATGAAAAGATGCTTCCCATATTTTATGGAAAATGAAAACTTATGAGGGACGTGGATATTGAGACTTCATATGGGATGAGAATAGGGTCATTTTTTTTTTCAAAAATATTTTCTTAAAAATATATAATTATAAGACAAACAAATTTTTGAAAATATTATTAAATATTATTCTTATAAATATTAATATAATATTATCTTAATATTTATACTAATATAATATAATATTTAATATTTATAATATATTAATATTAGTTTAATATTTATACTAATATAATATTTTTATTAATATTAATATAAATTTATATTTATATGTTAATATTTATATTAATACAATAATATATTAATATTATATATATTTATATTAATAGTATTAAAATATAAAATATTATATTAATATTAATATATATTATATTTATTATTAATATAATAAATTATTATGATCTAATATTATATTATAATATATTAATATTATATATATAATAATAATATAATATTATTATTTATGTAAAATTTAGAAGCAAAAGTAATAGTAAAAGTATAATAGATATTTTACATAAATTTTTTCAAAAAAAAAGTTATTCAACTAAATATAAATTATTTTAAAATAGATCTTTTTTTTTTATGATCAATTAAATATATTAAAATTATATTTTTAAAAATAATAATGAAAAAATTATTTTTTTAAAATAAAATTTTTTTGGTAAACTAAATTACTTCATAGAGATCTCTTATTATGTTCGTGCTTACATGCCATGACCGCCGGCCGCGTATTGCACCTGTGCTCCCCACGCATGCGGGGTTTAACTTGTGCGTAATCATGGACCGAGCCGTAACAACTGATAGCTGAAGAGAATCTAAATGATCATAGTGGATTTCAATGACCACGTCATGGCGAACTTTTATTGGGCTGCGTGTCCAGGTCGGCAGAGAGGTTAGTTTCCAAGCATATCAAAAGTCTTGATGCAGAAGAAGAGAGTGATAAAGCTTGCCATAATAGATTTTTTTAAGAGAGTGATAAAGCTGCGTGTCCAGGTCGGTACTTTTTCTTTCCCAATATTTTTTTTTAAGATCTATAACTAAGATTTTATAAAATATCAATTAGAATGAAATACTGAATAATAATAATATAATATAATATTATTATTATCCTAATATTTATATAAATATAATATAAATATTAATATTATAATATTTATTATACTTTAATATTTATACTATTATAATATTTTTATTAATATTTAGATAGTATTTTTATTAATATATCAATGTTTATATTAATATAATATTATATTTATTATGATATTAATAAATTTATCATATTAAAATATTAATATTATATTAAAAATAATATAATATATATTAGTATCATATTAATATAATAAATTATTATAATCTAATATTATATTATAATATATTAATATTATATTAATATTAATATTAATATAATATTATTATGTATATAAAGTTTAGGAGCAACATGTATGGTCTCATATCTATAAAGGATATAATGAATATTTTATGCAGTTTTTTCAAAAAAATAGATATTTAACCAAACATAAGCTACTTTTTAATAAATCTTTTCTCATGGTCCACCAAACATATTAAAATCTTATTCCCAGAAAATAACTTCTCAGAAAGTTAGTTTATAAGAAGTTAAATTCTTTTCGCGAACCAAATGAGTTCTTACTGTGTAATTCCATTCACCAAAGAATGGAGCACTTACGTGTTGGGATATCAGCTCACTCTGATACCACTTGCTTATGATCTCATAATAATTATTACGGTAGAAAAAAAGAAGAAAATAAAGAAAAGAGATATAAGAGAAGATTACCCACTCTCAACTCAGGTATACAATCCTCTCAATAAAAAGCTATCCTTAACAAACTCTCCCTTGAAGATCCCTTGAAATGACCGCAGATCATTGCAAAGTTGTTTGTCCGAAGCCTCTGCCCCTGCTGTCCGTTGATGCTTTTCTTCTACTCTTTATCGTCTTAGATTTTTCTTAAAATCACCATAGCCACCATGGAACACTTCTCGGATTGCTCCAGGCCTTTTAAAGGCCTCAGTCTATCTTCGGATAGAAATCTAAGTGCTGCCAAGAGTCAAACACACCCTGAACCTCGTGAAAGAGCCTGATCCATGCATATTGTGCACGTGGACTGCGTGAAAAAAAATTTGCACGTCACCCTGTTCGCGAGGCCGCCTAGGCTCAGGCCACGCCCACGCACGCACTGCGCGCGGTAAGGCCTGTGTTGGGCCGCGCCCGTGCACTAAGCCATGCAGGGCTTGGCCCGCGCTCCCGCATGCTGCGCATCGGCCTGCGCCGCATGCCAGGACTAGTGGCCTGCTAGCTTGTGCTAGCCCATGGGTCCCACTTCAGCCACTCGTCCGATGCTCCACATGCTTCTTTGCGCATATTTTCACCATCTGGACTTCGATTGGAGCATTCTTAGGCTCGTTGGACTCCGTTCGTCATTCTGAACCTTGCTATGGGCTTAATGTGAAAGAATTTAAGGTATTTTTTCAGCAATCTTTATATTGACTCAATATTCAGTCTCTATCTATTCGAGAGTTCGTTTAGCCCCTATGCCCTGGGGCAATCGCCTGCTGATCATGGATGGGCAAACATGAAAGTCGAGCCAAGCTGCTCGATCCCACCTCCGTCAATGACTGTGATCCTCTTGACCTGAGACCTGCTCGGGGTAGCCTCCTACAGCAATAGAAACTTCACTCTGCGACGTCGCATGTCATCCTTCCGAGTCTCCTGTCTCATGCCCGATCCATCTCCACCTGGAGCTCCACCTTACACTGGGCTCTCTGCTATGAGATAGTGTCCTCCATACGTTCTTTCTCTTAATATCACTCTACTGCCGTGCATGATCTTTAGGATTCCTCTATCAGCTTTTCATCTGAAGTCGGTCGAATCCACTCTGCTCAGTGAGATTAGATTCTTCTTAAAACTAGGTATGTATCGGATCTCACCTATTTTTTTCAGTGTTCCATCATAGAGCTTCATACCGATCATCCCGTCATCCTTGATCTTATAGCTTGATCCGTCTAATAGGAATAAGTGCTCTTACTGATCTCTAGAGAGTTAAACATCTCTCTGTAACATAATGGAAATAAATAGAATCCATAATCTATTGGGAGGAAGAAGTAGATATCTCATCAGTAACTAGAAGGACATCATCACTACTTTCTGTATCACTACTGGCCATCGCACAGTAGCATATGTTCAAACTTTGAATTATGGGCAATCCTTGACTCGATGCCCCAATTTATTGCACCTGTAGCATCTAATCTCGCTAGGATCCCTTGTTATGGACCTGAATTGTCTTCTTCGCGATCCTCTGCCGCTTCATCTACTGCCTCCTACTCCTCCAAAAATCACCAAAGCTAAACTGCAGTCATCTAAGCTTGAAGCTGTGTTCTTCCTCCTGAGAATCTCGTTCTAGAGAATCACTGCAGTGACCTCATTCATTTTGATGGTGCTCTTTTTCACTAAAAGAGCAGAGGACTCATACGAAGGGAGAAGCAATGCTAGCAAGATCAATGCCCTAGTTTTCTCAATTTTTTCACCAACGCTAAGAAAGTTGATGAAAATCTTTTAAAAGTTGGATAGATGCTCCTGCATGCTTTGACCTTTGTTCATCCGCAGCTGGTAAAATTGCCTCTAAAGAAATAGCATGTTGGTGAGCGACTTCGCCATGTACAACTCCTCAAGCTTCGACCAGCACCATCGAAAAAGTCTCACCAAGTAAATAAATCATGACATCATCCGCTAGATACAAGTGGATCGTGCTCACCATCTGCATTTGGATCCGCTTCTAATCCTTCACCTTCATGGTGGCTGGTATCTCATCGTACAAGAGAGCATCAATTAACTCATGTTGAATGAGGACATCCTTTACCTTTGCTTGCCACAAAGAGAAATTGTCCTTCCCATCAAACCTGTTGATTTTTATCTTGATTGCACTTGTTTTCTCTATATTCTTCAATCTCTATCACCACTATTGCAATCTGTGCTCTGGTACTGTCTAACTCTGATACCAATCTATTGAAATATTAGCTCACTCTGATACCACTTGTTCAGGATCTCGTACCAATTATTATGGCAGAAAGAAAAAGAGAAAAAATAAGAAAGCAATCAAATACGTGGATCAGTCCAAAGGCTCGTTTCCATGGGATATGCAAAACTTCATTATGAAAAAAAAAGAGATACAAGAGGAGATTACTCTCTCAACTTACGTATACAATCATCTTAATAAGAAGTTATCCTTAATAAACTCTCTTTTGAAGGCCCCTTGAAATGATCGTAGATTATTGCCAAGCTATCCGTTCGAAGTCTCTACCCCTATTGTCTGCTGGCGCTCTTCTTCTGCTCTCTATCGTCTTAAATTTTTCTCAAAATCACCACAACCACCATAGTAACACTTTTCAGATTGCTCCAAGCCTTTTAAAGGCCTCAATCCGTCTTCAGATAGAAATCTGAGCACTTCCAGGAGTCAAACACATCCTGAACCCTGTGAAAGAGCCTGATCCACGTGCACTGTGCGTGTGGACCATGTGAAAAAAAAAATTCGCGCATCGCCCTGTTCATGAGGCCACCTAGACCTAGGCCACGCCCATGGTGCCCGCTTAGGCCCCTATGCTTGTGCACGCATTGCGCGCGGTAAGGCCCGTGTTATGCTGCGCCGCACCGTGCCCGCACTGGGCCATGCCCTAGTGGCTGGTCCATGCCACGTGCTGGGCTTGGTGGTATGCTGGCCTGTGCCAGCCCGTGGATCCCACTTCAGCAACTTATCTGACTCTCCACGTGCTTCTTCATGCGTATTTTCATCATCTGGGCTCCGACTGAAATGTTCTTGATTCTGTTCGTCATCTTGAACCTCGCTGTGAACTTAATATGAGAAAATTTAAGGTATTTTTTTCAACATTACGAACTGTATTCAGCATTGCCACGAGCAGGTGAGCGACCTAATAACCAACAGTGCCTCGTTATTTGATTCAACGCAACCCACCATGAAATATTTTTTCCATAAAAAAAAAAAAAAGAAAGAAAAGAGAACATATATAATGGATAACAAAGTTCTCGTTTCATGTAGCTGAAGGAACGAGCGAGCGCCTCCGCATCCTCGAGAAGGATGCATGATTTGTTTGTCAAGGTGTTCAACATTCTGGTCCGCGGCTTCTGCTCGGAGACGCACAGAAAACTCGTCGGGGGCCATCGGATGACAGGACGAAACAGCGCCAAAAGCCGCTCGCGGTTCCCAGACGCGGCCTCTCAATTCCAGATGAGCCCCTTACCATCCCAAAAGAGAGCCAAGATGGTGCCAAAGCAAGGCGTGATAATGCCAAAACTAGGGAGCCGTGGTCAAGACCAACACTTGAAAACCCGAGCAGCTTTTCCACTAAAACCACTTACCTAGTATTATTAACAATGCAATAACCGCTACCTAACAACAGATATCTGATAGGGTACACAAGGAACCTGAACCTCATGTGTCTTATGCTTGCGCCATTCTGGGAAGCAATTACATGATAAAAGAGGGACAGGAGTTTTACTTAGAAGTAAAATATTCCAAAGGCATCAGAATTATTTACCTTACCAACACATGCTACTACCACCAACAATTACCTACAAACTTTAGTTGAAATCCCCTGGAAGGAAGCAATCATGGGTCTAATTATCCCATCCATGCAAATCCTGGCAAGATTTCCTTGTAAGATTCAAAAGACTTAGCCTTCAGATACCACAGTTTTCAATTTCTTTTCCAAGGAAACGAAAAGCAATGAAATCACCGTCGATTAAATAAAACAGAGACGTACATTTATTCCAAATTTGAATATAAAAGAGAATACACATCATAAGCACATAAGAACAAGCTACAGCCACTGACGGTTACCATGACAAACCACAAAACTTTTATTAGAAACTAGTCCAATGGAAGATCCCAGGAGGAGGCTAGCATTTCCTCTAAGAATCTAGAGAGCAAAGTGAAAGAAGAGCAGAATGGAGAGAAGAGCACTGCAGACCCAGCGGAGCAACGGCAAGGGAGGAGAGGATGAATAATTGTAATATGGGAGATTTGTAGAACTCGGCCCCTGCGGCGGGGGATTTTGGCAGCACTGTACAGGAGTTGGTGGGCACTCAACTGGAGATGGCGGCGGCGGCGCTACATAGCCCAGACCAGATGGTGACGGCGGCGGCGGAGCTCCATAAAATGGATATGGTGGCGGCGGAGGGAAAGGCTGGCATGGGTTGCTGCAGTGGGGGCAGTTGAGGCATAGGTATGGAGGGGTACTACCGTCAGCTGAGCCATCCTCAGCCTTCACAAAGATGATATTGGAAATATAGAGGAAGAACACCAGAAGAAGCATTGTTTTGAGAGGAAACATCATCTTGTTCCCGGCCATCAGAGGGCAGAAGAACAAGAGTGGGGGGAGGAGGATATGGAACGGGTCTAACTTAGCAAGGAAAAGAAAAAAGTCACCAGCTAAGAAGTGAGCTGAAGCCCACTGTCCTTACCTCGCGGCTGGATAGACACCTCTTCAGGTATACATGCAGTCTGCCACATGGAATGCCATGTGTTGACTCCAAGTTTAAAGTTTAGTGCAGGATTCCTTTTTCTTTTTACTCTTCGAATTAACCCTTCTTCCTTAGTTTTGGCAGATCTCCAGGCGTGAACATTTTATCACAAACATTTATCAGCGGTATTTTCCATGGTTCTTTCAGCTTTTTATTAGAAGTTTAGCAATGATACTGGGTATTCAGTAAAATTTGCAATTCTTGCCGGGAAGCTTTATTTGTCCCTTACTATTGCTATACCAATAAATTTTCAGTAAGTTTTATAATAGTCGCAACATTTCCTATTAAGTTTTTGGCTAATTATAATATCATTATCCTGTTATCCAGGTTTTAGTTCAGCATGCGATCCTTGACAAGACAATAGTATTGTGATCATTTAGTTATTCATAAATAACAAAACAGATAAGGAGTGAACAATGCTAATGACATAAGGAACGCATATGACTATCAAAATAGATTATAAAGATAGCATAATTCTTACACCGGGATGAGACTGAACAACTTGCTGTTTTACTACATTAAAGCAGTCAGGCTAAGTTCAATCTTGCAAAACAGCTAATTGTTTCACATGATCATTGTTCTTCGAAGGCCAAAACTATATTGCAGAAGAAGCAAAACTTAGTACTTTGAACATTAATGCTTGATCTACATGCGCGCTTTCAGATAATAAGGTTTAAATTGATAGATCAACATTTGGATGTCAGGTTGGATCCTAACAATCCATTTAGAATCAATGAACCCTAACTCGCCAGTCATTCTACAAATTAATTCAAGCATCTACAGACCAGAAGGTATATATACGTCTTAAAGTCAAGAAGGTAACTTTCTACTGTTCTTATGTCAAGCTATGTGCCCATTCACCAGATAGACTACAAATTATAACTGGGTTTCAATACGGACACTTATTTGAACACTTGCACAAGCACAAGAGCATCGGATATTATTCTGATAATATTCTGGAATTTGCAGGAAGGTAACTAGTATTTCACAATTCGTGTCCTAATTGATACCGACATCAATAAGCAATGACCCTTGCACTTGTTCATCCGACCTCCAGAACAGGGGAAATCGGCTACATGCTAACAAATTGAACAATATATATTTAATGAAAACAGATACAATTATACATGAATTAAAGGTCTCAGTTGTTTTCAGACATATTACCAGGTCTTGATGGCCAGCTTAGGTCCTTCCAGTTTAAATAAAGGTAGTCTTGTGCATGAGAGAAAGGTGATTTTACGCAAACCGGTGAAAATCCAGCATAACTCCTTTCAGCTTTTGCAAGGCTAACATCAGTGATATACTTCAACACATCATACTTCTGAACAAAAGGTTGTGCAGCATATTCTTCAATAGACATCCACTGCATAAGGAGGGAAAGCAAAAGTCACAAGAATTTTCTTTTTCCTCAACGATACAAAGGCCCAAGCATCCATAAAAGATTGAATTCTTACAAATTATTGGAAATATATCAGAAAGAGAAGATATATGTATCATGATGAATGAATTTACAGATTTAAGTCATTCTCCTTTTGCAAGTGTTGGTAACATAACTTTGTTAAAGATCAAAGTTTGATTTCCAAGTTCAGCTAGTTTGATTTTGTTAGGGAAAAAAAAAAGGAATTCAAGGTCTAGCTCACCAAATCGTCTCAGCTAAAATCCAACACAAGTATCTGAAAGATGCTGTTAGGCTGAGTCATTTCCAAGACAAGTTGATATTGTATTACGGATCATGCAATGTGAAAGTAGCTGCCCATGTTATACTGGTTCATTTCTGAAAAATATATGCACTATTTCCTATTCAACTAACGGACATTTAGACAATTAACCTTTACAGAATTGACTTGCAATACCTGTGCTTCCTCAATTTCTAATTCTTGCTTCTGAATGTCAAAGGAGAGGGGGCGTAACATGCATACAAAGAATAAATCTGACTTCCCAAAGAATGACACGTGGTTCTGCCTGCAAGTTGATACTCATCAATTAACTTGACATGATGTAAAGTTTCAGATTGTTAGTACAGATTTATCATCTATGAAGTCAGAGTACTGAAGCAAACATCTGTATCGGAAAAAATGAATGCATAATGATTCATTTCATGCCAAACCTTAATGCACTGGATATAGTGAATGGAGACATGCAAACAAGTGAATGTTGAATAACAATTAAGTCAATAAATAATTTGTCATGCAAGCTGCAAGTGCATGTTAAATAGCAGTCTGTACTTAGTTATCCAGGGATAATTCCTGGGTAATGATTTTGTAACTTCTGTACGATAATAGCCACGTATCATATAGGATTGCAACTTGGCCAACCCTTACAGACATGGATTTACCGAATTAGCAGTAACTGAAAGTCATCTATCAAAAGAGGCAATGGAAGCACTTGTGGATATCATGTGGAAGTTTTATCAAGCCTACAGTGGGCTTAATTCCCTGCTGCCAGTGCTACCTCTGTTCTTGGACTATAACTGTGATGTTAGAAAGGATATGAATCTAAGAAAGGATATGACCGTTCAGCAGTCAACAGGAATCCTAAATAGACTGGTACCATATTGCTTAGATTAGGGGGAAGGAAATTAAACATCCGAACCAAAGAGTTGAATTACTGGAACTGATACTTGTACATTTGGGAAACAATGTGGTACAGTACCAGCATGTACAATACAGTACAATATGGAGACACAGCATGGTAGCAGGTATTCACACAGAAACAGTGAAACCAACAACCATGCGTCAGTATGGTATGGTACCTTGGGGCATACCAAGGATTTGGTACAGCATTGCCAGGTATGCGAACTGCTTGCCTATTTAATTGTTTGCATCATTTTTTCTGCGACGTAAAATTCTCTTTGACTATCTTCTCTTCTCCAGAATCTCTTGTACTTGGTGAATTCATGCAATTTTATATCTGGGAAAAAATGTGCTTTTCTAATTTTTAAACATAAGAACTGCTTGCCTCTTTAATTGTTTGCATCATTTTTTCTGCCACGTAAAATTCTCTTTAACTATCTTCTCTTCTCCAGAATCTATTGTACTTGGTAAATTCATGCAATTTTATATCTGGGAAAGCATGTGCTTTTCTAATTTTTTAAAAAAGAAAATTTTCAGATTGGAAAAGAAATATGGCAGTTAGTGTAATAATAGTTAACCTTCATTTTTTGCATCAAACAGTTGTGAAACATAAACGAGTTCTGAATTATCAAAAAGAGAAAAGAAAGTTAGGCAAACTACTCTTCTATAGGTAAGAGCAGGTACATATTCACAGTGTGTAACAATGGCATCATTTTCACATTATGTTCCTTAAGGCATTGGGATAAATCAACTCATCAGTGCTCATTCCAAGAAGGCAATGATGATATTTCCTGTCCTGGCATGAGAAAGAATTGTTGCATGTTAGAAGAAATAGATCAGTAGGGCCAGTCAATTACAACATTGAGATCAGCAAATCAGGTCTTTCAGTACAACAGGCTAATTAATATCGATACAACTGTTTTGGTTTTGGATCATAGGCAAGTTTACACTTTGATCTTATATGTCTCAGCCATTTTTCGCTTAAAATTTTTTATGGAACTTGCTGTGATGCAAGTATCACATGGACATATCCACTTTGGTGGCTTTTGGACCATGACATACTCTATGATATTAAATACATGGAGAAGGGGAGAGGTATGAAGCATGTTAGAACTAATAATCTTATGAATCTAAGAATTTCAAGGTTCTGCAGGAAACCTTTTAAGGTAATTCATGTATATACCATATGATACCATCCTAAACCACCTAGTTCAGAGCGTACCGAACCATACCGAGGGTGGACCAGCATGGTTTTGCCCCTTGCTTTGAGAAATCGAGGGAGGGGGAAGGAGAGAGAGGAGAGAGAGAGAAGGGGGGGGATGGAGAGGGAGGGGGGGGGAGTGTGGATGGAGTGCCAGAAGGCCTCAATTCTCCTATTTTTGAATTGGCTAGAAGCCTGTCAATCCCCGTCTCGTTCCAAACAGAAGAACTGAATGAAACAAGGGAAGCAAGGGCTTTCGACCCTTCATCTGCCTCTCTCTCCCCCCTCCCTTCCTCCTCCCCCCCCCCCCCTCTCTTCCTCTGTCCCCTTCTCCCTCACTAGTTCCCCCTTTATCAATACTCCATGTATCGGCACCGCACGGTACCTTACCATACTGTCGAGCAATTGGTATGAGTCCTGGTACCGGTATAGCCATCCTTGATATACATGGTTAGAGAATGCAAAGTCCAGCTTCAACTTAATAATCATACATGTAATCACTCCAACATAGTCCAAATACATAGTTTCTAAGGATATTATAGCTACATTTGTTATCATTTTTATGTGTGCACTTAAAGAGTCACATGGCAACATCATCATTACCCTTATGGTTATTCACATTAGCTAACCATGAGGTGCATAACATGATCTATTTGCCCATGAGGTTTAACTTGTTTACAATAATTCCACCTATATCCTTCTATTCTCTCTCATTTATCCACTTTTTATTTTTTTTGACTTGTGAAACATTGCATTAGGACATTGGGAAGAATTTATAACAGCATTTGCGTACAGACAGGACAAGGTTTCTTGTCATTATTAACATTATAATTAGTTGTCATATAGAATAAGTTAAAAATTGCTACTCTGAAAATAAGTTCAAACATCATACAGTTCAAGGCACTCATAAACAAAAAGATCATGAAAGAGCCAGCTGGTTAAGACAGGTCTAGCAAATATTGGAGAATCAAAGGATATATTTAAATAAAATATGAGAAAACCTAAATATGAACTGATACCTGAATGCAAGTATTTCAACAAACTCGGTGTCGATCTGCAGCGTAGTAAAATGAAATTTCTTCAGAATGATTTTATCTGTCTATGAATCTGAAAGTTCTCAAAAATTCAATATTATTAAATTTAAAAATAAAGTAATCTATACATACTCCAGTCTCTTCTTTTACTTCCCTTACTGCTGCAGCATAAATATCTTCACCCTGCAGAAAGATACAACTTAATGAATGGAGTTATAAAAAAACAAAAATCACCATTTTCTAATACTTTCTCCATTTCCTAGGTAGAAATTTATTACTTGGTCAACCACTCCAGTAGGAATCTTCCAAACACCTGAGCCATGAAGTTTGCCGCTATTTTCTTGGACCACCAATACCTAACAAAAAGAAACAGAATTTTCAGATTTAAAACTACAGTCAAAAGGTAGCCAATTGAATGCAAACTGAATCATCCATTGCAATAGAATATGACATAGCACAAGCAAAGCAAATTATGCTCATTCTTTCAAGGTCAATGAGCTTATAAGAAGAAACTAGTGAAGGATTATTTCATATTTGTATTCATGTCTAACATATAAGATAACATTTAGGTGATGGGAGATTGTATACGTGATTTACCTCTCTCTTATCATTCATAACAAAACCACCAACACCTACTCTATGAGAGGCATTTGCAGGAATTGTGTGTTTGGTATCAGGAATCCAATACACAAGCATCAAGTAACTTGGCTCTGCATGGTGGTACCAAAATCCCTCCTGCACAAAAATAAGTTTGTGGAGAACTAACTAATAAGACCATGAAATCCACCAGCTAAAAATTACAGAAAAGTGGCAGGAGGATAGTATGTAAAAAAAATAGTGATCCGTAATTATATTGAACCATATGCTTGTTATGTCACTATCTAAGAATGCCATCTTATTATGCATCAACATTCCAAAATAATATATTCACAGAAATACACGCTGCTGAACATTGGTAAGTTAATTGGTGTAACTTTTCAATCATGTAGCAGTGTTTTGTGAAAGACTAACTAGCCCACAACTTCCCTTAGCATGCTTAAGATTTCGAACAGGTATTTCTTTTAGAGAGAGAGAGGTTTCGAACAGACAAACTCTTCACAACAAATCAGAACTTAAATATGCCACATCACAAGCAAGCTCATGCATGTTGTTGAGCTAAAAATCATATAATCTTAAAGGTACCATAATAGTTATCATGCTCATTGGCATTAAGGAATTTTTAATTTCACAAGTAGAAAAGGAAACAAGAAGATAGCATGACAAACAGATGGCAACAAGAGGTGGAACCCTATCTGCCAGTACAGGAGCTTATGACCGACTAAGATGAGCTATCTGGTAGTCTCAGTCCCACATTTAGCCTTACTCATAATATGCTTCAAAGTCTCCATAGAATATGAATGATATCAAGGTATTCTTCTGTAGTAATTTTGAATTATTAAGGAACAAACAGTGTTGGAGCAAGGCTTCACTCACTCCAACATGAAGATACATATTACATCTGGTGAAATTGTTATGCCATAACAAGAAGATTACAGCTCTGCTCCAATCGAGTTTGTCAAATGCAATAGTCTTGTCTGGAGTACATTCATCAATAGTAGCAAGATATTCATGAATTACTTGACTAATCTCCACCTATCTGAAATACTAAACAGAATTTTCATCAACACTGCACTACATACCAAAGCACTGTTCTAGCAAAAGCAACAGAACCAACCACTATCCTAGTTAACAGAACAATGCAGCTTGATTAGCCTTTCTTTTAAACAGATTTACAGTTCTTTTATAAAAAAGTAGCACAAGCATGAACCTAGAATTATGTTATTTCAAATAGGTTAGATGACAAGAAACATGTCAACAAAATTCTTTTTATGTTGGAATATCACAAACCAGGGGAAACAGCTTTTTATGACCCACAGAGATGTCCATTTTGTAAACAAGAAACATCATCCTTAAGAGTGATGCAGAAATATCCACAATCACCTCTTTCACGTCTAGAGCTGATTATAAGAAATGCAGGGCTAACAGGCCTCGACATTAAGGGAGCCATCATTGACTTAACTGTGAAAGCAAAGCTCGTGAAATCAATGATAAGAATGCCAGCAATCTACACTACATGAAAGGTCTTACATAGCGGAAGATGGAGTGAAGAGATGCCTAGCAAACGGAAATTGATTGTGGCCCTGGAAAGGAATTAGATGTGAACATATGGAACAAACTTGAACTTACAGTAAGGTCAGACAAAGTAACAGCTCACAGGTCCTCGTGAGAGACGGACTGGCAATCAGGAAGACAGGATGAAGCTTCCCTTCTTTCACTGGAGTAAGCTACATGACACTCAATTACATCTCAGAAAGATACAAAGAGTATTCTTGTCAGCAGCAGTGCAGCACTATCATGTACCTTGGAGGAAAGGCATAGGTAGGAACATTTTGATAGCACCCGGATTTATGATTTTGAACAGTCAATTTGGGGAAATTCCCCTCCAAGTCCCATACCTGAACCCCTCTAGTATCCATAATCTCGAAATCACCTAGAAAATTGGGCCCAAGTACCAAATTTTCATCTATGAAGGAAACAAAACCCCATGTGGCCAACATCATGTTAAAGAAGGTCCCATGTTGTACAAATTTATGGTTCTTTATTTTATAAATAAACCATGAAGCAATCACAACGGTCACAGGCTCACAGCCTTTGAGTCTTTGAACTCCAGCATGCATACTTTTAGGAAGAATAATAGATTACTTTTCATAACTACTTTTGTAGATTCCACAACACCAATTTACTAACCGTGATTCATTACAGAAAGTCCACAAAACCCCATCTTTATTAAGAGATAGGGTGATGTGGCATTTTAATTACATTTGTGTTATTTTCATCGCAAGGAGACCCAAGTAGAGGCACTCAGACTGCTAACAAACATAATTTTGATGACACTATGATGCTCCTACCTATAGCGACGGTTAAACTAAGATGTACACAATGTCTATCCTTAGAACAACACTCAAAATCATTGCCAAAACAGTCGCCTTTAATACCTACTACAGCTATGGACATGCATATAAGTGTATAAGAATATGTTCGTGTATAGAATGTGTTTATCTATTTATATAGATGTATCTGTGTGAAAATAAGGATGCGAGAAGGAATCAAACTTCTTTTAAATTAATTAGCCAGTTCATTCTCCGAATATTTGAGAGCCCTAATCAACAAACAGCATGTAATTTAATTTGGATAGGAAATCTACATAAAATTTGTCATAGGAAACAAATAAGTTACCTCAACAGCAGGTTGAACAAGATTTGTGAGATTGATGGGCAGCTTTATCCAAACACCTTTTATTCCCTGTAAATGGAGTCAACTAAAAGCAACATAAATACATAAACTAATAAATTTAAAAATGAGTCATGCATTGATCTGCTCAAGCACATGGTCATATATAATAACAGCAATCAAACTACACATGGAACTAACAAAGTTTGGAGACATATACATGTACTAAAAGTCAATTCAAACTATAAATCGATTCACTAAATCCATGAGATGTTCTTATGACTTATGAGTATCAACATAAAGAAAGACAGTTTATATGTATAGCTAACAGACTTAGCATACATTGTTGATAAGATTTTATATAACCCATTACCAATCCTTTGAGTAACCAGTTTGCTCTTCCAGAATATGTTTCTTCGTTATATTATTTTAGGATTTCCATCACTTTGAGAGACAATCCAATTCCTCTATCCATTCTATTGCAAATCTGCTGCCTACTTGATTATCAACTTATTATTTGAAACCCCCATTAGTTGAAATGCAATTAGCAGCATTTTTCACACGTTAATGATTAAAATTTAAATCTTCTGGAAAAATAAAATTAACAGCACAAAATTTTTTACTCAGGTATACCCCATGATCAAAAGAACCACCTGCTTCCTCCAATTTGATATAGATGCTCTTAATGAAGAAGCAAAAGCACTAGAATCCATGGGTGCCTTCATTTCAACCATAACACCTCCATAGTGGTCATTGACAGAAGGTAGCAATTCAACTTCCTCTCTTTGATCAGTCAACTCTGGAGCTGCTACTAGTGATGGACTTGTTGAGATAGACATGGATATGTTCTTCAGCTGACTTGTCGTTCTACTTGCAAAACCTAATGATTCCAAAGTTAAAAGGTGTCAGCAAAAAAAAACTAGCTTAAAATCATTATTTTATCTAAAAATGATTAGCTGGCGGCATTGGAATAAACATGATGCACAGCAAAATCTCTATCAAAAAGATTAAGAAATCTTAGTCACTTAACAAAAGGTCATATAATTTCACAGCACAGCATGATTAGGCCATTCATGTATAAAGACACGTGGTACAGACTTCCATGTTGCAGAATATGGAAGTCATTTTGATAATTGTCTAACAATTTATAATTGGAGTGAACAATTTTTTGTTGCTATATTATTACGTAGCCCATCATTACGTCCTCCAGTTATCAGCATGTGATGAACACCCAACCAGCCTTGATGGCTGCAATTTCGATGCATGGTCCTAGAGAAGCACTTTGACAATAGATGCTGAAGTACAAGGGTTCTATTGAAAATTTAAAAACTATCAAAGTCATGAGATTTACAATCACCATGAAAAGTCTCGTTAAGGACATTTTTTTGAACAGACAACAACGTCGCTACGATTCTTACAGAGGTTGCACCCTGGAAGATGAATCAGAGGGATGGAAAGAATCTAATCGTCACCTACATCAAAATAAAGGTAGGCAACTACAAGATCAAATTCTCAAGGATATGTATTTTTGATATACAAAGCGATTAGTAACCATTCCCAGTTCCTCAACTTTCCGTTTCTTCAGTTAATTACCTTTGTTAGCCCAGAATACTGACAACATTTCAATCTAAAAGTGCAAATTTTATATGAATTTTCCCAGAACAGATCATTAGAAAGAGTATCACGGCCTCGCCAAAAATCAAAATCCTATTTAGCCTATAAGTTCGAGACGGACGGGGGCAAAACACTAAAAAAGAGATCCAGACGAATCGAATAATGACAACAGGAGCACCCAAAATAGAGGAAATCAGAAAAAACAAAAACTACCTCGAGAAATGGCAAAACGGGATGGCCGGACG
Organism: Cocos nucifera; assembly: GCA_006176705.1. Classification (NCBI taxonomy): domain Eukaryota; kingdom Viridiplantae; phylum Streptophyta; class Magnoliopsida; order Arecales; family Arecaceae; genus Cocos; species Cocos nucifera. Next base: position 1,387,655 of record QRFJ01000097.1, read on the forward strand.
GATTTGAGATGGCTTCGATTCACGGGGAGGCACCGCGCGATGGACTCGAGGCAGGCCAAGGCCACCCGAGACCCGAGCATACGCGCCTTTATACAGCGGGTGGTGGGATAACCAAACCCTAACCCTAGCCCTCAATCCTCGAGTTAAGCCTAAAGTGTTCGTAGGAATGCCCAGCTGCTCGCGATGGGGGGTTCCGTGCTGGAAGGCAACGGCGGGAGCGACGTTGGAGGCAAACAGGCCACCCGAATAATTGGGGCCCTGGTCAATTTTTATGCCCCAAAAAGTCGGCACAATGCCAATTGGTTGTTGCCGCGTTTTACAACGTGGACATTGTTTACAAAAATACATCAACCGCTCTCCATTGCTTTTAGGCACAGCATGGGCATGGCTGCTTGGACCAGCAATTTTTAAACTGGCAATATGACACGACCCAGATAGCAGACATCATAGGGTGCCATGCTCAGAGAAATCAGTGGACCATCGTAGAACAATCACTAAGCAAGCATAGTGGAAGCCACAGGGTAAAATTTGCACTTGATAGTTAAAAAGTTTGGGTTGAAATCTATGATTCATTAAGGTTTGCATGATTCCACTCCAATTTACTGAAATAAAGGAGGACATCAACCCCCTATGTCAGGCCTCGGCCGTTTCAGCTGGTTCCACATGATGCTAAATATTCTCTCTCAGATCCCCCTAAACCAACATGAGTTTGGGCTTTACATGTATCAATTTATCTTTTTTCTCGGGTAAGAATTGATTAATATATCTTATCAACCTAGTCATTGCATCGTATCATATTTTTTCTCGGGTAAGAATTGATTTATACATAGTTTTTATTGATTAGTATATCTTTTTTCTTGGGTAAGAATTGATTTACATATCTTGTGAAATCATTGCACGGTATCATAACTGTCATTTTATGTCTTTATCGTAGGCTTCATCATATATGGGTAGGTGCTATTTTTTCCCATTGACCATGAAATTTGTACTCGCTGTAGTCAACAACAAGGTTGGATTATTAATCACGACAGTGCACGTCCGTAACCATGACCATGATGTGTCACCATGGTGGTATCTGATTCTGCAATTCGGTGTCCAGTGCTTGAGCGGTCCAAGTTTGCATCGATGTATCGAATTCATGACGGTTTATATTTTGCGATGATGCAAGCACTCGTATACTCATTATTAAGTCTGGAGTCTCGAAGAACCATCACTAGTGTTTGGAAGGTGCAAAGCAAATGAGAGCACCGGATGGCCGTGTTCCTATGATTAAAGAATTTTTTTTATGATTTATATAACTTGATAACCGGGTCCCTTAATTTGGTTTGTGCATCGCATCGGTCTACTTAATTGAGAACTGAGTAATGGAGCATATATAATAGTGAGAAGAAACTACATAAGAGCAAAGACATCATTAGTTGATTTCATAGTCACAATCTTAACATCATCATAATGTCTCCAAGGAACCATGGAGATTCTCTTATAAATTACCAGTGTTACAGTCTCATGGAGGCTCATATGCATCACAAGTATCCCTAGCTCATTATGGATTGCAATCTTTCAGGAGGCTGTGGATTTAATTCCCAGTGGCATCGCCACCATGATGTTCAAGGGCTGATTGATCTTGATGGCTGACTCCTTTCCTGACAAAAGAGAAAATGCTCAAAAGGAAAAAAGAAAGGAAAGAAGAAAAAAGCCCAGAATTTACAAGAGAATAATGCCCACCATTTACCAGAGTTATAGTTGATCTACCTTTAAGTGGGACCACCATGTCTGAATCTCTTTAAAATATATGAATATCAAGCGTGTAGAGGACGCACATATCATGCAGATTCTGACAGTCTTTGACTTTAAACAACCATATTCCTAAATTACGACTTTCAAGCAAGAGAAAGCAAAGTCATAGATTGCCTCCACAATCATATAAGATAATGTTTGTAACCAGTCTATGGGCACAAATACATTCAAACCTGCATTCAATTAGAACGCTTGACAGAAAGTCCAGTCTTAGAGGAGGGCCACATCCAGCCCTGTTTTCCAATGATTATTATCACTATTATGCCTGATGGTGGGGTTAGTAGCACCAAATAACTAGATGTACATGTCACAAACTTAATGACTACATTGCAAGGAGCATCCAGAGAGCTATCAACACCTTTTTTCTTGAATTAGCCTCATCAGGTATCCACCCTGCAACATCTGGAAAACTAAAACTGCCCTCAGGACTGAAATCTCATCAAGATAAAAGTAAGCACAATGGCAGGCAAAGCAAGACCCACACAATCACATTCCTCGTAGGTCAAACGGTGAGGCCACTCCAATATTTAGAGCTATCTCCCTCATCAATGTAAGATCAAACTTGAAAGGAACCATTGATCTATCACGTTATATCTGACATGATGGCTGATAGATAGGTTTCACTCCTTTGATTCTGGGTCTTCTTCTGTCTGTGAATGTCGCTTCATGTATTCTTCCTCGATTGTTTCCTTGAGAATAAGAAGCCTCTGAATTACCACAGGATCACTCATCCGCCTGGCTTCCATTAGGTCAGTCTCCTCTTTGTTAAGATGGTAGGCATCAAGCATGATCTTAATCCATTTATGCAGCTCCTTTGGAGTTCTGAGCCAAGGGAAAAACAAAACAAAAGAGATCAGTTTCACTCGACACTATAGACCAACCTAAATAGATAATAAATAGGTAACATAGTGACTATTGGTTATAGATTTTAAGTCAAAATATGGTTTTCTAACTTGATGTAAAAATGGTTGAGATCATACCAGTACCATCACAATTATAAGCAGCAAATTAGCAACGTGAGGTGCAAAACTACTCGAGGATCATCAGTATTGTGGGAACATACACTGTTAATGAATTATAAGAATAAATCTTATGACTTTGTATGGCTCGGGATTACAGCTTTTACAGGCCAATTATACGAATTAATTTCTATATAATTTGTAAAAAAAGTACTAAGTTTTCCATTTAAAAGTTCTTAAATGGCAGCAATAAGAGGGACTAGACAACATAAAAGCTTCCTCAGGTGCAGAGGTATTATTTTCTTGAGAAAGCGTGTTGTAATATATTTTTCAGAAGGAATGAGCCACGCCACTCATCAGTCAACATATTTCTAATATAAGTTGCCTTACGTGTACAAAGCTTTAACATCCTTGGTTTCATGCTCATCTCCTGGAGAGAAAGCAGTAGCTAGTGCTGAAAATCGCTCTTCAGGATCTGTGATGTTCAACAGGTGCTTGAGAAGCTTTATCTCCGGCGGTGCAATGCTTTTAAGACTTCTATTTGTCTCTTTATATATACGGTGCATTATTTCTACAACCTGCATGATTCAAACATACTTATGTAACAGACACCGGCATACCAACTGACATTATGAGCTACTAAAATAAAATAAACAGAGAGAAGGGAAAAATATTGACTAATTGCTCTTTTAGTTCTTCATGTTTTGATGACTGATGTGAATAATTAGATACATAATTGGCTCTATATGAATACTTTGCAAAGCCAAAAAAAAAAAAAATGTATAATGAGTTTTTAAGCTGGTTTTCCTTTTTCTTCTTAAGTCAAAAAGGGTGACAAAACACTAGCAAGAAAGAACCTGAAGATTGACCAAAATATAATCTAATAAGGTTACAGAACCATAGCCATGTTAGGTGATACTTCAATATTGAAAAAAAAAAAATCACTTTCTAGGAGATTCAAAGCCATTATACCTCAAGCAAGTATCCAGATGGCTGACTGGAGTCATAACCATAATGAAGCAATATCATGGTTACAGGACAGCTTCACAGCACAGGGTAGTGAAATTAGAACTGATTTCTACTTCCTTCAGATGTTATAAATTCACCCTTAGCTTTGCAATATGATGTTAAAATGGTGGCAAAATCAGACTGTTTTGACTTTTGAAATAACATCTGCAGGACCAATCAGGTCTGTAACTTAAGTCAGTTGCCATCAGTATCATATACAAGCTTTCTTATCCCTCTGCCTTTCCTAAGAAAAAACAGATTTTACACAAACACAAAGCCTCCAGTCTGAACATATATAGCTACCTTTCTTAGGTTCATAATGCTCTGATTTACCTCCCATGATAGTTGCAGCACTCTACAATATGCTTTTTCCAGGTTGACAAGTCCATATACAATTATTTATCTATTTAATAAGGCTTCCTACCTCCTATGATTTGCCTAAACAAGAAATTTAGCGTCAATTGCTGAACTCCTAGCATAATTTCAAATTGGTTCTCTAAAATTATTGCTGTGTTTATTTGGTTTTGTTCCATCACCCTCTTCTACACTTCATGAAGTGTTTGATAGCTACATACCTCCTTGTGGTAGTATTACTGATGAGAATCAAGTTTATACACGTATTTCAGAAGAAAGCATCGTTGAAAAATTCTAACCCTAATTTAATTTTATGAATTTATTTAGGTTATTTTTTTATTTAAATTTTTATTTTTATTAAAACTCAGTAAGTGGAGTTCTATTAGGTTACAAGCAAGCAAATAGAGTTCTATTAGGTTTATTTTTGTATCCCTATTTAAAAGCTTCACCTGTGTGAAGAAAAAGAGACTTGAACAATTGGTTAATTTCATTCCTGAGATTTTAGGCTTTGTTTTTTCTTTTTCTCTTTCAATTTGTATTTTATTCTTTGTTTTTTCATTTTCTCTTTTAGTGTCATACATGTCAATTAGCTAAAACTAAAAAGCAAAATACTGGGTTATATATTCCTTTGCCGATTCTTCATTTTCTATGAAAAGATCTTAGTATGGATTTTATTTTTGGATTACCTGGGACAGCTAGGGGATACGATTCAATCTTAGTGGTTATTAATAGATTTTCTAAAATGGCACATTTTATTCTTTGTCAAAAAATTTCTGATGCCTCTTCTGTTGCTAAGTTATTCTTTAGAGAAGTCGATAGACTTCATGGATTATCCACTTTCATAGTATCTGACCGTGATGTCAAATTTGTATGTTATTTTTAGAAGATCCTTTAGAAATTATTTGGGACCACTTTAAAGATTTCCTCAACCATTCATCCCCAAACAAATGATCAAATAGAAGTTGTAAATCATAGTCTTGGTAATTTATTTTGGTGCTTGGTTGGTGATAAGCTTGGAATGTGGGATTTATCATTGCCTACCACAGAATTTGTTTATAATAACTCAGTAAATAGGACTACCAGCAAAAGTTCTTTTGAAATTATTTATGGCTGTAATCCCCATCAACCCATTGTCTTGTTTCCTTACCTATGGACAACTGCACTTCTGAGTTTGCCACTTATTTTGCTAAATATATTCATGATATTTATACTGATATTAGGCAAAAGATTGCTATGAGTACTGAGAAATATAAACTTGCTGCTGATGCTCACCATAGAAAAATGGAGTTTAACAAGGATGACTATGTAATGGTTCGTATTCGTCCTAAACGTTATTTCCGAAATTCATTCAAAAAGTTATATGCTCGAGCCACTGATCCATTTCGTATTTTTCGTAAACTTAAGCCTAATGCTTATTATATAGAATTATTTTTTGATTTAAAATTTAGTCCAATTTTCAATATTGAAGACTTGCTACCTTATCGAGGCACATTCGAGCCTCCTTCCATGCATGCAAGTGATAGCAGGATCACACTCTATCTCCTCCAGTGTCAGTTTCAGTTCTTTCATCCCTTTTATCGTCTTCATCAGATCAAATTGAATGTATTATCACGGATGAGATTGTTTCTTCTGCTAATGGAGGATTTCGTTGATTTTTAATCAAATGGCACGGCCGTCCAGACTCAGATGCTACTTGGATTCTCAAAGATGAACTATGACGTATTGGTCTAAACATTTTAGAAGATTACATCAATTCCTCGCCAGAGTCAAGTTCTTTTCAGTTAGGAGGGAATAATGAAAATTAGGATTTTCACACGTAGTTTAAAAGAAAGCGTCATTGAGAAATCCTAACCCTAATTTAATTTTATGAATTTATTTAGATTATTTTATTTTATTTGTACTTTTATTTTATTAAAACTCCGTAAGTGGAGTTCTGTTAGGTTACAAGCAAGCAAATAGAGTTCTATTAGGTTTATTTTTGTATCCCTATCTAAAGGCTCCATCTGTGGGGAGAAAAAGAGACTTAAACAATTGGTTAATTTGATTCTTGAGATTTCAAGCTTTGTTTTTTCTTTTTCTCTTTCAATTTTTATTTTGTTCTTTGTTTTGCTCATGGTTCTACATCAATTACCTAGCCACTTCTTCTGGTTAAAAGAATTATAGAGTGCCTTTGCTTTCAACATTTTGACATGACATGACGTGTGACAACATTCTTTCATGCTCCATGAGTGGATTGATTGGTTAATTCAATCAAAAGTATTGAAACTTGATAAAACTTCTTGGAATGGATATTTTAGTTCAAATAACAATAGTTTTCAACTACATCAAGTGCCAAGTAACATTAGCCGGATGATTTTCAGATAATTTCATATATTTTTCTCTTTTCTCAATATGTGAGATGGCATGTATGCAAATTTTATTAAGTAGAGTAGCAAACTTAGTCAAGTCAGTTAATATGCCATCTTGCAAGCTAGTAATATCACTTGGTGGTTATACAAGAGACTGGGTTCGAATCCCACCTTGACTACATTTTTTTCCTCTCAATGAAATTGCCTGTCTTTCTTCTAAATAAACTTACTCAAGTCAGCTCGTACAACTATACATATCTGTTCCATATAATATTTAACTATCTGCTTTATACAAAAGTCTCCCAGTCTAGTTTATATATAATCAAGTTCTGATGCTTCCAGTCACTTAGGGCCACTGCTTAGTGCAATGGTAAAAGGCTTGGGTTGACAAGCACAACGGCAAGCGTCTGAGTCCTGTGGCAGCCATTTTGTATAAAAAAATGCCTTAGGTCTAAGCTCAGTTTGGCCATCCCAAGATCCTAGATTGCCAGAACTATAATCGGGTAATGGCAAAAATACGTAAGTCACCTATAAAAATACATCGATGCTAAAGTTTCTAGGTAACACTGGATTACATAAGAGAGAAATTTAAATAAAAGAAAGAAAAATGATTGACTTCTAACTAATATCAGATTGTGAGACAAATCTTGTCACAGAAACAAGTCTGCACTCTGCAGCATTTTATGATTTATGATACATAAAACTGCTATAAGTGGAACTATGAATGAGGTCTTAATCAGCAGTGCTTTTTTTTCCTAAAAAAAAAAACTAGTGACACTTTGGTGTTTATAGACATAAGAATCTACCCACCAAATCATATTACTCAAGTCAAGGATTAGCTGACATAGAAACCCATAGAATCTGTACAAATTAACTACGAATTCAGTGACAACCCAATAAGAATATAGAATATTTGGTTTTATATTGAAATTTGAGAACAGAAATCTTCTGTATTTTTAAACAAATTGTCACCTCATTTTTCATGGTTGTAGATTCTTTTGCTGCTGCCCAAGCTCTGTTGATCAGAAGAATCAGTGATGAATCAAGTTCCTTTGCCTTAGCTAAGCTCTTTATCTTTTCACATGCCTCATCTAATGAAGGGGAATTCAATATATCATCAAACTTTGACTGAGCAGCATCCAATGTGTCGATCTGCTCCAATGCATTGTCATATGCACGGACTGCAGACAAACATTTGGCACCAAGCCTAGCCATTGCTGCTCAAGACAAAAAAAAAAAAAAAAAAAATCATAAACAAATTTGACTTTTAAACAAGTTAGATGCAGAAAAATGCATGCACAATAATTACAGATTGCTGTGCATTCATGTTGACCTTGATTTTTTTTCTTCTAAGATAAAGATGCAAATCTAAAATCTCAAAGGAATCGAGGGGGAGGCACTGAAGGGGACGAGGCTGTGTTTAAAGTTCTTAAGACCTGGCAACCCAGTAGTGAGATGATTTTACAAATCTAGGAAGACAAGCATGCAGACGTGTCCTGCAAAGCTACTAGAAAACATGTGAAACTAGTAAGAAACTTGAGTTCTATATGCAAAATTTAAGAACACTAGTCCATGTTTACCAAAGCATTAATGTAATTTTGCATGCGCTCTGATTTGATTACCATCTCGATCCTCCAGGCTGTCGAAACTGTCTGAAAGTACGTTAAGGTGACGGAAAAATTCTCCAGTGAAATCCTTCCGCCTTCTTGCAACAACAGCATTAATATCTAGTGGGCTTTCTTGTATCTCTTTCAGAAGTTCCATATGATCTTCTATTTCATCATCTATCTGCAAAATTCACTCTGAAATTAGATAACAATTTTGAGTGCCATAGCACATATTTCTAAATTTCAGATGGATTATCTTCTAGCATACGTGATGAAGAATGACCATCCACAATTTCCTTTGAAATTCCAACCAATTACACTTCATGAAAACCAAGTAAAATCAATAATGTGATACCTTCTTCATTTTTCTGGCAAGACCAACCAGCTTTTGTTTCATCACTGGATCTTTCTCAGTTTCTGCACGTACTTGGCACTGTTCAAAGAAGCTCTCTTTGTACTTCTTCCAATGATCTCTGAACACCAAGAGCTTCCTCCAATCCTTTGTTTGGGGTTTCTCATGCATGAAGTACTCAATCATTTTGTCACAGAATTGAGACATCGTGTATCCTTCTGCAACTTCGACTTCAGCTTCCTCCACATGGACAATGCCAGTATCGCTTGCCACACAATCTGGAGTTTTTTTTTTCTGCTCTACTTTTAGGTATCCATGAGAATCAATTAATTTATATTGAACAGATGGGGAAAACATAAACAAGATCAGAGCATCTGCCTTTTCAACCATAAACTGATGATATGGATCCATATAAAATTTATCATATGCTAATTTATAATTGTTTTACAGTCACGCTATAGCGAATACAACTTGCCACATCTGTTTTAGTGATTGAAGAACAACAATACTTGAGAACAGATGAAGGAATTCGACAAAGATTCTTGAATCCAACAAAGATAGAGAAGAAGCCTCTTCGGTTTAATGTAATTCTCGAATGGAAGCATGGAAAAGTAATTACTGTAAAAGAAGGGCACATGAAACTGATTAAATAACTGAGATATTGCTTGACAATACTGTTTATGTAGCTTTCTTAAAACAGAAAAAAAGAAAAGAAAGAAAAGAAAAAGAAAAATAAAGAAAAACTGCGAATGTAGCTCAATGTTTTCCTCCGCCAACCAACGAAGGAATAAGGGGGGAAAAACGCTGCAGAAGTCCAAAGCTTCCAAATTTCTGCTAGCCTATTTCAAATTTCCCCTCGTATAAGCCCATGGAGAAGGGTAACATGGACAAATCATCAGCGACCAAAAGAAAAAGGGCATACAAGAAAGTGATCTGAACATGGAGTCCATCGATAAAAAATAATCCACAGAACAAAGCAAGGCAATTCGACAACCAGTTGATAGGCAACAAAAAACAATTAATATACCACAAGAGAGACAGAGAGGGAGGAGAGGGAGAGGGAGAGGGAGAGGGAGGTGATCCATTGGTTGCTTACTTGGAAGAAGAAAGGAGCGAGAGGTCTGCTGGGTTCTTCTTCTTCTACTGCCACAACTGCTACTGCTAATCCTGGGAGTAGAGAAGAAGTGTTTGACGGAGAGGAAAAGGAGAGGAGGAGCTTGAGAAGACATAGGGTGAAGGAGGGTAAAGGATATGGGTTTGGCGAAGGGTGCTTCGAGAGCCGGGATGCTAAAAGCAGCCATGGCTGTTCCCGGGCCGAAGGGAGAGGAAGAGCATAGGTTAAGGCGAAGCGCGCACTGAGACATAAGGGAGAGAGGCTTAGGGCTGGAAATGGGCTGGCCTGGGCGGTCCAGACCTCTACCCGAGCCCGGCCCCAAATTCTCAGTTTAGGGCTTCGGGCCGGGCTTAGATATGGCCAAGTTTAAAAATCCAGACCCGAGTCCGGACCAAGTCCCGGCCTGAGCCCAACCTGAACACAATTGGGCTGGCTCTAATTTGTGGAGGGACTATGGTGCACTGCAACACAAACAGCATTTTTATTGATAATTCATAATTCTAATCATTTTAACATGTCTTGAATTTTAGCCAACTATTATGCCTTTAGAAGATTTTATAGAAGCTGAAACATCAGCTTAAAGATTTAAGGAAGGATAATGAAGGGTTTGAGACTTTCTCGGAATTCAGGCTCCATTTCACATCTAAATCTTGGCTCCGGTTTGGATCATATTTTAGTTTGAGTTCGGCCTTGAGCCAGGCTAATGATAACTTGAGCTTGGTTTGAAAACTAAATAGACTTTACATTCAAGCCTAGTCTGAAATTTCTTGGGTTTAACCCACCGTGTGATCTGAAGTAGGGCCGGCCCAAGCCCATTTTCAGCCTTAGAGAAGCCCAGTGTAGCTCTCTCGTGGGTTCTGGTCCGTGCACTGCAAACCAGCACGTAAGTAGATATGGTTAGACCAGGCCTGAGTGCGTTTGGTTCAGGAATGTGGATGCCACATCAGTTTAAAAAAAATTGGAATAAACGAGGAAGGAAAATATTTTTTACATCACGGACGGTATAGCTCTGCGAACACTATTCGTGAAAATTCGCTCTCACATAGATTCGGAGTGAAATTTTTTTTTTCTCATACACCACGTGCAGGCCCTATATGAGAGTGAATCACCATGGATGATGTCTGCTGAACTACACCATCCACGGTGTAGAAAGTATTTTCCGCGGTTACTCGTCATTGTAACGACTATTTGAGAAGGCAGGCAAGGAGCTGAAATGAAATGTATCAATTCCGTTCCCGCGCCTTTTTCTATGGGCACAAACATCTTATTCTGGAAATTTTAGACCAAGCAAAGTTGGTGATAATTTGTGGAATGACTAGAATATGATTAACCTTTGGAAATATTGTTCTTTTTTTCCTGCTTTGCTGGGTTTTTATTTCCTGGATAGAATAACTCCAGGGTGAAGGGAATTCTTGAAAGAAGAAAAAAAAGGCCTTATTGTGTTTATCAAAAAAAAAAAAAAAAAAACCCTTCTACCGAAAAAAATAGAAGAAGAAGAAGAAGAAAACATAAATTAAGAAAGAGAAAAAAAAAAAAAGAGGCCTCGTCACAGAAATAAAGTTATTCGGACTCTCACTTGAAATTGTTATTCTGACGACAAGCAGGTTTGATCAAAATAATTATTGTCACTTATTCCTCCTTTGCTAGACCTAATTTAATTCATAAATAAGAAAGCATAAATAAGAAGTTGTTCCTTCGAGAATACTTGTGCCACAAGACATTCTTATTTTTATTTGCCTAAATTTATGTAATGACTCAAAAGAAGAGGAATGATGGAAGGACTTCAGGTTAAGGGTGTATTTGTCCACGAAGAAAAAGAAGGCAAGAGCAAATGAGAAATCATGATGGCTTTTTTAAAAATATTTATTTTTGATAAAATAATTTTAAATAGAATGATTATTTTGTTTTATCTTTATTTTCTTAAATTATTAGCAAATTTATTAAAATAATATTTATTTTAAAAATATTTTAAAAAATAATATTTATTTCAAATTATTTATAGGAGTATTGTTCGAACTAAAGTCGTTCTTTCAAAGAACGATTTTATGCACTTTTTTTTGATGACTTAGCACAATAGGGATGGTGAGGTGTCACGAATAAGTTACTCTTTTAAAAAATAATTTTTTTGACCCATCCTATGATACAGCGGCTTTCTAAATCGCTATCATAGAGCAACTTACGAAAGTTAGATATAATATCTAAATTTTTCGCCCCATCACATATCTCTTTCATTAGCCTCATCTCCCTCTCCTACTCCTACTCGATCCTCGGTGCGAGACCTCCCCCTTCCCTCTCCCTCTTTCTCTCAATTCGGTCTCTGGCGCGAGACCCTCGGCTTGGCACGACATCGGCAATTAGTTGGGCATCATCTCCTCTATACCTGGCATGAGACCCTCGGCACGACATTGGCGATTAGCTGAGCGTCATCTCAAGTGCGCTAATTTATGTGTCTGCTACTTAGTAGGAATCCTTTAAAGCTTATTTTAGCTAAATTAATATGTAAGTTGTTGAGTGAAATGACTAGCGCATGTATGATGAACCGTAGTTGTTCGTTGCTAGGTCTTGTAACTGAACACTTCCATGCGTCGCTTCTCTTTCTGTCTACTTTATCTTATGAACTCTTTTCTTCTACGTGATCATGTTTTGTGCTCTATTATTTCATGGTCTAAAGAAAGTAAATTTTATTGGGCTTTCTCGATCCTCTTCTCTCTTTTTTTGGTGGGGACGCCAATCAATCTGATCGTCATATGTTTAGCTAGGAGAGCTGAGAAGGTAATTGTTGATGCAGAAACTTATCGTCGTCGGAGTTGAGGTCGAAGAGGCTACCGTCGGGGACCTGCAAAATAAAGTCTCGCTCGGAACCGATGGGTGTGGCTCCGGAAGACCCTCCGACGCTCAAGTTAGTTCCTGTCAACAGGAATGGAGTGCTTGATAGAGTATAGAGGAGAAGAAAAGGATTTTTAAAACCTATCGTAAAGGTATCCGGAGGGTCCTTTTTATAGAGGAAGCTTATTGTAACCGTCCTGATCAATGCCGGTCGTTATTGTCGATCGTTATTGCTGATAAATGCTGATCGTTATTGCTGATAAATGCTGATCGTTATTGTCGATCGTTATTACTGTCGTGTAACCGTAGCGATTGATTGCCTGCAGGAATCCATCATAAGGAGTTCGGCCATTGAGAAGCTCGTCCATTGAAGAAGTCTATAGGGAGTCCGGCTTCCGTAGAAACTCGGCCCGAGAGGAGGTTTTGGGGAAGTTCGGCTCCCGCAAGGGTCTGGCTGAAGCCCGGATCGCTGGGAGTCCGAAGGAGTTCGGCCCGGAGCCTAGGCGCTGGGGAGTTCGGCCGCTGGACAGGAGTTCGGGGAGCTCGGCCGCTAAGAGGGTTGAAACAAGCTCGGCCGCCGGGGTCTCGGCCGAAGCCCGGCCGCTCGGAGTCCAAAGGGGCTCGGGCAATAAGTAGTTCGGCCGCTTGAGGAGTTCGCCGCTAGGGGCCTGAAGGATCTCGGCCGGCTGAGAGAATGGTCGCTTGAGGAGTTCGGCCGCTAAGAGTCTGAAGCTCGGCCGCTTGATAGTTCGGTTGGTTGAAAGACTTCGGCTGAGGCTCAGCCGCTGAGAAGCTCGGCCGGATGTAGTAGTTCAGCTAGGACGCGTCCGCTGAAGTTCTTCCGCATTGACCACATCAGGCTGGGATCGAACTTGACTTTGGCAGGAGCGGGATTTATCCCCAACACTAGCCCCCCCACTCCCGAGTTCGAAATTCGAAGGAAGGGAGTGCAGATAAGGCGACTGCCAAAGTTTTTCTTTCGGGCTTCGTATCGGTCCATGTCGAAGTTCGGGGGAGATTTCATTTCTGGCTAAAGTTGATGCTGAAGTTGAGGCTCTCAGCCGAGGTTGATTTGGTCAAAAATCCTAACTCTCTCGAGGTCGAAGTCGGCGCTCTTCAGCTGAGGTTGATTCGGTCAAAAATCCTATCTCTCGCCGAGGTCGAAGTCGGCGCTCTTCAGCCGAGGTTGATTTGGCAAAAATCTTCGCCGAGGTTGAAGTCGGCGCTTCGAGGTCAGCCTAGTCGCTCGGGGGGACCTTATTTGGCCGAAGTTGATAAGATTGCTTCGGAGGATATCTCATCTCCTTTGGCTGAGGTTGATGTAAGTGCTCGCGTTAGGACGAGGTCTTCCTCCTGTTCCTAACGGGCTGTGGGGGCACATGCGGACCGTCGTCCGAGCTTCTCCCCCCATCTCGTCTAAGGTGAACGAGGCCTTCGACTTTGCTCGCGTTAGGACGAGGTCTTCCTCCTTTTTCCTAACGGGCTGTGGGGGCACATGCGGACCGTCGTCCGAGCTTCTCCTCCCATCTCGTCTAAGGTGAACGAGGCCTTCGACTTTGCTCGCGTTAGGACGAGGTCTTCCTCCTGTTCCTAACGGGCTGTGGGGGCACATGCGGACCGTCGTCCGAGCTTCTCCCCCCATCTCGTCTAAGGTGAACGAGGTCTTCGACTTTGCTCGCGTTAGGACGAGGTCTTCCTCCTGTTCCTAACGGGCTGTGGGGGCACATGCGGACCGTCGTCCGAGCTTCTCCCCCCATCTCGTCTAAGGTGAACGAGGCCTTCGACTTTGCTCGCGTTAGGACGAGGTCTTCCTCCTGTTCCTAACGGGCTGTGGGGGCACATGCGGACCGTCGTCCGAGCCTCTCCCCCCATCTCGTCTAAGGTGAACGAGGCCTTCGACTTTGCTCGCGTTAGGACGAGGTCTTCCTCCTTGTTCCTAACGGGCTATTTTTACTCATTTTTCTCTTGCCATCCCATAATCCTTATGCCAAAAATCAAAAATGCAGAACAAAAGAAATTTCATTGATGATACATGATACATTCTCAGATTTTCTGAATTTCATGGCCGGGGAAGCATTATCCCCTCCGAGTTCCTTCAAGCGATAAGTTTCGGATCGGATAACTTCCTGTTCACCTCGTATGGACCTTCCCAATTTGGGGCGAGCTTCCCTTGACTCTGAGGCTGAGTGACAGCGGCTCGTCTGAGCACTAAGTCCCCTACTCTGAACGTCTTGCTTTTAACCCTGGAGTTGTAGTACCGAGCCACCTTCTGTTTATAAGCTGACATCCGGATGCGGAGCTTCCTCCCTCTTTTCTTCCAGGAAGGTCGAGGTTGACTCTGAGGTCTTGGGGGTTGTGCTGTTCATTGAAGCCCTACGACTCGTGCGGAAGGGAGCTTAAGCTCGACCGGGATGACTGCCTCAGTACCGAAGGCCAAAGCGAAAGGGTGTTTCTCCAGTTCGGCACCCTCTGAGTAGTTCGGTATGCCCAGAGGACATGGTAGAGTTCGTCCTACCCAGACCCTTTTGCCTTATCTAGCCTCATTTTGATTCCCTGTAGCAAGGTCCGGTTGGTTATCTCAGCTTCCCCATTGGTCTGCGGATGAGCCACAGAGGTGAAGCATTGGGAGATGTTTAATCCTTCACAGAACTCGGCGAACCTAGCCCCGGCGAATTGACGCCCATTGTCGGTTATAAGGGTTCGGGGCAGGCCGAACCGGACAAACTAGTGACTTTCCAAACAAAAGTCCTGTACTTTGGCCTCGGTAATTTTCGCGAGTGGTTCGGCTTTCGACCCACTTGGTAAAGTAGTCAATCGCGACTAAGAGGAACTTCCGCTGTCCCGACGCTGTTCGGGAAAGGGGCCGAGTATGTCCATTCCCCATTGCGCAAACGGCCAAGGGTGAATTAAGCGGAGTGAGTTCGGATGCCGGCCGTCTCTGCACACTAGCATTTTTCTGGCAGCGGTCGCACCTTCTTTACGTATTCCACAGAATCGCGAAATAAGGGTCGGCCAAGTAATACCCTTGCCGAAGTAAGCTTTAGCAACAAAGATCTTGCTCCTAAAATGGCTTCCGCAAAGTCCTTCGTGCACATCCCATAGTGCAAGATATTGGCTTCTGAAGGTCGAAGACATCTCAACAATGGGAAGGGAGTACGATCTTTTATACAGCTTGCCTTCGTATAAGACATAACGGGAGGCCTGATTCTTGAGTTTTCGAGCTTCTTTTTCGTCATGAGGAAGAACCCCCTCTTTAAGGTAGGTGACCAGTGGGTCAATCCAGCTGGGCTCGAATTTCCGTCTGTAGGACATCCTGAGGATTCTTCCGTGGTTGAGTACTTCATAAGTTTCCTGAAACACTTCTTTGGGTAGTTCGGCTGGAGCCGAAGTGGCCAGTTTGGAAGAGAAAAATCGGCTCTCGCATTTTCTGTCCTTGGGATATGTTGAATGACGAAATTATCAAAGGCCGGGGTTAAACTTTTCACTTTCTCCGAGGTATCTCGTCATGCTCTCCTTCTCTTGCTTCAAAGTTGCCGTCAACTTGGACCGACCACCTAATCGGGAATCGCTATGTAGACTTGAAGTCGATCTACTCTGTAAGCTCCTTTGTTATTTCTTAATCCGACAATCAGCGCTTCGTATTCGGCTTCGTTGTTGGTAGCGGGAAACTCGAAGCGCAGTGCGAACTCGGCGACAACTCCCTCGGGGCTGACCAAGACTAGCCCTGCACCAGCTCCAATGGAGTTGGAAGAACCATCCACGTGTAGAATCCAGAAGCCTTCAGAGAGGTCGGCCCTTTCCTTTGGGAAGTTCGGCTGTGATGGTTCGACTTCATCAAGGCTCGATCTCGCCTCTGTATTTGTCTTGCTTGATTCAAGTTCGGCTTCGTCCGAAATAGTGCATTCTAATACAAAATCTGCTAGTACCTGGGCTTTGATTGATGGCCTGGGCTAATAGTTGATGTCGAACTCCGTGAGCTCCATTGCCCATTTTACGATTCTTCCGGAAGCGTCTGCTCGGTGGAGAACTGCTTTTATTGGTTGGTCCGTGAGGACCGTTATGGTGTGCTCCTGAAAGTAAGGTCAGAGCCTCCTGACGGCAATTATGAGATAGTAAGATAATTTTCTATCCGGATGTATCTGGTCTCCGCATCCCTTAGGACTCGGCTTACGTAATAGATCGGGCGTTGTGTTTTTGCTTCTTCCCTAACGAGAACCGCCGCCAGGGCCACCAAGGAGACAGCTAAATACAAGAACAACTCTTCCCCAGGTTCAGGTTTTGCCAGCAGAGGGGGCGTGCCGAGGTAATTTTTGAGTTCCTCAAATGCTTGTTGACACTCTGCCGTCCAGCTGAAATCCTTTGGTCGCCTGAGAACCTCGAAGAAGGGCAAGCAACGTTCAGCCGACCTCGAGATAAAGCGATTTAGGGATGCCCCCCTTCCGGCCAAGCGCTGAACTTCTTTAATTATCTTTGGAGTGGTCATTTCTTGAATAGCTCAGATTTTTAGGGGGTTTGCCTCAATTCCACGTCTCGACATCATGAACCCAAGAAATTTTCCAGAGGTTACACCAAAGGCGCATTTGGTAGGGTTCAGTCTCATCTTATGCTTCCTCAATGCATTGAAGGTCTCTTCAAGGTCGGCCAGATGGTCAGTTGAAGCTCGGCTTTTGACGAGCATATCATCCACGTACACCTCCATGTTGCGGCCGATCTGCTCCTTGAAAATTTTGTTGACTAAATGTTGGTATGTTGCTCCCGCATTCTTGAGTCCAAAAGGCATGACCTTATAGCAGTAAAGACCTCGGCTAGTGATGAAGGCTGTTTTTTCTTCGTCTTCAGGCGCCATACGTATCTGGTTATAACCAGAAAAGGCGTCCATAAAGCTGAGGAGCTCATGACCCGAGGTTGCTTCTACCAACTGATCGATCCTGGGCAAGGGGAACTATCCTTTGGACAAGCCTTGTTTAGCTTTTTGAAGTCGACACACATCCTCCACTTGTTGTTTGCTTTCTTGACAAGAACCATGTTTGAAACCCAAGTCGGGTAATGAACTTCCCGAATTAGATTGGCTTTAAGGAGTTTATCTACCTCTTCAGCGATCGCTTTCTGCCTCTCCGGGGCATGCTGGCATAGTTTTTCTCTTATCGACCGGTGTTTCGAGTCAACGGTAGCCGATGTTCCATGACCTCGGCGTCGATTCCTGGCATATCTGCTGGAGTCCAAGCGAAGACGTCTGCGTTCCTTCTGAGAAAAGCGACGAGTTGCTCCAGAACCTCGGTTGCCAGGTTGGAGCCGATCTGCACCACATGGTCTGATTTTTCATCATTTAATGACACAGAGACGAGGTCCTCTGCAGGCTCAGCTCATTCCTCAGCGAGGTCATCACGGACATCTAGTCCGTCAACCAGACAGGGGTCGGGCTGATCTCCCTTATACAAGGCGATTGAGTAACAATACTTTGCTAGGATCTGGTCTCCTCTGACTTCTCCAACCCCATAGTTCGTAGGGAACTTCATCTTTAAGTAATAAGTCGACACGATTGCCCGAAGGGCATTTAAACCAGGTCGACCAAGGATAGCATTATAGGCGGACGGCGTCTTTACGACTAGAAAGTCGACCTGAGCTTTGGCCTGCTTTGGGTACTGCCCTGCTGTTACGGTCAAAGTTATGATACCTTCGATTGGTACGGTGTTGCCAGCAAATCCAACTAACGGAGAATTCATCGAGCTCAATCGATCATCAGGTAGGAACATTTTCAAGAAGGCATCGTAGAACAATACATCAGCCGAGCTTCCATTATCTACGAGGACGCGGCGTACATCGTAGTCAGCAATATTCAACGAAACTACAACCGCATCATTATGCGGAAGTTGGATTCCCTGACCATCCTCCTCGGTGAAGACTATAGGCTCCGAGATCTTCCGTTTCTTCATCGATCCTTCAAGCCTGCTGGTTTTCTTTTGCTGAGATCCCCCTAAGATAGTGTTGATGATGCCAACAGGTGGCCGGTCTTCTTGTTGGTTTTTCCCGCTTGGCGTTAGCGTTCTTGGCCGATCTTCCGCCCCCTCGGGCCGCCTTCGAAGAACTGACTTAGTCTGCCTCGCCTGACGAGCTCTTCGATCTCGTCCTGGAGTTGAATACACTTCTCCGTGTCATGACCGTGATCGCGATGGTAGAGGCAGAACTTGTTGGGATTACGCTTGTAAGGGTGAGAGCGCATTCTTTCTGGTCTTGAAAAGCCGTTCTCGGATCTCCATCAGAACTTGAGTCTTCGGGGTGTTTAGGGGGGTGTAGTTGTGAAATCATCGTAGGCGGGGAGAACTTCGGCGCTGAGGAGAACTTCGGCGTTGAGGAGAACTTCGGCGCATCCTTCCGTCAGAGCTTCCCCGCTTTCGAGCTTGAGGGGGAATCTGAACTTGCTCGCGACCAGGGGGAGTCCTGGAGCGTGGCCGAGCTTCAATTCGCTTTCTTTCTTCGGAGGGTCTATCCAGCCTGTCGATCAGCCGTTTACCACCGATTTCACCATCCTTAGCTTCGAAGGCCTCCTCTGCCCGGGCATAACTTTCGGCCCGAGCCAACATATCGGCAAAGTCCCTGGGATACTTTTTTTCCAGAAGAACAATAGGTCATTTTTCTGAAGGCCGCTCTTGAGCGCGGCCATGGCGACCGATTGATCCAAGTCTCGGACTTCTAACGCAGCAGTATTAAATCGAAAAATGAAAGCCCGGATGGATTCCCCTTCTCTCTGCCTGATGGCCATTAAGGAGTCTCAGCTTCGGCGTGGACGTCGACTACTGACGAAGTGGGCCGCGAACTGTTGACTCATTTGGTCGAATGATAGGATGGTACTCGGCTTGAGTGCCGAATACCAGTTTCTGGCGGCTCCTTTAAGAGTAGAGGGAAAAGCTCGGCACAGGATGGCGTCTGATGCACCATGAAGCAACATCGTCGTTCGGAAGGCTTCCAGGTGGTCGACCGGGTCAATGGTCCCATCATAGCTCTCAAACTGTGGGAGTTTGAAGTTCGGCGGGACTGGTTCTTGCATAATTTTCTATGAGAATGGAGGGTCGGTTCGGATCTCATTACCATATGAGGGAGGAGCGTGGCGGAGTTCTTCGATCCGACGACTCATTTCCAAGAGCCTTCTATCCAGGAGATCTTCGTGGTCTCTCATTTCTAAAGTCTTCTTGCTGATCGGATGAAAAGGTTCTCCCTGGGATGAGCTGCGGTCTGAACAAGGGCTCTCCTTCCGTTGCTTTCCTTTTTCGGAAATTGGAGGTCGGGTAGCCCATGTCGATTGCCTCTGGACTGGACAACGCGGCTCCGGAGGATCCAAAACCGGTTGGACTGGTACGACGGCTTGCTGGTGCATGGCCTATACCGCTTGAACGACCTCGGTGAGGCCACGAACCTGCTGGACGAGCAGGTTGAACTATTCAGCATCTACCGCGGCCTGGATTACCGGGACTGGAGCGGTAGCGGACGGACCTGGACGGGATCGGGCCGTGGAGGCCGCCGATCGTCGAGTTGCAGAATAAGCCTGAGTCACTGGGGCTGAAGCTGGAGCGGATGGACTCGAACGAGATCGGGCCGCGGAGGCCGCCGATCTCCGAGTGGAGGCTCTCCTGGGGGGCATCTTTTCTCTTTGGAAGGGGATTTGAATTAAAAAAAAAAAAGAAAGGTCTCTCGAGCACTCCTTTAAGAACAAAGGAACACCGGCTTCCTTTAAGAAGAAAATCTTCGCCGATAGGCCCTTCCTCTAGCGCCAATCTATTGACGCAGAAACTTATCGTCGTCGGAGTTGAGGCCGAAGAGGCTGCCGTTGGAGACCTGCAAAATAAAGTCTCGCTCGGAACCGATGGGTGTGGCTCCGGAAGACCCTCCGACGCTCAAGTTAGTTTCTGTCAACAGGAATGGAGTGCTTGATAGAGTATAGAGGAGAAGAAAAGAATTTTCAGAACCTATCGTAAAGGTATCCGAAGGGTTCTTTTTATAGAGGGAGCTTATTGTAACCGTCCTGATCAATGTCGGTCGTTATTGTCGATCGTTATTGCTGATAAATGCTGATCGTTATTGTTGATAAATGCTGATCATTATTGTCGATCGTTATTACTGTCGTGTAACCGTAGCGAGATTGATTGCCTGCAGGAATTCATCATAAGGAGTTCGGCCATTGAGAAGCTCGTCCATCGAAGAAGTCTATAGGGAGTCCGGCTTCCGTAGAAACTCGATCCGAGAGGAGGTTTTGGGGAAGTTCGGCTCCCGCAAGGGTCTGACTGAAGCCCGGACGCTGGGAGTCCGAAGGAGTTCGGCCCGGAGCCTAGGCGCTGGGGAGTTCGGCCGCTGGACAAGAGTTCGGGGAGCTCAGCCGCTAAGAAGGTTGAAACAAGCTCGGTCGCCGGGGTCTCGGCCGAAGCCCGGCCGCTCGGAGTCCAAAGGGGCTCGGGCAATAAGTAGTTCGGCCACTTGAGGAGTTCGACCGCTAAGAATCTGAAGCTCGGCCGCTTGATAGTTCGGTTGGTTGAAAGACTTCGGCTGAGGCTCAGCCGCTGAGAAGCTCAGCCGGATGTAGTAGTTCAGCTAGGACACGTCCGCTGAAGTTCTTCCGCATTGACCACATTAGGCTGGGATCGAACTTGACTTTGGCAGGAGTGGGATTTATCCCCAACAGTAATGGTTTGGGAATATTTTGCATTGCCATTTAATTTGATTAGGGTATATTAGGTTTGGATGGTTGGTGTCCTGGAAAGAAATTCCGGCAGAAATTAAAGTTGGGATGTTTGGTTGGTTTAACTGGTTCCAAGTCTAAAGAGATGAGTTCGACTAATTTGAAGTAGGATGGGCCAAAATTGCTGAAATCATTCTCAGTTCCTTGGTTAAACACCATCCCCTTCTCGTTTCTAGCTCTCACTTTTCAAACAAAGCAACTATATACAGCTGTTCAGAAGTACTTTTAGAAGCACATTTTTTCAGTTTCGCTTACAACAAAACGTTCCCTTGATTTCTTTTTCTTGTTTTATTTTTGGGATAGAAAGCTGATTTTCAATTTTTTTTTTTTGGCACTTGATTACAATTTTATGTTATATTTTGGGACAGTAAAAATTTTGCATTGCATAGAATCGTTAATTCGTCTTTTAATTAATGTACATATTCTACCGCATCCATATATTTATATATTTTTTGTATGGATGGAAGAATTATGTACATTGATCGATTGATTGTCTAGCTTGGACAGTTTGAAAATTATAATTAATTCTAGGAGTAATCATAGCAATCAAATGATACGCAGAGGATTCGAAAAAAATTTTGGATATCATTTTTTTTAGTTCTCCTTACACATCTTCAGCCGTATAGGAAGAACTAAGAAAAATGCTGTCAAAATTTTTTTCAACCTTGATTACATATCGTTTGATTATTATGATTATTCATAGAATTAATGCAATTTTTGAATGGGATAGGACCTAACTTCATCTATTAGTTTTTGATAGGATGCATTTATCATGTAAGTTATGTTAAATGTTAAGTAATTATTTCAAGTAAATATACGTTCATATTTTCATGCAGCAAAAATGGATCCAAGTCGTGTCATTGATATCTTCTATTGGCCTCAGTCGTAATGCTATTTTATGCTCTATTATTTCATATTCAATTACTTATTTTTAAAAGCTTTGCATTACATAGAATTGTAGATCCGTCTTTTGATTAATGTACATATTCTATCGCATTCATATATTTATATATTTTTATATGGATAAAAGAATTATATATATTGATCAATTGATTATCCAGTTTGGATAGTTTGAAAATTATAATTAATTATATGAATAATTACAGTCATCAAACGATATGCAGAGGATTCGAAAGAAATTTCGAACGGCATTTTTCTTTAGTTCTCCTCACACATCTTCAGTCATGTGGAGAGAACTAAGAAAAAATATTATTAAAATTTTTTTCGACCTCATTGCGTATCATTTGATTACTGTAATTATCCATAGAATTAATGTAATTTTTGAATGGGATAGGACCTAATTTGATTACTGTGATACCATATTATGTATTCATTACTAACAAAATGAATCCAAATTGTGTCGCTGTTATCTTTTATTAAGATAGAAGAATCGGTCGTGATGCTAACGGTGCATGTTATGATGATGGAAGAACCCGGATGATCATGGTAGACCGTAATGCAATATATCAAAAACTTGTATGAGTCTGCTATGCTATCACCGGATGCAACCTTAATCATTATGAAGTTTCTCTAGTCTGTAGACTTTTGATTAGTAATGCTTCGAATGTACCTATTGAAGATGATCAGAATACGGACTACGTCTTGGACATCCCATTATAGGTTTTTTTTTCAGTGGTTGAGATTTACATTGAGCCGGTAGCAATAAAAATTTCAAATGATGGTGAACAGCATGTGAATGTATCTCAGGCTGTATTTGCTCCACTTGCATAGTTGGGGATGGAAAGATCTCCATCTAATGCAGCTCTAATGGATGAACCTAGGTATGCTCATAGAGGCACCCCTGTATGTATCATTGGTAGATCAGGAGCAAGGGCAACTGATAGTCCTCAATTAATGATAGGGGCAGAGTCTGCATATCGATTTTCATATAACACCACATTTGATGATATGAGGGCCGATCCTAATCATGTGTCGCTATCGTGGAGCATGTAGAGCATGAATCTTACAATGCTTTACCAGTTAATCAGCTACATGCATTTGATGATATGAAGGCTGGTCCTAGTTATGTGTCAGCTATCATGGAACATGTGGAGCATGAATCTTACAATGCTTCATCAGTTAATCAACCACATGCAACACATGTCGGACTTGAAGGATTGGGAACGATAATCGATGATTTTGTAATTTTATTTAAAAATGAAGCCACTATTAGTTATGATTCTAATCCTATGGATTATAAAGTTAGGGATGATGATGGAGATTTTGATGGCAGTGATAGTAGAAAGTCTAGTATGAAAGAGGATGTTCCACCACATTAGGTACCCTTTGTTTCTGAATTTGAACTCGTTGATGCATCCGACGATAATGAGGCCGCATCCCATGGAGCATTGCCAGAACATCCATTCTTTGGTGGGAATGAGAAGTTAAGAAAGAAAATGGTATTCAGGTCAAATAAGAAAGTCCAACATGCCGTGAAATAATATGCCATTCGCACCCACCATCCATTTAAAGACATCGAGTCAGATAAAATTAAATGAAGCATCATTTGTAAATAGTTAGAGAGTTGCAGCTGGCATCTTCGGGCATACTATCTAATCATGATACAGTGATGAAAGATTACGGTATATAAAGGGCCACACACATGCTTGAATGCAGATGTGATGCTAGATCATCTATAGCTTGATTCACACATGATTGCCGATATTATTAGAGGACCAGTGAGGGCAGAGATATCTATATCCATATTAGCCTGTCAGGCTTATGTACATGATATATAGTAATACGAGGCATCTTATAGGAAAACATTGATAGCTAAATAGCTTATTATCGATGAGCTGTTTGGAGATTGGTTCGAGTCCTATAATACATTGGATCCTTGACTAGCTGCAGTTTATCATGCCAATGAGAGGACCGTGGTTGATTTTTGTAAATTTTCTTCAATAGATTCGAATATTGAGGTATTCCATTGAGTTTTTTGGACATTTGGACCATGCATTCAAGGCTTCCAATTCTACCGTTCACTGATTAGTATTGACATGTACGTATGATATACGGGTACACTGATGATAGCTATGAAAAGGGATGGAAATGGGAGTATCGATCCTCTGATGTTTGCCATTTATGAAGGCGAGAACTATAGTAGCTGGTTATGATTTTTATGGCATTTGCGCTATTATGTGGCACGTGATCGAATGGGGATCAATATAGTCTTGGATTGGCATAAGAGAATATTAGCTACTGTTTTGGATATGTCTGTTAGGTAGACAGCACTATATGGATTTTACAGATTGTGCTTGAGACATGTAGAGGCAAATCTAAATGATTATTTTCATGATGCGGCATTTTTAGCTTATTTTCATCAAATTGCAGAGCAAAACCATCACCGATACTACACACATCATCTGGTCGGATCTTTACGAGGAGTTGTTTGGCATTATACCACTAGAGATGATGTTGTCGGGAACTTCTTTGAGGCTTCAATGGCTTCAGCACATGTTCCGGCATTTACCTGACGATGCAGATGATGAGATTGTGTGATGGCATGCTCGAGCATTCATTTTATGTCTTATTGATGGCCATTTGTTCACCAATAAGTTCGAATTATATGTGCAGCTGCTGTACTTACCTCTGCTACATGATCTTCATGCATATGGGCAGTTAAGTTGGGGCAGCATCATTTTAGCCTTCCTATATCGCAAACTGTGCAGGGTCACCAGGATGGATGCCCATGAGATAGCTGGGCCATTGGTATTGTTACAGCTTTGAATATGGAAGCGTTTGCATGTCGGATGGCCAAATAGTATGCTCCTCAATGTAGGAGCTTACCAACCAGTGCTGGGAGATACTGTTGCAAGACATGAGCCATTAGATGTCCATGATGCTGCTATTCAGGATCTATTTGATGGGATACAGCACGACCAGTTTGATCCATTGGAATGCAGGTATGTAACTAGTAGCACTTACCTTTCTTTTATAAATGACTATATATTTATCAAAATTAATATTAACTTTATTATTGATAGGTGGAGGACTCGACTGATAGGTGTTAGCAGTCCTATGCCGTATATAGTTATATATTATAGGGATTAGCTAGATCAACAGCATGACGATCAAATAATATGGATGTTTTATACATCCAAAATATTAACTGCATTGTCTGAGGTATGCCGATCAAATTAGCATGTATGGAAGACACGCACACCTCTCATCTACTTTGACATCGTAGAGATCTATTATCCAGAGCACATGATGTGATGGTTCGACATACATCAGGACATCCTCCCACCATGCGACACTCGATACAGGCTCTATACTCTCAATCGACGAGGGCGTGGCATCGACATGATTGGGCCCATGAGCATCGGTAGCATATTAAGGCATGGGAGCGATGGAAGGATTTGGTTGTGGCTACTCCATCTATCCACTTGGGACTGATGGATTATTATGATCTGTATCTCGTATGGTATAGGAGCATCACTAGATGATTCATCATGCCAGTTACAACTGAATGGCCAGATATGAGATTCTATCCTTCAGGTAGCATGATGGATATTGTCGTAAGTACATTTTATTACTAATTTCATTTTATTTTATCATCTCATTTTGTTATGTCGTTCTTTCTTTTTGTACTTATTAAATATTATTAAGTCTTAATTCTCATAGTTTTAGAGGATCATGATATTATACCATCGAGCAAGGAGAGGCTTCCATTCGATCACTGTTGGGTATAAGGACCGAGTGCTTGTCGATATCATGGACGGTCTTATCAATACCATGCAAGTTATTTTGGAGGATAGATGACTTGACACTATGCCTGCACCATCGATGGATGATCTGAGTACCTCATTATGTGATGTCTCTGACTTCGACCTTCATATAGATGATGCATCCATATCACAGCGGATGACTGAGCCTGGAGAGCCATCCAGATATCGTGCACACATTGATAGGCCCAACACGACAGCATCTCCCTCTGCACTAGTCGATACTGTGCCAGAGTCATCCCACCGCCAGTCAGAGGTGACGTGCGTTTACGAGAGGTGGACACGTAAGAGGCCATAGTATCTTAGCATATACACCTTCTGATAGTTTTACGATTTATATTTTTTTTTTGGAACAAATATTGTAATGAACAACAACTGATTTATATTATCTTGAAATTAATATTATAATTTTTTTAGTCTAATTGCACATCTTGTTTTTAAATCACTTTTCAATTAGAAGTGAGCAGCTATCCTTCTCTCTTTCTTATTGTTTAGTTGGGTGCAAGCAATAGTGGTATTTTTTCTATTAGAAAGGCTAAGTATTGGAATGATAATCAATCAAATTAAGTATCACCTCGTCGGCACTGACACCACACCCTATGTCTTCCCTCAAAGAAAGAACTCAACCTATGTCGGCTTTTACTCCTTTCTCCTTCCCCTTCTTCAATTAAAAAAAATAAAGAAAAACTTCACTAGTAGGAAGAATCTCCCTAAATTGAACAGACCTAAAGTTGTGGCAAGGCAGTGTATTAAAGTCGATTTTTTAAAAAATGACTTATAGAGACGTCTTTTGAAAGAATAACTTATAGAGCTGCTCTACCATAGAACGACTTATAAAGACATTCTATAATAGGGCGATTGTCTAGGGGCATACTATCAGGTTTGAGTCAGCAAATAAAATCGCTCTTTCAAAGAGTAATTTTAAGTCGAACAGTACTTTGATAAATATTTTAAAAAAATATTATTTTTTTATTTTTTAAATAAATATTATTTAAAAAAAATAATACAAATCATTTGACAGGCACGAGACTTTCCATGATGCAGGCTCCAAAAAATTGCTCAAATTATTTGACAGGCACGAGACTTTCCAAGATGCATTCTGCATTTGCTGTCTTAAAGCATGTGACTTGGCACAGGTGACCGGTACCAATCAGCTGACTGCATTTGCTGGCTTAAAGCGACTTGGTGTCGGTGACCAGTACCAATCAGCCGATGGAGACTCTTAATCTTTAACTGCTCCATAGTAAGGATCCAATGGGAGATTTGCTTAGATTTCCCCACCACTTGGATGTACCCCGTTAAATGCATTATTAGATACTGCCGTTCATGCCCTGCTTGGTTGGGCTTGCCCTAGCTAATGGTTGGACCAAAATTGCATTTGAAATGTTAACCAAATGTAGAGAGGATTCTGAGCTTGCTCTAGCAGTTTGCAAGCCCAATGTATACATGTTGGTGCGACGATTTATAAGCTCAGCAGAAATGAAATCTCATGGCGTTTGATCCCCCAACATGCACTTAAACTTATTGATATTTTAATATTATCTAAACAAAGGTAAGAAATAAGTCCATGTCAATGATCATATATGTAGGAATTTCTGTCGGCCAACGGTCTCGATTCACTATTTCTATAGGAATATCCAAACAGGTCCAAATCAACATATTCCACTCATAAGTGAGGCTTACATGCGATTGAAAGTAGCGGGTTATAATTAAAAACTTCAACCAAGGGATGAGGAAGAGGAAAAAGAAACGGAGAACAAACTTCCTCTACCAACATAGTAAAGTCGATTCTAAATCTGGGTAGCCAAGTAAAGAAAATATGGTTTCCTCATTTATGCACATCTGATATTATTTTTGGATCTTGTTATATGGTTTTCTCATTTATGCAGATAATTTGATATTATTTTCTGATCTTGTTATATGATTTTCTCATTTATGTAGATTTGATATTATTTTCTGATTTTGTAATATTTTCAGATCTTGTTTTGATTTTATTCTCTGATTGTATTTTCTGATTTTTTGATATTTTCCAATTTTGGTTGTAATTCATGTACTATATAAAGTTATTTATATCAATGAGAATGATGAGCTAAAAATTATTTTAAATTCTATATTTTACATGGTATCGGAGCACAACTTGCTCTACAAGCCTTTTCTTTTTCGATCCTTCATCGTTGCTTTGCTATGGCTGATAATAGTTCTTCAACCAATCCAAAAACAACCAGCTCTTTAGCTATACCATGATCATTAGACACAACTAGCCCCTCACCCTCCATCGTATTTGGACACGGCACCATGATGCAGCCCTCCCAATTGATCTCACTCAACCCAGCATCTTAATTGTCTCTTGAACTGACAGGAAGCACCAACTACTCAACCTAGCAGGCCTAGATAACTACCTTGCTGTTCGAGTATGACCTTCTTTCATTCATTGATGGCTCCTCTTCTTGTTTGTCTATGCATCTCCAGGATAATCAACGACAATATGTGAATCCTAGATACAAGTTATGGTAACGTCAAGACAGCCTAGTTCGAAATATAATTATGGCCTCCGTCGATCATTCTATTACACCATTGATTCGATTGCTCAACAAGCGTGGGATATTCTTCGGACTACTTATGCCAACAAATCTCAATCTAGAATTTTTGGTCTCCGAGAGATATTGTCCAACCTCCATCGTGACTCCAAACTTGTGGCTGACTATATGCAAGAGATCAAATCTCTTGTCGATGATCTTTCTACTAGCGGTTCTCCGCTAAATAATGAAGAACTTATGATTAAAGTTTTTAGCGGATTAGGTTCTGATTATAAAGAATTATCTGCTGCTATTCGTGCTCATGATAACCCAATTTTCTTTAAAAAACTGTACGACAAACTTCTTGCACATGAAGTACTTCTTAAACACTCTGAATCAAAGCAAGAAAGCCCAGTTATACTGTCCAACTAAATTAGCATGGCTCCAACAATCAAAACAGAGGACGCAATAACAACCAGAACCGACGAGGCAATCTGGCACCTAATTATTTTTCGCCAAACAATCAAAATTTTTTCGAACATCAACAAAATTTTTCTCCTCATCACTACACTGCTCGGCCAAACAACCAACAAAGGTGCAATGCCAACTTTGTGATAAATACGATCACATAGCAAAGATATGCCGCTCAAAGGCCCACAACCCGTTTGAAGCTCAAGCAAATATGGCTACTTATGTCTTCAATAACAACAGCAATCGTTGGATTGTAGACTCTGGTGCTTCCCACTACATGACAGACAATCCAAATAACTTGACTTTATCAAAGGATTTCTCTGGCAATGATGAGATCATTATTGGTGATGGTAATTGTTGGGGATAAATCCCGCTCCTGCCGAAGCCCGGCCCAAGGCTCAGCCCAATGTAACCAGTAGCTGCTGAAGAGCTTCAGCGCCAGGCACCAGGCCGAGCCCCTAAGACGGCCGAACTGCTTAGAGGCCGAACTCCCCTGCACCAAGATCTCGGTCGAACTGCTTAGAGGCCGAACCCCCCTGCACCAAGGTCCGGGCCGAACTGCCTAGAGGGCGAACTCCCACCGCCAGCCAAACTTCCTGACGGCCGAGCTCCTTGGACTCCAAGCGGCTGGACTTCTTCAGGAGACGGACTCCTCCCAGACGCCCGTTCGGCCATCCGAGCTCCTCCCGGGTTTTCCCTTCAGCCGAACTCTCCTACGAGCCCGAACCCATTCGGACCCCACGGCCGAACTCCTTCGGACCGACCCCAGGCGAGTCCATGCAGCCGAACTCCTTCGGACCGACCCCAGGCGAGCCCATGCAGCCGAACTCCTTCGGACCGACCCCAGGCGAGCCCATGCAGCCGAACTCCTTCGGACCGACCCCAGGCGAGTCCATGCAGCCGAACTCCTTCGGACCGACCCCAGGCGAGTCCATGCAGCCGAACTCCTTCGGACCCCACGGCCGAACTCCTTCGGACCCCACGGCCGAACTCCTTCGGACCGACCCCAGGCGAGTCCATGCAGCCGAACTCCTTCGGACCGACCCCAGGCGAGTCCATGCAGCCGAACTCCTTCGGACCGACCCCAGGCGAGCCCATGCAGCCGAACTCCTTCGGACCCCACGGCCGAACTCCTTCGGACCCCACGGCCGAACTCCTTCGGACTTCCCACGGCCGAACTCCTTCGGACTTCCCACGGCCGAACTCCTTCGGACCGACTCCAGGCGAGCCCATGCAGCCGAACTCCTTCGGACCGACCCTAGGCGACCGAACTCCTCAGCGAGCCCTGGCCGAACCAACTAGCAACCGAAGTCCTTCAATTGGCCAGCCGAGCTTCTTCGGGCCTCTCAGCGGCCGAACTCTACAGATGGCCGACCCTTCAGCCAGACGAACTCCCCCAGCTTCCCCTTCGGCCGAACTCTGTTACAAGTCCGAACTCCGTTGGATGAACCGTCGCCTGCAGCAAGACCGAACGGCGCCTTCCTTTCCGTACCGGACTCCATGCGGCCGACTACTTGCCGGTATGGCTCCCACGACCTACCGGACGACGCCTTCCTCTCCGTACCGAACTCCATGCGGCCCACGGCTCGCCGGTATGGCTCCCACGATCTACCGGACGACGCCTTCCTCTCCGTACCGGACTCCATGCGGCCCACGGCTCGCCAGTAACGGCTCCCACGATCTACCGGACGACGCCTTCCTCTCCGTACCAAGCTCCATGCTGCCCGACGACTCTCTGCCAGACGGCACAGCCGTCACCATCAACTAAGCTCCGCTATAAAAGGACCCCTCCCGACATACTAAGGCGAAGCTCTCTAAGCTCTCCTCCACATCTCTAAGCTCCGGAACTCATTCCGAGCACTCCATTACTGTTGGTCGGAAACTAACTTGACCGTCGGAGGGTCCTGCCGGAGCCACCCCCCACCGGTTCCGGACGGGACTTTATTTTGCAG
The DNA here is from genome assembly GCA_006176705.1 of Cocos nucifera. Lineage (NCBI taxonomy): Eukaryota > Viridiplantae > Streptophyta > Magnoliopsida > Arecales > Arecaceae > Cocos > Cocos nucifera. The sequence goes on from QRFJ01000097.1 coordinate 1,418,411, forward strand.
GTCCCCGGCGGCTTCCAGCGGCCTCGATAAGGGCGACCTCCGGCGGCGATGGATTTCTGCACCAACAGATTGGCGCCGTCTGTGGGAACAAGGGATTGAACCTTCGAGGTTCCCTTGTTCTTAAAGGAGTGCTCGGCGACGATTTCCCTCCCTCTCCGGATCTCTCTCCTCCCTCTTCAGTATTCCTTTTCTGAAAGAAAAATGCCCCCCAGGAAGAGCCTCGACCCGGAGGTCGGCAGCCTCCGCGGCCCGATCCCGTTCGGGTCCGTCCGCTCCCACTCCGGCCCCGGCGACGCGGGCCCGCTCCGTACTCACGGTGGATGCGGAGCAGTTCGACCTGCTTGCCCAGCAGGTCCGTGCGATCTTACGGAGGCAGTGCAGGCGGTGCAAGCCACGCATTCGCGAGGTCCAGCGCCCACTCGACCGGCGCGGGGTTCCCCGGAGCCCGGGAATCCAGTCCAGGAGCGACCGATGTGGGCTACCCAACCTCCGGCCCTCGGGAGAGAAGGGCAGCCGGCAAAGAGCCCCTGTTCGGATCGCGGCTCAACCCAGGGAGAAGCTTCGCACCCTTCCGCGAGAAGCACCCTTGAGGATCTAAGGATCGCGAAGATTTCCTGGACCAAAGGCTCATGGAGATGGGACGGCGCATTAGAAGAACTTCGTCATACTCCTTCCTCCCGCGGTAACGATATTTGCACTGATCCTCCCTTCTCACTGAAAATTATGCAGGAACAGGTACCACCGAACTTCAAGCTCCCGCATTTTGAAAGCTACGATGGGACCGCTGACCCGGTCGACCATTTGGAGGCCTTCCAGGACGACGATGTTACTCCATGGCGCCCCTGATGCCATTTTGTGTCGGGCCTTTCCCTTCTACCCTCAAGGGAGCGGCTAGGAATTGGTACTCGGCGCTTAAGCCGGGCACCATCCTGTCGTTTGACCAAATGAGTCAACAATTCGCGGCCCACTTCGTCAGCAGCAAACGGCCGCGCAGAGGCTCGGATTCCTTGTTGGCCATCAAGGCAAAAAGAGGGGAAACCCATCCGGGCTTACGTCACCCGGTTCAACGCTGCCGCGCATTGGAAGTCCGGAACCTGGACCAATCAGTTGCTATGGCCGCCCTCAAGGGCGGCCTTCAGAAGAACGACCTGCTGTTTTCCCTGGAGAAGAAATATCCCAGGGACTTCGCTGACATGCTAGCTCGGGCCGAAAGCTATGCCCGGGCAGAAGAGGCTTTCGAGGCCAGGGATGGTGAAGCTCGCGACAAGCGACGAGTAGGCAGAGCGGGAAGGCCTGCCGAGGAAAGAAAGCGCACCGAAGCCTGGCCGCGTTCCCGAACTCCCCCTGGTCGCGGGCGTGCCCGGACTCCACCTCAGGCTCGGGGGCGGGAAGCCGCCGACGGAAGGGCGCGCCGAAGTTCTCCTCGGCACCGAAGTCCCGCCCGACGCCGAAGTTCCCCCCGGCGCCGAGGTTCTCCCTCGCGACGAGGTCCCTCCCCGCGCCGAGGTTCTCCCCTCCGACGGCGTTTTCACAGCTACGCCCCCCTCAACGCCCCGAAGGCTCAAGTGCTGCTGGAGATCAAGGGACGACTTCCGGAGCCGGAGAGGATGCGTTCCCATCCCAGAAAACGCAACCCCAACAAGTTCTGCCTTTATCACCGTGACCACGGTCACGATACCGAGGAGTGCATCCAGCTCCAGGACGAAATCGAGGAGCTGGTCCGGCGGGGCAGGCTTGGCCGATTCCTGTGAAGACGATCTAAAGAGCAGGAAGATCGGCCGAGAATGTTGCCGCCGATTGGGGAAGATCGGCAGGAGGACCGGCCGTCTCTTGGCGTCATTAACACCATCGCGGGAAGGACCGCAGCAGGGAAAGACCGACGAACCCGAGGGATCGGCAAAGAGGCAGAGGACCTCGGAGCCCGTGACCTTCACCGAGGCAGACGCCCAGGGGATCAGATTTCCGCATAACGACGCGGTTGTAATCTCTTTAAACGTCGCTAATTATGATGTACGCCGCGTTTTGGTGGATAATGGGGAGTTCGGCGGACATATTGTTTTACGATGCCTTCTTGAAAATGTCCCTACCTGACACCCGCTTAGGACCTGTAAGTTCCCCCCTGGTGGGATTTGCCGGACACGCCGTTCCGGTCGAAGGCATGGTGACTTTGGCGGTGACGGCGGGCCAATCCCCAAAATCGGCCAAGGCGCGGATCGACTTTTTTGTCGTAAGGACCTCGTCCGCCTATAATGCAATCCTTGGGCGACCAGGCCTTAACGCGCTACGGGCGGTAGTGTCAACCTACTACTTAAAGATGAAATTCCCGACGAGCCATGGAGTCGGCGAAGTCAGAGGAGACCAAGCCCTGGCAAAGTACTGCTACTCAATCGCCCTGCGCGAGGGAGACCGGCCCGACCCTTGCCTTGTTGACGGACTGGACGTCCGCGACGACCTCACTGAAGAACGGGGCGAACCTGCGGAAGACCTCATCCCTGTGTCCTTACGCGATGGAGACCCGGGGCATGAGGTGCGGATCGGCTCCAACCTAGCGGCCGAGGTCAAGGGACAGCTCGTCGCTTTCCTCAGAAGGAATGCAGACGTCTTCGCCTGGGCCCCAGCGGATGTACCAGGGATCGACGCCGATGTCATAGAACATCGGCTGGCCATCGACCCAAGGCACCGACCCGTCAGAGAAAAATTACGCCGCCAAGCCCCAGAAAGACAGAAGGCGGTAGCCGAAGAAGTGGATAAGCTCCTTGAAGCTGGACTCATCCGGGAGGTCAACTATCCGACCTGGGTCTCGAACGTGGTCCTCGTCAAAAAAGCAAACAACAAATGGAGGATGTGCGTCGACTTCAAGAAGCTGAACAAAGCCTGCCCAAAGGACAGCTACCCCCTGCCGAGGATCGATCAGCTGGTGGACGCAACCTCGGGCCACGAGCTCCTCACTTTTATGGACGCATTTTCTGGTTATAACCAGATACGCATGGCGCCCGAGGATGAAGAAAAGACCACCTTTATTACTGACCGAGGTCTCTACTGTTACAGGGTCATGCCTTTCGGACTCAAGAATGCAGGAGCCACCTACCAGCGCTTGGTCAATAAGGTCTTCAAGGGGCAGATCGGCCGCAACATGGAGGTGTACGTGGACGACATGCTAGTCAAAAGCCGAGCCTCGACGGACCACCTCGCCGACCTTGAAGAAACCTTCGGTGCACTTAGGAGGCACAAGATGAAGTTGAATCCGACCAAATGCGCCTTCGGCGTGACCTCCGGAAAATTCCTAGGATTCATGGTGTCGAGACGCGGAATCGAGGCAAATCCCGAGAAAATCCGAGCCATCCAGGAGATGACTGCCCCGAAAACAATTAAGGAAGTTCAGCGCCTGGCTGGGAAGGTGGCGTCCCTGAACCGCTTTGTCTCGAGGTCGGCCGAGCGGTGCCTGCCTTTCTTCCAGGTCCTCAGGCGACCGAAAGATTTTTGCTGGACAGCGGAGTGCAAACAGGCATTCGAGGAGCTTAAAAACTACCTCGGCGTGCCCCCGCTGCTGGCAAAGCCCGAACCTGGAGAAGGGCTGCTCCTATACCTAGCTGTCTCTCCAATGGCCCTGGCGGCTGTCCTGGTCAGGGAAGATGCGAAGGCGCAACAACCAGTCTACTATGTGAGCCGAGCCTTGAGGGACGCGGAGACCAGGTACTCCAAGTTAGAAAAACTAATTTACTGTCTTCTGATCGCAGCCAGGAGGCTCCGACCTTACTTTCAGGAGCATACCATAACGGTCCTCACGGACCAACCAATAAGAGCCGTCCTCCACCGAGCAGATGCTTCAGGAAGAATCGCCAAATGGGCGATCGAGCTCACGGAGTTCGACATCAATTACCGGCCCAGACCATCGATCAAGGCTCAGATACTGGCGGACTTCGTGCTGGAATGCACCGCACCAGTTGAAGCCGAACTTGAATCAAGCGAGACTATCATCGGAGGGAGACCAGGCCCCAACGAAGCCGAGCTGTGGCGGACGAGCTTCCCTGAAGAAAGGGCCGACCTTCTTGAAGGCGCCTGGGTTCTGCATGTGGATGGCTCATCCAACTCTAGCGGGGCCGGCGCAGGACTGGTCCTGGTTAGCCCCGAGGGGATCGTCACCGAGTACGCATTGCGCTTCGAGTTTCCCACAACCAACAATGGGGCCGAGTATGAAGCGCTGATAGCCGGGCTGCAGATAGCCAGGGAATTGAAGGTGGGTTGGCTTCAAGTCTATAGCGACTCCCAGTTGGTGGTCGGTCAGGTCGGCGGCAGCTACGAGGCGCGGGAGGAAAGCATGGTGATGTACCTCGGGAAGGTGAAGAACTTAATACCAACCTTCGACAGCTTCGACATTCGGCACATCCCAAGGACCGGGAATACAAGGGCCGACCTCCTCTCCAAGTTGGCCACCTCTGCCCCGGCCGAACTACCAAAAGAAGTGTTTCTGGAAACTCTGAAGTGCCCGACCACCGAGGAACCTCGGGCCGTCCTGCAGACGGACTTCGAGCCCAGCTGGATCGACCCGCTGATCGCCTACCTCGAAGAAGGGGTCCTTCCCCACGACCGGAGAGAAGCTCGGAAGCTCAGGAGTCAAGCCTCCCGCTACGTCTTGCACGAGGGCAGGTTATATAAAAGGTCATACTCCCTCCCGTTGCTGAGGTGCCTCCGACCCTCTGAGGCCTGCATCGCGCTACAGGATGTCCACGAAGGACTCTGCGGAAGTCACGCGGGAGCCAGATCCCTATCGCAAAGACTACTTCGGCAAGGGTACTACTGGCCAACCCTACTTCGTGATGCCACGGAATACGTGAAGAGATGTGACCGCTGCCAGAAGAACGCCAGCGTGCAAAGGCAGCCGGCATCCGAACTCACCCCGCTCACTGCACCCTGGCCCTTCGCTCAGTGGGGGATGGACATCCTCGGCCCCTTCCCAACGGCGTCCGGACAACGGAAGTTCCTCCTGGTCGTGATTGACTACTTTACCAAGTGGGTCGAGGCGGAACCGCTAGCGAAGATCACTGAGGCCAAGGTGCAGGACTTCGTCTGGAAGATGCTGATCTGCCGGTTCGGCCTGCCCCGAGCCCTCATAACCGATAATGGGCGACAGTTCGCTGGAGCCCGGTTTGCCGAGTTCTGCGAAGGACTGAACGTCTCCCACCACTTCACATCGGTGGCTCATCCGCAAGCTAATGGGGAAGCCGAAGTGACCAATCGGACCCTGCTGTAAGGCCTCAAGACGAGGCTCGACAGGGCAAAAGGGGGCCTGGGGCAGACGAACTCTACCACATCCTCTGGGCATACCGAACAACGCAGAGGGTACCCACCGGCGAGACGCCCTTCGCCCTGGCCTTCGGCACCGAGGCAGTCATCCCGATCGAGCTCAAACTTCCATCTGCTCGAATCGTGGGCTTCAACGAGCAACTCAACCCCCAGGACCTCAGGAGCCAACCTCGACCTCCTAGAAGAAAAGAGGGAAGTGGCCCGCATCCGGATGGCCACCTACCAACGGAAGGTGGCTCGGTATTACAATTCCAGAGTCAAAAACAAGGCGTTCAGAGTTGGGGATTTGGTGCTCCGACGAGCAGCCGTCTCTCGGCCCCAGAGTCAAGGGAAGCTCGTCCCAAATTGGGAAGGCCCGTACGAAGTGGTAGAGGTCGTCCGACCTGGAACCTATCGCCTAAGGGAGCTCGGAGGACTAACGCTTCCCCGACCTTGGAACTCGGAAAACCTGAGAATGTACCACCAATAGTTTCCCTCAATAAAATCATTTCTGGATGCGAAATCTATGTGATGATAGGAAAGAAGCAGTCAGCCGCGTTAGGAACAGGAGGAGAACCTCGTCCTAGCGTGAGCAAAGTCGAAGGCCCCGTCCACAAAGGACGGGATGGGGGGAGAAGCGAGGACGACGGTCCCTCATGTGCCCCCACAGCCGGCTAGGAACAGGAGGAGAACCTCGTCCTAGCGTGAGCAAAGTCGAAGGCCCCGTCCACAAAGGACGGGATGGGGAGAGAAGCGAGGACGACGGTCCTCATGTGCCCCCACAGCCGGCTAGGAACAGGAGGAGAACCTCGTCCTAGCGTGAGCAAAGTCGAAGGCCCCGTCCACAAAGGACGGGATGGGGGGAGAAGCGAGGACGACGGTCCTCATGTGCCCCCACAGCCGGCTAGGAACAGGAGGAGAACCTCGTCCTAGCGTGAGCAAAGTCGAAGGCCCCGTCCACAAAGGACGGGATGGGGGGAGAAGCGAAGACGACGGTCCTCATGTGCCCCCACAGCCGGCTAGGAACAGGAGGAGAACCTCGTCCTAGCGTGAGCAAAGTCGAAGGCCCCATCCACAAAGGACGGGATGGGGGGAGAAGCGAGGACGACGGTCCTCATGTGCCCCCACAGCCGGCTAGGAACAGGAGGAGAACCTCGTCCTAGCGTGAGCAAAGTCGAAGACCCCGTTCACGAAGGACGGGATGGGGGGAGAAGCTCGGACGACGGTCCGGATGTGCCCCCACAGCCCGTTAGGAACAAGAGGAGAACCTCGTCCTAACGTGAGCAAGGTTCAAGGCCTAGCCACAGAGTCTACGGCAAGCTTCACTACAGAAGACGAGGTCTCCTTCGGACCTCAGCCTCAACTTCAGCGTCAATCTTGGCTGGAGATGAGACCTCCCCGAGCTTCAGATGCGGAGCCTGGAAGAAGACTTCGGCAGTCGCCTGTTTTGGTACTCCCTTCCTTTAATTTTTGAACTCGGGAGTGGGGGGGCTACTGTTGGGGATAAATCCCGCTCCTACCGAAGCCCGGCCCAACGCTCAGCCCAATGTAACCAGTAGCTGCTGAAGAGCTTCAGCGCCAGGCACCAGGCCGAGCCCCTAAGACGGCCGAACTGCTTAGAGGCCGAACTCCCCTGCACCAAGGTCTCGGCCGAACTGCTTAGAGGCCGAACCCCCCTGCACCAAGGTCCGGGCCGAACTGCCTAGAGGGCGAACTCCCACCACCAGCCAAACTTCCTGACGGTCGAGCTCCTTGGACTCCAAGCGGCTGGACTTCTTCAGGAGACGGACTCCTCCCAGACGCCCGTTCGGCCATCCGAGCTCCTCCCGGGTTTTCCCTTCAGCCGAACTCTCCTACGAGCCCGAACCCATTCGGACCCCACGGCCGAACTCCTTCGGACCGACCCCAGGCGAGTCCATGCAGCCGAACTCCTTCGGACCGACCCCAGGCGAGCCCATGCAGCCGAACTCCTTCGGACCGACCCCAGGCGAGCCCATGCAGCCGAACTTCTTCGGACCGACCCCAGGCGAGTCCATGCAGCCGAACTCCTTCGGACCGACCCCAGGCGAGTCCATGCAGCCGAACTCCTTCGGACCCCACGGCCGAACTCCTTCGGACCGACCCCAGGCGAGTCCATGCAGCCGAACTCCTTCGGACCGACCCCAGGCGAGTCCATGCAGCCGAACTCCTTCGGACCGACCCCAGGCGAGCCCATGCAGCCGAACTCCTTCGGACCCCACGGCCGAACTCCTTCGGACCCCACGGCCGAACTCCTTCGGACCCCACGGTCGAACTCCTTCGGACTTCCCACGGCCGAACTCCTTCGGACCGACTCCAGGCGAGCCCATGCAGCCGAACTCCTTCGGACCGACCCTAGGCGACCGAACTCCTCAGCGAGCCCTGGCCGAACCAACTAGCAACCGAAGTCCTTCAATTGGCCAGCCGAGCTTCTTCGGGCCTCTCAGCGGTCGAACTCTACAGATGGCCGACCCTTCAGCCAGACGAACTCCCCCAGCTTCCCCTTCGGCCGAACTCTGTTACAAGTCCGAACTCCGTTGGATGAACCGTCGCCTGCAGCAAGACCGGACGGCGCCTTCCTTTCCGTACCGGACTCCATGCGGCCGACTACTCGCCGGTATGGCTCCCACGACCTACCGGACGACGCCTTCCTCTCCGTACCGGACTCCATGCGGCCCACGGCTCGCCGGTATGGCTCCCACGATCTACCGGACGACGCCTTCCTCTCCGTACCGGACTCCATGCGGCCCACGGCTCGCCAGTATGGCTCCCACGATCTACCAGACGACGCCTTCCTCTCCGTACCAAGCTCCATGCTGTCCGACGACTCTCTGCCAGACGGCACAGCCGTCACCATCAACTAAGCTCCGCTATAAAAGGATCCCTCCCGACATACTAAGGCGAAGCTCTCTAAGCTCTCCTCCACATCTCTAAGCTCCGGAACTCATTCCGAGCACTCCATTACTGTTGGTCGGAAACTAACTTGACCGTCGGAGGGTCCTGCCGGAGCCACCACCCCACCGGTTCCGGACGGGACTTCGTTTTGCAGGTCCCCGGCGGCTTCCAGCGGCCTCGATAAGGGCGACCTCCGGCGGCGACGGATTTCTGCACCAACAGTAATGATATCCCGATATCTCATAATGGGCAAACTACTCTTCCTTCTACTACACCTACTCAATCCTTTAAACTTCACAATATTTTATGTTCTCCTAAAATTAAATGAAATTTAATCTTAGTTGCTAAATTTTATCTTAGTTGCTAAACGTCTATTAAGTTTTTTTCCTTATTTTTGTCTTGCGAAGGATTTGAGCACGAAGGCATCTCTTCTTCGAGGCTGGAGCAAGGATGATTTTTATGAGTGACCACTGGATAAGCTGACTATCAGAGTTATTTTCTTATCACCATAAGCTCACTTTGCTACCTCACCTCCATCTACATTACATCTTTAGCATGCCAGGCTTGGCCACCCTCAACCTCGCATAACAAAAACCTTTGTGTTTTCTTTTAATTTGCCCGTGTCTCTTAAACATCTTTTTACCTTTTGCAATTCTTGTTTATGTAATAAAAGTCATTGTCTATCATTTGGTAAAAATTCTATTAAAAGCACTCGATCTTTTGAAGTCATTTATTCTGATGTTTGGGGTCCTACTCCTATTTCTTTATTTGATAATTTTAGATTTTATATTATATTTATTGATCGCTTTATAAAATATATCTGGTTACTTTTCATAAAATATAAGTCTGATATTAGTATCATATTTATAAATTTTAAGCAATTGATTGAAAATTATTTTAACACTTTCATTACTACTTTTTATATAAATGAAGATGATGAATACATAGGTCTTAGATCTATCCATCTCAAATATGGCATTCAACGCCTTGTTAGCCTTCCTTATACTCCATAGTTGGTTGGTACTATCGAAAGAAAATATCAATATATAATTAAAACAATCTTAACGTTACTTTATCATGCTTCCATCCAAAGGCGGAGCTACATTTAGAGTTGGAGGTCAATTAAACCCCTAACTTTTGATCCAAATTATAATACCCACCCACTTCCATTCTTTCATGATTGTATACGGAGCAAAATTTAGAGGGTACAATTGAATCCCGGGTAGCCCAGTTTGGTGCAAATTACGTCACATCACCCTTACGTAACTAACTCATCTGCGGGCGGTGCCTTTAAAGTTTAAACAATTAAAGAGGTGGGGCCAAGCGGCAGCCCCCGTCTTTCCCCTAACCCAACCGCAGGTCTTTGACCGTTTTTTTTCTCTTTCGTAGCCGAACGTCTGGAGAAGCGACCGTTCGTCTCCGAACCCAAAAAATTATTTTTTTATATAATTTAAAATTTTAAAATATTTATATTTTAATTTGTAGGTTTTTATTCATTTCAGTTGAACTTCAACCAATTATTCTAATTTTATATTTTAAGATAATTACAAAATTTTTTATTTTTTTAATTTAATTAAATGATAAATTAATAATTAATTAAATATTAAATTGTATTTGAAATATTACCGATCTGGTTATTAGTTGTTATTGTTGTGATGATAAATACATGCCAATAGTGATTTGTGATTGTGAAGTTGAATTTTAAAATATATTTTATATTTTTATTTATTTATATTATTTATACTATGTTAAAAATTAATAAAGCCTTAGTTTTTTTTTTAGTTTTTAAATGGAGAATGATTTTGGAGAATTTATGGTGGAACTTCAAATTCAACTTCAAAATTTTATTGTTGATGTGAGCTGTCGCGATGACAGATGTTTTGAGCTGAAAGGACTTAGTGAGCTTTCTAAGAAATTAGTGGAGATAAAGAATCATTAACTTATCATCATGTATATTTGTTTGTAAAATTTGCATTAATTTTACCAGTCTCCATAGCAACCAGAAAGAGCATTCTCTATAATAAAATTTATCAAAAATAACTTGAGAAATTGGATGGGAGATGAATTCATGAATGATTGTATGGTGACTTATATAGAAAGAGATGTATTTAAGGGTATTTCTAATAATGTCATTATGGATAAGTTTCAAAAAATGAAAACTCATCGAGGACAACTATATTAATGTACTTAAATTCACTTTCACTTAATATAATATTATGAAATTTTTATTTATTTATTTATTTATTTTATACATTGAATCTCCATGGTGAAAATTCTAGCTACACCACTGCTTCTGTCCCTCTTCAGTTTTGATCTCTAGCTTGTCAAACTATCGTGTACTTAATCAACCATTTACCAACTCCAATTCACAAAAATACATTACCATTCCAAGCCCTTTTCCATTTTTCACCCAACGCACAAAAATTACGTATCTTCGGTTGTTTATGTTATCCATGAATGAAACTATATACACACAACAAGTTTGAACCAAAATCTTATCCCTATGTCTTCATGGGGTACTCTTCCTCAATAAATAGCTATGCTTGCTTTGATCCCTCCACCAATAAAATTTTTATCTCTCGACATGTGTTGTTTGTTGAAAATACTTTTTCTTTTGCTAACAACCAACTGCAACTTTCTCGAATCTCATCCTCTATTATTCTCAAATAGGTCGAACCCATAATGCCGGCCCCATTGTCTCCTCCATCATTTGCTTCCATGCATGATACATCCATACCGGTACCTCTATCTGGTAGCACACCATGTCCGACAATACTTCGTGAAGATCAGTCCACCCTGGCTGAGACGTTGATTGCCCATGATGGCTCATCCTCTCAGGTATGTGTTCCTTTATCGTCTACAATTGATAATTCCTCAAACAACTCCAGCTCCATTTCATTGACTTCACCTGAGCCTATTGAGCCATCTTTTCCTAGTCAACTGAGCCATCAGCACCTCCACCTACAAGAATGGTCACCCGCTCATAAAATAATATTTTTAAACCCAAATCAATTTTTGACTACTTAGCCACCTCCACTCTAACCATCCTATCCTTAGCACCTCACACATTTCGCCAAGTCAATAAATATCCAGAGTGGCATGCAGCTATGAAAGAAGAGTATGATACCTCTATGAGAAATAATACTTGGTCTTTAGTATCTCCTAATGCATCTTAGAATGTTATAGGCTGCAAATGGATAATTAAAGTGAAACACAAAGCTGATAGTTCCTTTGAAAGATACAAAGCTAGGCTTGTGGCTAAAGGATTCCATCAAAGACTAGGAGTTGATTTTCATGCTACCTTCAATCCGGTCATAAAGCATACTGCTATCCATCTAATTCTTTCTTTAGTCGTGACTTTTAGGTGGCCTTTGCATCAACTGGATGTGAATAATGCATTTTTATAGGATACGTTGGAAGAGATTGTTTATATGCAATAGTCCCCAAGTTTTGTCAACTCTCAATATCCTAACTATGTTTGCAGCCTCCATAAATCCATCTATGGTCTTCGCCAAGCCCCCCATGCTTGGTATAATGAGCTTAAAGGATTTCTTCTTTCATGTGGATTTACTCGAGCATATTCTGACACCTCTTTATTCATCTACCATTCCTCTGGTGTGTTGATGTTTATATTGGTTTATATGGATGATATTATAATCACTGGTTCTTCTTTGTCTCACATTTGGTCCATCATCAATCTTTTGGGCAAATGGTTTTCAATCAAGGATCTAGAGGCATTACACTTCTTCTTGGGCATTGAGTTAACTCCACATGATAAAGGTCTCATTCTAACGCAACACAAGTTTATTGGAGAAATCTTAGAGCATTTTAAGATGCTCGATGCAAAGGGTGTTTCAACACCATTATCCACATCCAAAGCTCTCTCTCTAAATGATGGTGCCAATCCAACAAATGCTAAGGAATATCGACAGATCATCAGGGCTCTGCAATATCTGAATGTCACTTGGCCGGACATATCCTTCGCTATCAATCAGTTGGCTCAATTCATGCATCGTCCTTTTGTTAAACATTGGCAAGCTGCCAAAAGGGTATTATGCTATTTGAAGCCACTACAAGAAAAATGTTGTTTAACAATGAAAATTTTACAATGGACAGAATCCATTTCTAATCAGTTGTTAATTAGCAATGGATTTATAACGGAATGCTCAATTCCATTGCTAATCTCAGAAAAATAAATTTACAACAGATCTACAACATATTAGAAACAGAAAGATTGTAATAGAATAACAACGGACCTGAAAATTATTGCTAAATTTTTATCATAACTTATGGTTTGCACCTACAGCCATCTTCATCATCCCAGCTTGTGGCCTATTCATGGCATATATCATAACTTATGTGGATACTCGCACCTCCACTTCTGCATATATTATTTTTCATGGCTCTAATCCTATCAGCTGAAATTCTAAAAAGCAAAGGACAGTAGCACGATAGTTTACTGAAGCTGAATATCGTGCCGTTGCTACTACTGTTGCAGAGCTTAATTAGATTGTCAATCTTTTTCGTGAACTTCGTCTTCCTCTCTACAAAACTCCTACTATATTTTGTGATAATGTTGGTGTCATACACCTCTACAAAAATCTAATTTTTCATAGTTGCATGAAACATGTTACCATAGATTTTCATTTTGTACGAGATCAGGTTGAGAAGAAGTAAATAAAGGTGAAACACATTCATTCTGCAGACCAGCTGGCTAATGCATTAACGAAGCCTCTATCCAAAAAGCTATTTGCTGAGATTGTTTCCAAGATCGATATTCGTCCGATACTACTAATCTTGCGGGGGCATAAAGAAGATATGGTTTTCACATTTATGTAGATATGATATTATTTTCGGATCTTGTTATATGGTTTCTTCATCTATATAGATTTGATATTATTTTCTGATCTTGTTATATGATTTTCTCATTTATGCATATTTGATATTATTTTCTAATCTTGTAGTATTTTCATATCTTGTTTCGATTTTATTCTCTGATTGTATTTTCTGATTTTTTGATGTTTTCTAATTTTAGTTGTAATTCATGCACTATATAAAGTTATTTGTATCAATAAAAATGATGAGTTGAAAATTATTTTAAATCCTATATTTTACACTGAGAAATGTTGGCATGAGTTTTTCGTTTTCCTTTTTTTGACTCTGGGCAAGTTTAATGCACAAAAGCCATAAACTTAAATAAACTATGATCGTGTGGAGGTTAAATTTACAACTTAGGGCATGTTTGCATAATTCAAAAGATTTGGACTGAATTTCCTGCTGAATTCATGGATTGCAGAGCCTATTTGAATATAGCCTATATTAATCCAACACCCCTATCTTTGCTAGTTTGAATCCCACAGGAAGGGAAACGAAAGACCTTCATTAAGGGCCTTTTTTCTGTCCCTGCAACATAATAGGCCCAGTAGCTAGAGTTTAGACCGGGACTTCGATGGCCCTTTTGAAGATATCGGGAGTGACCAACATGTTTGATTCTTGCAAGAATATTATGATAGATCCTTAGATCAAACCTGGCTATAATAACTCAAAAATGAGTTCAGATCCTGACAGGTAACCTTATTGAGTTGGAAATTCTCACATTTTGTTTGAGACCTGCCATATAGAATTTGGACAGCCGTGAATGCTCCCGCTAGCAAGTTGGAAAACCTGTGTGTTTTCTAGATCTCGATGCAGAGAAGATATATAGCAAGGCATGTTTAGTGGTGTATAATTTGCTTCAAGCTTGGATACTATTTACTCACTTAAAAACGTGCCCATTGAAATCTTGGATACCTTTCTTTTAATTTCTAGGTGGACCCGTCACGCGCATGGGATCATTGCTTCTAAACGATGCACGCGTAATGCTTGTGCTGGCTTTCAGTATGACTTTGAGGCCCATGAAGAGGTAAATATGCATTTAATGATTTTGACACTGTTGTGATCTAATGCCAAAACATCCTTCGCATAAATTGAAGCCTCATCAAATAATCAGATTTTTTTTCTCCTCCTTTTTTTGGTTATACTTGCTCTAATGCTCTTATTTTGATTTGCTCCAGGTGGCTGACCAGTTTTATACCATATTGCACAAACATTGCAGTAAAGTTCACGTTTGTCTTGCCACTTTCAAATTAATTTACACATCTAAACTTTATAGTCATCGTCTTAATAATCATAACATTTCATGCATGTTAGTCTGCCTCAAATCCGGGATATAACATGGTCATGCTACCAAGAGATACTGCGCTCGACAATACAAAACTAATATTTATTTTCTTAAATTAAATAACAGATGTATCAAAAATAAAGTAATAAAAAGATTCAAATTAAATATTTAATTAAATCAAAACTGGTTCAGAGCATCTAAATCCAATATTCAAAATCAAAATTCAAGTCTCAAAATTCATAAATAACCTATCATGTTCATGATCATTTATTAAACTAAATGCAGCTGCCAAAATTTTTAAGCTTGCTATGTAGAGCCCCAAGCCTGGATCCTTTATCGATCCAATTCTTAATTCTCTATAAATAAATTAAAATAAAAAAGATATGAGCTACAGTAGCTCAGTAAGTAAAACCTATGCTTTCTTACCAGATCACGTATAAGTTTTTCCATAACAATGTAATATTTAGAAAATAGCAAATATTATAAATAAAATATTTTATAGAGCATAATATAAAATAAGTTATAAATCAATCATATATGCATAAATCATGAAATTTTATAAACATGATTTATAAACCATTTTTGATCATATGTTCATATCATGTTTTAAAATATTACTTACAGATATTTATGCTAAGATCACCATTATACCTATAATAGGCCATGTTTCTTAATCGATAGGTTTCTTATTTCTTGTGCCAACTTGAAATCCGTTGGCGGGGCCATGTTTCTTATGGATGCTAGCTTTGGATATAGACTTTTCCAAAAAAAAATTATTCATAGCTATCTAAGAGCATTAGAAATCCGTATATCTTTTTCTTAAAAATATATATATATATTTAGATAAAAAAATATTTAAATTCATGGTTCATAAATATATTATTTTTTAAAATATATTTAAAGAAATAATGATCATAATAAAATATAATTTTTATATCTTATATGTTGATTTTTATTTTATGAAAAATATGAATTCATCAACAACAGCTTATTTATATGGAAAATATGATAAATTTTAAAAAAAATAAGGAGCGTAAGATTTTACTTACTTCGATCATCTAGATCTTCAGATTTTTTAGAAGAATCAAATAATTTTATTTTAAATATTAATTCATAATCAATTTTTATCATTAAATTTAATAAAATTAAATAATATTAAAAGAGATGACTGATCAGGTGATCAATTTGATAGGTCATTTGGGCATCAAATTGATTCAAGATCATCTTATCGGAGTCAACATGGATCCCTAAAAGAGAAAAGCATGACTTGGTACTGAAGTTTCTAGAGAAAAAAAGTAGAAAGAAGAGAGAAAGTAGTGAAAAAAAGTGGAGAGAGAATTTTTGTATCCATTAAAAAAGATAATTATGATTAGGATCATCAAGGATCATATCAGGATGACTCAATGTGGGTTAACTATGATCAGATACTATAAATTTTTAATAAGAATCGGACTGAAATTCAATAAACTGCATGAATTTCAAAGCGGTCCTCAGCCATCTTGATTTCATCTTAGGTTTATCATGGAGTTCATAGTGCAGTTAGAGAGAGAAAAAGAAAGAATAGAAAGATCTGAGAGAGAGAAGGAGAGAGGAGAGAAAAAATCCTTTGTTTCTCTCTCTTTCTTCTTCTTTTCTTTTCTTCCCTTCCCTTCCTCTTCTTCTTTTTTTCTTTTCTTTTCTTCTTTCTTTCTGGCTGAACAAGGGAGAGCTTTAGCATCTATGGTTCATGATGGCTAGGGGCCAGAAGACCAGCGGTAGGCCATGGCCACATGAGGCCGACGGTGATGAAGTGAGGGATAGCTGGCGACAAGACCAAATAGCAGAAAAACATGCGAAAGGTCTCAAAAGAAATAGGGCATCCGGCCCTTTTTTTCTTAAACTTTTTAGCTAAACTGGTAGCCAGTGGTGGTGTCCAAAGCCGGGAGAAGATAGGAAAGAAAGAGAGGGAGAAGAATCAAGACCTTATCTTGGGTCCGGTGGCATCGTCAGCTCTAATTCTGGTGGACACAAATAAGGGAGGCTATGACTTCAATCGAAAGAAAGAGGATGGAAGAAGAGGGGAGGAGGTCCGAGCTTTGTGGCTTTAGAGAGGAGAGGGGTTCGTTCCTTTAAATAAGATAAAGGGAAGGCCGAATCCTCCTCGGATTCGACTTCTCCTTCGAAATTTTTGCAAGGAAGAAGACTCCCATGACTCCCCATGGGAGTCTTCTCCATTAAGTTTTTTTTTTTTAAGGTTATCACATTCTACTTTCATTACAAAAAGTTTCGTTCTCAAAACATAGCATATCTTTATGTTTAAATAGGTAAGGATACTTAATCTTCTACCATGTTTTTGCTGCACCACTCTAATCTAAACCAACTCTTTTATACTCGTCCTATGTTTAATCTTACAATCATCAATCTAAGATTATGTTCTATCCATGATCAAATCTATTATTCTGATATCATAAAATATCACATTCCAAATCTAAAACATAATACGGTTATGCTACCGAGGGATACCATCCTCGATAATATAAAGCCAATATTTATTTTTTTAATTAAATAATAGATGCATCAAAAATAAAATAATAAAAAGATTCAAATTAAATTCTTAATTAAATAAAAATTGGTTTAGAGCATCTAAATTCAAAAATCAAAATCAAGATTCAAGTCTCAAAATCCATAAATAATCTATCACATGTTCATGATCATTTATTAAACTAAATATAACTATCAAAATTTTTAAGCCTGCTACGTATGGCCCCAAGCCTGGATCCCTTATCGATCCTATCCTTAATTCTCTATAAAAGAAAAGAAACAAAAGAATATGAGCACACTAGCTCAGTAAGTAAAATCTACGCTTTCTTACTAGATTAGGCATAAATTTTTTTATGATAATGCAATATTTAAAAAATAGTAGATATTATAAATAAAATATTTCATAAAGTATAATATAAAATAGATCATAAATCAATCATGCATACATAAATCATAAAATTTTATAAATATGATTCATAAATAATTTTTGATCATATGTTCATGTCATGTTTTAAAACATTCCTCATAGATATATGTACTAGGATTACTATTGTACTCATAATAGGATCATATTTTTTTAATTGACAGGATTTTTATTTCTTGTGCCAACTTGAAATATATTGGCAAGGCCACATTTTTTGTAGATGCTAGCTCCGAGTATCGACTTTTCCAAAAGGGATTCATTCATAGCTATCTGAGAGTATTTAAAATTTATATATATTTTTTTATAAAATTTATATATATTTAGATAAAAAATATTTAAATTTATGATTTATAAATATGCTATTTTCTTAAAATATATTCATAGAAATAATAATCATAATAAAATATAATTTCACATCTCATATGCTGATTCTTATTTTATGAAAAATATGAATTCATCAATAATAGTTTATTTGCATAGAAAATATGATAAATTTAAAAAAAAATAAGGACCGTAAGATTTCACTTACCTCGATCATCCTATATCTTCAGACTTTTTTAGAAGAATCAGATAGTCTTATTTTAAATATTAACTTAAAATTAATTTTATTCATTAAATTTAGTAAAATTAAATAGCATTAAAAGAGATGATTGATCAGATGATCAATTCGATGGGCCATCCGAGCACCAAATTGATTCAAGATCATCTTGCTGGAGTCAACATGGATCCCTAAAAGAGAAAGGCATGATTTGGTACTGAAGTTCTTAGAGACAGAAAGTAGAAAGAAAAGTGAAAGTAGAGAGAGAAAGTGGAAAAAAAATCTTTGTATCCATCAAAAGAGTCAATCATGATCAGGATCATCAGGAATCATGTCAGGATGATTCAATATGGATTAACTATGATCAAATAATATGAATTTCTAATAAGAACCAGATTGAAATTTAATAAACTACATGGATTTCAAAGCGGTCCTCAGCCATCTTGATTTCATCTTTGATTCATCATGGGATTCATGGTATAGTTAGAGAGAGAAAAAGAGAGAGTAGAAAGATCTTAGAGAGAGAAGGAGAGAAGAGAGAAAAAAATATTTTCTCTCTCTCTTTCTTCTTCTTTTCTTTTCTTTTCTTCCCTTCTTCTTTTCTTTTCTTTTCTTCTTTCTTTCTGACTAAACAGGGGAGGGCTTTGGCATTGATGGTTCATGGTGGCTGGGGTCGGACGACATGCGACCGACGGTGGTGAAGTGAGGGATGGCCGACGGCAAGACCAAATAATGAAAAAACATGGGAAACATCTCAAAAGAAATAGGATATCCAACTCTTTTTTCTTGATCACTACTATAAAAAGAGCCTACAACAGTGCATACTATGGCAACGATTTTCGAAATTACTGTAATAGAGTCTACGACAATGGTTGTAAGGAACCGCTGCTATAGGTCCGACCTATAGCAGTGGTTACAAGAAATCGCTGTCATATGTTGACCTATGGCAGCGATTCTTTGTAACCGCTGCTATAGATCCAACCTATGACAGCGGTTAGAAAAATCACTGCTATAGGTCCTAACCACTATCATAGATCGGATCTATAGCAGCGATTTCTTATAACTGCTGCTATAAGTCAATCTATGGCAATGATTATTTGTAATCATTGTCATATATATATATATATTTTATTTTTTTAATATTATATAATTTTAAAATTTAATATCCATCTTTATCATTCATTATCTAAATAATTATCATTAGAATATCGTCGTAAAAGATCACCTCGATCCGATGGTCCTAACTTCATCGATCAAAAAAATTTGATTTCGACGATCACGAACGATGATGCAATGATCTGATAGATGAAAATCTTCGATGGATCCAAAAATATGCAACGATGATCTTGGTTATGTTTGTAGTATACTATCAAAGTTTCACTTCAATCGAATATCGTTATCTTAGTTAATTTAGTATAGATTAATTTCTGCCGTTAAATGATAAACGAGTGATCAAAGGACCAATCGATGTTCTATTATGAGATAATTTTTTTATAAATGATTATGGCTACTATTTTAATTATTTTTTATGGTGGTGATTATAAAATTTAATTCGTGAGACTAATAACGATCTAAAACTATATGTTGCCTGATAACCATTCTCAAACTCTATTGGTTGTTATGATCATGCTTTTGCAATATCTGCTTAACGTGAACAGTTCATATGAACATGATTTGAATTTTACTATCATCATCATATAAAATAATTAAAATTATAGTAAAGATCATTTAACTAAAAAATTATCTCGTAGTCGAACGTCGTTTAGCTGTTTAATCGCTTGTTTCTAATTTAACAATCGAAATCATTCTGTACTAAATTGACCATGATAACAATATTTGATTGAAGTGAAACTTTGATAGTATGCTATAAATATCACCAAGATCATCGTTGCATTGGACTGATCAAAGATTTTCATCTTTTAGATCATCGCATCATCATTTGTAATCATCGAAATCAAATTTTTTTGATCGATAAAGCTAGGGCCATCGGATCGAGGTGATTTTTTACGATGATACTCTAATGATAATTATTTAGATAATGAATGATGAAGATGAATATTAAATTTTAAAATTATATAATATTTAGAGAAAAAATAAAAAAAAAATATTTCTAATATACGACAGCAATTATTGAAAATCACTGCTATAGATCTACGGCAGTGGTTAAAAAATCACTGTCGTAGATTTATTGCAGCAGGTTTCAGTAACTGTTGCAATAGATCTATGGTAGCGGTTCAAAAATCACTGTCATAGATTAGGTTAAAAATTCTAATTTTTTTTTCTCCCATGCGCTCTCTCTTCCCTCGTCTTCATTGCTAGTGAGACTCCACCCAAGTCCTTCCCCCTCGATCGGCATCGTCCCTCCCCTCAATCGGCCCCACCTCTCGGTGCCCCTCGCCTCCCCCTTCGCCTCCACATCTCCGACAGCCGTCGCCTCCTTCCCATGCCATGCCACCCCCCCTCCTACTCGTCCCTCCGTGCCGGCCCCTCCCTGATGGTCTTCGCCCACCCCCACCCATCCAACCCCCTGTTCGTCCCATCCCCCATGCTATCCTTTTCCATCCCCTACCGCTATCGCCCCATGCCATCCTCATCCCCAACCACCACCGCCCCTGCCCTCCCCATCCCTGGCCGCCCACCCCCTATCCTCTTCGATCGTCGGCCCCTACCCTCCCATCCCCGGCCACCATCATCCATCCCCTGACCTCCCATCCTCGGCCATCGTCGCCTGCCCGCTGCCATCTCCCATCCCCGACCACCTGCCCCCTGCCTTCCCCATCCTCGATCGCTGCCGCCCCTTGCCCCTCCCCATCCCTGGCCGTCCACCCCCTGCCCTCCCCGGCCGCCACCCCCTGCCCTTTCCATCCCCATCCCCGGCCGTCCGACCCTACCCTCCCCATCCCCGGCCGTCCAACCCCTACCCTCCCCATCCTCAGTCGCCACCCACCCGCCCTACCCTCCTCATCCCCGTCCACCCCCTGCCCTCCCCCATCCCCTTGCCTCCTCGTTATGGTGCCCCTCCGGGCCCCCTCTCCCTCTCTCTCTTTCCTCTTTCTCTTTCTCTCTTTTTTTATCTCTATCTTACTATCTTGCTCTTATTTTATAGATTATCTCTAGTGCCGTCGTCTTTCTCTAGCGCCATCGCCAGCGATCCTCGGAGCTTTCGATACGACCCTCTCTCTGTAGCTGCAGGTATAATCATTATTTTAATTTCATATTATTATTTATTAATCACTGAACTTGATCTATCATCGGATTGGGTTTGGATTGAAATCTGGATATTCAGATCTGGACTCGATTTTAATTATTGGTACCGGACCCAAACCCGAATACCCAATGGGTCCATACTTGAAGTACCAGATCTAGATCTTAATGGATTCCAAATATTCAGACCCAATTCTGAGATCTGAAACTAAGAAAGGAAGAGGGAGAGAGGGAGGGAGGGGTTCGGCCTCATCGTCGTCATCGATAAGGGAGACCAAGAGAGAGAGAAAGGGAGGGAGGGGGCTCAGCCTCGATGGCATCACTGAAAGGGAGGGGGTCCGGCCTCATCGGTGAGGGAGATCGAGAAAGTGAGAGAGGGAGGGAGGGGTTCAACCTCGCCGCCATCGCCGATGAGAGAGATCGAGAGAGGGAGAGAGGGAGGGAGGGGGTCCAACCTCGCCAATGAGGGAGATCGAGAGAGAGAGAGAGAGAGAGAGAGAGAGAAGAGAGAGAGAGAGAGAGAGAGAGAGAGAGAGAGAGAGAGAGAAATCAGGGATGGGGTCTGGCCTCACCGATGATGGAGAATGAGTGAAAGACGAGCAATCGAAAAGATTAGGAGAGGATGGAGACAGCCAAGAATAGGAGATGGCATACAGTCGAGTCAACTCGGATATGCAGTCGAGCCGACTCGGGCCGAGATTGAGCTGGCTGGGGGAGGACCCGAGCTAGATGTCTTAGGCATGGAGTCGACTATCTCAGGCACAAAGCCGGCTCAACTTCTGAGCGAGCTGGCTTGATGGGTGCGAACATAATTTGATATATCTCTCTAAGGTTCCAACTTTAAGTCCTAAGGTGCTGCTATCATCTACTTCATTTTTTTTCAGGTTTCTGAATTAACACCCAAGTTTGCATAAGAGATTGGATTTACGACTGTTGCTCATCCTTAATTATTTATGAATATAATTTATATTATAGAATTTATTGAATAATATTTTTTGGATGTTTATATCTTATTGCTTTTGTTTATTATATTGCATAACGATAGATCCATCAATTGATTAGTGTACATAATCTTCAGTATCCGTATAATTATATGTAATTATACGGATGAGAGAATTATATATAATGATCAATTGATTATCTAATTTGAATAATTTAAAAATTATAGATAATTCTATAGGTAGTTGCAATAATTAAATGGTATGCTAAGGATTTTGAATGAAATTTTGAATAGTATTTTTCTTTTATTCTTCCTACATGGAAGAACTAAGGAAAATACTATCAAAATTTCATTCGGTCCCTATTGCATATCATTTGATTACTATATTGAATCTATAGAATTAATATAATTTTTGAATGTGATAGAACCTATTTTTATCTATTAGTTGGTGATAAGATGCATTTATTGCATGTTTGAAAATGATATTTAATGTGAGTTCCATACATAAAATTTATTTCAATCCTTGTTTATGATGCATTTTTAATTTATAATGCATGCTATGTTTATAATGCATTAGTATATAATTTAAGTTCTATAAATAATTTAATTATAGTATCATTATTTTTAAAATGGATAAGAGATGGATGAAGTTTAGTAGGCTCTCGCTAGAATATGAGGCTAGACTTTAAAAATTTTTTGATTTTGCTATAGAATAATTTGAGGACCATGGACTGATCCAATATCCTTATAAAAAATGTATGGATGGACTGTGGCTACTTTGTCAAGATGTAAATGATCACCTCACTATTTATTACTTTAAAATTGATTATGAAATTTGTTGGGACCAACATGGTGAGAGTAGACTGCAAGAAGGTGATCAACATGATGGAGAAGTGGAACAAATGGTTCATGATATTTTTTTATTTATTGGCCATAATGATGGTGCATCTACGTCCATGCCTGATTCTGTGGTATATAGAATGACAAATAGTGATGATGTAAAGAAGATCTATAAGTTGATGGAGAATGCTAATATTTCGTTGTATCTCGGATATGAAAAGATGGCGAAGCTGGAGTTTTTAATCTGATTGTATCATGCAAAATGCTTCAATGGATTCAGTAATAATGGAGTGAACTACATATTAGAGCTTTTTGGGGATATTCTTCCAAATGATGCATAAATTTTGAAGAATAATTATGAGGCATCGAAGATTATTGAATAGTTGAAATTTGCTTACATCAAGATACATGCATATCCCAATAATTGCATACTCTATTCGGAGGAGGATGTCAACCAAAATGAGTGCATGAGGTGCGCTGTGTCAAGATGAAAATAGAATAAAAATGGCACATCGACTCGTGTATCTCAAAAATTAATGTGACACTTTTCTTTAATTTTGAGACTATAAAAATTATTTATGTCGGTAAGAACATCGCAAAATATGAGATGGCATAAAGAGGACCGAACAAAAGATGATGCATTGAGGCATCCAGCCGATGGAGAGGCATGGCAGAAGTTTAATGAATTACATCCTGACTTTATATATAAGATACGTAATGTGAGGTTGGGCTTCTTGTGCGATTGTTTTTATCCATTCAAGCATATGAATACCATCCATAGTGTATGGCCAGTATTTATTAATGTTTACAATCTTCTATCGTGGATGTGTATAAAAAAATTCTTTGCTTTCATGATAGTACTCATCCCTGAATCGATGGAGGTGGGTAATGATATTGATGTTTATTTGTAGTCTCTTATTACCGAGCTGAAATAGTTATGGAGCATTCAAAGTATTCTAACTTTTGATGCTTTGTTGAATGAGTCATTCTCCATGCACGCAGCACTTTTATGGACAATAAATGACTTTCCAGCCTATGCCCTAATGTCGGGTTGGAGCACCAAAGGTGAGCTAGCATGTTCGATTTGTAGAAAAATATCCGATCTAGAAGATTGACACATCAAAGGAGCTTTTGCTATATGGGGCATCGATGTTTTCTCTATTAAAACCATCCATACAGAAGAGATGCACGCTCCTTTGATGGCATTATTGAAGAAGGTGAGGCGCCTAGTCGGATGTTTGAAAGTGATGTACTTAGAGAGTTGGATGGTCTTAGTGTTGAATTTAGAAAAGATGATCCGATTGATGGTAAAAAGAAGAAGTATCGATCAAAAAAAGATAACACACACTTTAATTGAAAGAAAAAGAGCATATTCTTTGACTTGCCATATTGGAAAATAAACTTATTGTGCCACTACTTAGATGTAATGCATATTGAAAAGAATGTGTACGAACTCCTATTGGCAACAATCTTAAATATCAAAGATAAGACTAAGGATGACTTGAATTCTTAATTTGACTTGAAAGAATGGAATATTAAGAGATCATTCCATCCAGAGCCGACAAGGAGAGAACAGTAGAGGCTCCCTTATGCATGCTATGTTATGAATGCCTCTGAATGGTCCATATCTTTTCATGTATTGGAGAACATAAAGATCCCTGATGGATACTCAAGCAACATATTAAAGCGTGTGAATAGTAAGGATGTCAAACTTGGGGGATTGAAGACTCATGATTATCATGTGCTGATGCAAGAATTGATCCCAATAGCCATTCACCGCATACTAAAAAATATCAGAATGACTATTATTCGTCTTTGCAACTTTTACAGAGATATTTATGCAAAAAGATTGCTTAAGAAAGATGTGAATAAAATGAAGGCAAGGGCGGTGACTATATTATGTGATCTGAAAAAGATATTTCCACCATTATTTTTTATGGTTATGATGCATCTCACCATGCATCTTGCGGGAGAAGTTGCACTTGAAGGTCCAGTGTTCTGCTGATGGATGCATCCTACTGAGAAAAATATTCAAACTCTAAAATCTTATATAAGAAATATGAATCATCTGAAAGGATCCATAGCAGAAGGTTATTTGGATCAAGAGTGTATGAATTTTTGTACCATGTACTTAAATAAGCTCGAGATACATCATAATCGACCAATGAGGAATCAAGATGATCTATGAGCCAATTGAGTTTGCATTTGAGTCCATTCCATAGCTAGATGGACTTTCCATTTTATACCATCTTACTGATTTAAGCATTGAGGAAATGGATAAGGCACACCGCTATATGTTCTTCAACTATGATGTCATTGAGCTGTACATAAGGTGAGTTATTTAACCTTATTTATTTTATAATAATTAAAAAAAATATTTAATTATACCTAAATTTATTCTTTATGCATGCAGCAAATACAAGGAGGTCATAAAAGTAAAATATGGTGCTCTAAGTATGCAGGAGAAAGAAAAGATGCACAGCAAAGAATTTTTTGAATAGTTCAAAGATCATATAAGTGATTATATATTCTTATCTTGTACAACTTATTTGAACATATTTACTAATTAGCTGTCATCTCCTTAATTAGATGTGAAAATTATCGCTCAGTGATGTGAGCCCTGAAGTATGTGCTCTTTCAATGAACCCTAATCATACCATGCGTGAGTATAAATAGCTCATCATTAACGGCTGCAAGTTTAATATTCATAGCAGATCCGTAAATATGGCAACACAAAATAGTGGCATCATGTTGAGTGCCACCACCGGGTGTTATGCTAGCTTAAGGGTTTCACAGTCTCGTATGGAGGATTTGAACTATTATGGCATGGTGGAGAAGATATCATTTTGGACTATTATTCTAAAAGAAGGATTGCATTGATGAAGTGCGATTGATTTGATATCTTCTCACAGTTTGGGATGAAGATTGATGAGTGTAGTTTTACTCTCGTTAACATGCAATGCCATCTTCGTACTGAAGAACCGTATATACTTGCCTCTCAAGCTAGTCAAGTCTTCTACGTTAGTGATCCCTTGGAGCCTCAATGGGGTGTTGTTGTGAAGATGGTGCTTAGGCATATTTTTGATGGTACCGAAGTTGATGACGATATTGTACTATGAATGCAAAATGCTTCTCTAGAATAAAACTTATCTGGTACTATCGAGGTCCCAGACACATTTATCAGAAGCGATGGCGATATCCATATTATAGATACCACTAGGCTATGACTTTAATATTCTGGTATAAATTATTAAAGATTATTTATTGATGTGTTGCTAATATTATTGTTCAACATGTTATATTTGTTGCCCAGAGGTTGCAATCTAAGAGAAGGGGTGAATTGAGTTTCTAAAATAGAGATGGTTGGAGGAAGATTTTGAGACCTCTCAATTCTAAACGAGACATGCCGTGCCATGCCGTGGGCCATGCCGTGCCGGTAGGCCATGCCATGCCTTGGGCTGTATCGTGCCATGTCGTGTTTGTAGGTTGTGTTGTGCCATATCGTGTCGGTAGGCCATGCCATGCCGGTAGGCCATGTCATATCGATAGGCCATGCCATGTCGGTAGACCGTGCCATATTGGTAGGCTGTGCTATGCCATACTGTGCCATATCGATAGGCCATGCCTTAGGTCGTGCCATGCTGGTAGGCCGTGTCGTGCCGTGCTGGCCACTAAGAGAACCTCTGGTCGTTAAGAGAATTCCCATCTTGTTGCTTTTATTTATTGCATTGCATAGCGATAGACCCATCAATTGATTAGTATACATAATCTTCTGCATCCATATATTTATTGTAATTGTACGGATGGTACCTAGGCATATCTTTGATTATTGTTCAACATGTTGTATTGGTTAATATTTATTAACGTTGCAGGTCATGATGGTACCAAATCTAGCTTTCACTTCCATCTCTAAGTGGGTTACGTGGAGTTCAGCATCTTAGGAGCAGTCGGAGCATACTCCATCCACCTCCGTATCGGCTGCTTAGAGACCTCCATTGTCGGTATCTACTCCATCGACGGCATCTACTCTATCAGCATTTGAGCCTCCACCGTCATCCACATCTCCGACACATGCTACTCCACCGACATTCAAGTGTATGTTTTTATAATATTATTTATTTATTTTTTATATAGTATTTATATATTTATATATTTGCATAATATATTTTTATTGCAAGTGCATCATCCAACCGGATATTTCATGATCCCACACGTATGGCGCATGTGTAGAACCGCTAACATCAGGTGATGATGCAGTATAATGCGAAGGGGAGGCCAGTAGGGTAGACCATGCAGGAGATGCATTTCTTTTTTGGAGTGCTTGTGAGGTGGTCAGACATTATTCTCGTAGAGCCCAAAGACTGACGATTGATAGACGATGCTGTCAGGGACGGGATGTGGGAGGAGATATGGATAAGTGCATCTTAATTATATTTATGCATTTTACATGTTTACACTATGTTTCATTAGAATAATTTTGTAACTGACTTTTGATAACTTTGTGCAGAGGAGGTACGACTTGCTTGATCATGAGAGGGCTCGAGATGTTTGACTGAAGAAGATTGAAAAGTTATACTGGGGCTACAAGGTCAAGCTCCATAGAGGATGGCTCGAGCACCGATAAGACACTCTGGAGGAGCTTGTTTCTTAGATATAGGACTGTCCTCCGAGTCAGTGGGAGAGGATGGTTACACATTGGAGGAGCCAGGAGTTCGAGATAAAATTACTAACTTTTAAAATTTTTAATATACTTAAAATTATATTTAAATATTTTTATAAATATTTATTATTTATTTGAATATTTATTAGGCTACCTCTCATTAGAATCAGGAGAATCGGGCAGCTCAAGAGTATACGCACACTTTGGCCGTAAGTCTAT
Source organism: Cocos nucifera (assembly GCA_006176705.1). Classification (NCBI taxonomy): domain Eukaryota; kingdom Viridiplantae; phylum Streptophyta; class Magnoliopsida; order Arecales; family Arecaceae; genus Cocos; species Cocos nucifera. The sequence continues at coordinate 1,446,112 of QRFJ01000097.1, forward strand.
GGTCAGTCGTGTGCATAGAAAGATAATAAATTCTAAATCTTACTAGATAAATTAAATTAATATTTTTTTTATGTTTCTGATAAACTGATCCATTGTTATAGCTGATGAGAGATGGAGTGATGTCCAGCTATAGTGAGGTCTTCCGATCCAGCCATACAGATAAGAAGGGCAGGCCGATAATCACCACGATCGGAAGGATTTTTGTAAGTATTAAATATATTAGTATATATGATTAGTATTATAGCATTTTTTATATAATTTTATTTAAATTTATAATTATAGGATCAGTTAGATGCGCTCATGAGCAAGAACCCGGATACTTCTGGCCCTTATAACCATCTATCTCAGATCTTGGGGCCTGAGCACTCTGGGAGGATTCGATGCAGGTCCAGACATATACCGACCAGCTATTGGTCTAAGGTGAGCGTCTCTTCATAGGTTTTCGGTATCGTTAGTCAGGAGGAGCTTAAGGAGGCGTTGGCACGGACAGATCATGCTGCGATGCGGATAGATTGGGCTGAGGAGCGCGCATCTCATCTGGAGGGCATCGTGAAAGACATGGTGTTGATGCTCAGCACGCATTTTGGAGGTGCCTTCATGGCTTTTGAGGATATGTTGGCTCGCATTCCAACTCTAACTCCTCCAGCTTTGGCTCTAGCTTCGGCTCCAGCTCTAGCTACAACTCCAACTCCAGCTCGTGCTCCATCTTTCGGTGACGACGATGATGTAGATTTAGAAAACTTTTGATATATTTTTTTAAAAAAATATTATAATAAATTTTATTCGATAATAAAATTTTAGTATTTTAAAAATATTTTTATATTTATAATATTTTTTTATCTTATATATCTTTGCATTTATCAAGTAAAATATATAAAAAATTAAAAAATTTATATTTTTTAATTATTCAAAAGTTATGGTAGCGGTTTTATAACCGCTGCCGTAGACGTGCCAATCACTATTGTAGACAATGTGTCAACTGCTGCATTAGATCTATGGCAGCGGTTACATAACCGCTTCTATAGACTAGTCTATGACAGTGGTTCCATAACCGCCGCCATAGACTTATCTATGGCAGCGATTCTGCTGCCATAGACTTATCTATGACGGCGGTTTCATAACCGTTGCCATAGATAAGTCTATGGTAATGGTTTTAAAAACCGCTGTAATAGACACTCTATAATAGCGATTTTTAGAACTGCTATAATAATCGCTGTCATAGACCTACGGCAATGGCTGCAGTGACAGCGGTTAGCTAATCGATGCTGTAGCCTATAGCAGTGATTTTTTGGACTACGACAGTGGTTACAAACCGCTACCATAGCCCTATTCTGTAGTAGTGGATATTTTTGGTCAAATTAGTGGCTGGCAATCGGATTCAAAGTCGAGAGAAGATAGGAAAGAAAGAGAGGAAGAAGAATCAGGGTATTATCTTGGATCTAGTGGTGTCATCGGCTCTGATTTTTGGTGGGCATAAATAAAGGAGGCTGTGCTTCAATTGGAAGAAAGAGGATGAAAGAAGAGGAAAGAAGGTCCAGGCTTTATGGCTTTTGAGAGAGAAGGGATTCGTTCTTTTAAATAGGATGAAGAGAATCCTTTCCGAGATTAGCTTCTTTCTTAAATTTTTTTTTCCAGATTATCACATAGTCTATGAAAGTTAAGACAAACCATAACAATAACTAAATCTTGCCTTATCCCAGATATTTTTGGGTTGGCCTTATGGGTCCGTGTTCAGCAGCTATTCCTATTCAGCATCATGAGTATATAGTTGGTAGCCTGACATGCTTCTTTCTAACTGGCTGTCACCGTAACATCAATCCAACCTTTTTCATCGAAGCTTTGTACCCGCCCTATTTGTATTGTACGAAAGCTAAGATATAAATATTTTTTATTATTATTAAGTTTTGTTATCTTGTCGTTATTTTTTTTTGGTGATAGTTACCTTGTCGTTATTGAAACAATATCCGCTGTGAAGCGTTTCTGGATGTTATAGAATGTGGATCTGCTAAACCAAATGGTCAATATTTATGATTTTGCCTGCATGATAAATCTTGAAGGGGCTGTTTGGTTGCAAGTGTTATGAAAGCCATCCTTGTAAAAGTTGATTTCTATAAATCAGGTTTACAGAGCAATTTTGTTAAATTTGTTTTATTCAGTTTTTCGTTTTGTGAGAAAGCAGAAATATAATTTATAATATAATATTTTAGTACGGTCAAAAAAATAAATATAATTTTAAGAAATAACATTTAATAGTTTGACAAATTTATAAATGATATTAGTAGCTAATGATTATTATATTATAATAAAATTATAATAAATAAATATATTAAAAAAATATCTTGAATTCTTTTACATTAAGTCCATAAAGAGGTTCAGAACGATGAACGAAGTCCAACGAGCCCAAGAACATCTCAATCGGAGTCTGGATGGCAAAGATATGTGCGAAAGAAGCATGCGGAACATCTGACAGATCGTCAAAGTGGGGCCCATGGATGGCAGGCCCACAAACGCTCAATCTAGGCATGCGGGCCCGCTAGAGCCAGCCCAGGCATGCACTGGCGTGCGGGCCAGCCAGCGTGTGGGCGTGGCCCAGCAGCTTTGCACAGCCCTACGCAGGGGCGCTCGGCCCAGGCGCGGGCGCATGGCCCAATGCCATGCGCGGCCTAGGCCGGGTCCGCACGGGCACAACCCAGGCCTAGGCATGCGTGCGGGTGCGGCTTGGGCCCAGGCGGCCTTGCGGACGCACGGGGGAGTCCTTTCTCCATGTAGACTGCGCACGATCGTTATTCATTTTTGCTTAGGTTTTGGGCTGTGATTGTGGCTATTTAAGCAGCAGATCGAGAAAGGTAAAACGTGTGGCTTGGCAGAAGGGCCGTGATTTAAGGTAGAAGGTATGACTTGGTGAATTTGAAAGAGCCTAAGACGATTAGAATAGAGAGAAGGACACTAGCAATAGCAGGAGTAGGGACTTCGGGCAGACAGCTAGGTGACGGACTATGATCATTTCAAGGGATCTCTAAGAGAGATTTTGGTAAGGATAACTTCTTATTGAGAAGATTGTATATATGAGTTGAGAATGGACAATCTCCTCTTGTATCTCTTCTTTTTTCATAGTGAAGTTCTATATATCCTATGGAGGTGAGCCTTTAAGCTGATCCACGTACTTGATTATTTTCGTTTTGATTTTTTTCTTTCTTTCTGTCGCAATCTGCTGGTACTAGATCCTTAACAAGTGATATCAAAGTATGTTGATACTCCCAACAATTGGTATCAGAGCCCAGATAGTACCGAAGTGCAGATTACAATAATAGTGATAGAGATTGAAGAATATGGAGAAGATAAGTGCAATCAAGGTAGAGATCAACATGTTTGATAGGAAGGGCAATTTCTCCTTATGGCAAGCAAGGGTAAAGGATGTTCTCATCCAATATGGTTTGATCGACTCTTTCTTGTACGACGAGATGCCAGCTACCACAGAGGTGAAGGATTGGAAGCAAATTCAGATGCAGTCGGTGAGCACGATCCATTTATACCTAGCGGATGATGTGGTGATCCATGTACTTGATGAGACTTTTTCGATAGCACTGTGGTCGAAGCTCGAGGAGTTGTATACGGCGAAGATCCTCACCGATATCCTCTTTATTTGGAGGCAGTTCTACCGACTACGGATGGACGAAGATCAGAGCGTGCGAGAGCATCTATTTAACTTTTAAAAGATCCTCACTAACCTCCTCAGTATTGATAAAAAAAATTAAGAAGAAGACCAGGGCATTAGTCTTACTAGCGTCGCTTCCTCTTTTATATAAATACTTGGTGACTGCTTCTCACAAGAAAAAGAAAATTTACCGACACTTTTTTATCAATGGATATAAAAAAATTGCTGATAAAATAGATTTTAGGTAGCATTTTTGGAATCTACTGGGCAAAATTTTATTTTTTCTGACCGTCGTTTCAATCGCTAGAAAAAATCTTATTTATTTCAACGGTCAGATCAAATCGCTGGAAACAATCTTACGGTGATCACGTTATACGACTGGAAAAAAAATTATTTTTTATCAACGGCCAAATCAGACCGCTCGAAAAATCTTATCTTTTCGCAGAAGTATCTTATGTTTCCCGATGGTCTCGTAAAATCACCGAATAAGATCGCGATGGTTTTAAATCGCAGGGAAGATATACATAATCGTAACTAAAATCCAAAATATCCCCACTTCGCGCGCGCGCGTCCCTTCCTCTTCTCAGCACGAATTTTTTTTGTTTTTCCGCACGTCCCTGCCAAGCTTCCTGTTCCATGCCTCTTCCATATCCCACCTGGATCCCAACTCCTGTTCCCACTTTCTTTTGTATTCCCAGGAGGTGGAAGGAGAGCTCAGGCCCTGGCTTTGACCGCTGGTTCCCTTCTTCACGATCCTCAAAAGAAGCTTTCTAGGGTTTGAATGGTTGATCTTATTTCCAGCTACTCCACCGTGAATCCCGAATGGTATGGTTGATCTTATTTCCAGCTACTCCACCGTGAATCTCGAATAGTAAATTGTTCTCTTCTTAATGAAAGTTCAGTAGATTATGCCTGATCTTTACCCGTTTCCTTTCCGCATTAATCGTTTTTGATTGCTTTCTTGATTCATTTTGTTTTTTTGTTTTTTTTTATGTTCCTGTTTGGTATCTTGTACTGTAAAAAATCGTTGGTGACTTTGATTTGAAGTTGGGTTTGATGCGATTCTAATAGCTTCACTTGTACATGCTTGATGTAATGGATTTTTAAAAGGATGGTGGGCGATTCGATTCCTACATATTGGTATTTAAACACGCAAATGCTCACATTTCTAAGCCCTGAATCGTGACAGAGAACTCAAGCTTTCTTCTCCAAATTTTCTTCATATGGCATGAGTGTTGCAGTATTTACATCTTGAGCACGCTAGACAGAAGCCAATGAAAAGAGGTTTGAAAGTTTGCACCAAAAATCCCTTCCTCAATGATGGTTATTTGTAGTTGAGTAAACTATTTTTTGCTGTGAAATGATTTGTGGTATAACCTGTAGCTCTGAGTGATGAGTTGAATAATGATAAACTTGTTGATATAGAGAAGGAAATCTGAAACTGCATACTGCTCCAAAACTAATGGACAGAATAAATACAGCAACCTCTGTAAATAGCATGACAGTGTGGCAGAGGACGGTGCGGGTATGCTATCTTCTGGATATAGTGATAGTTAGCCATTTGTAAATATAATTCCTCAGCAAAATCTTGCATATATTGTGCCGAACAAAGATACAAGTCTGTGAAGAATGGATCGTAGGGAGAAGGACAAAGTAATTGAAAACCATAATATCCCCAACCAGCTGTAGGATCGATTGATAAAAAATCCTTTACAGCGGACACCAGCGTTGAAGATTTTTTGATACCCTATGATTGAAATCAACATCCATCCTCCAGTCCGACATATGTCCTGAGTTGAATATTGTCTCTAAGGTTGTCAACAATTATGAGGTAAGGAGCATATAATGCTTATGTTGTCCTGTAGGGGGAATAATAAGCTCACCTACAGCAGTCGGACGAAATAGATTTGTGTAAAATGCCGGATCAAGTTAAAATGTGTGCCAACTGCAAAATGAAGAGCCGTACAGACAGAATGAATGGAGATGGACAAAGCAAGACAAGTAGCTATGGTAATTGCGTAGAATCTTGGTTTTGACACATTGATGCTTTCTTTGATGAAGCCATTAAGCACAATCAGCCTGTAACAGAGCATTGAGGTCAGATGGGAACATATCACCGGTGATCAAGGTACAATCGGCTATTAGAGCCTTACGAGCCATATAATCCGCCACCTGTTACCTTCTCGACAAATATGTGAAACCTTAATCAGAGGCCGAGAAGTAAGCCAAAGCTTGATATCATTTAATAAGGGAGAATGAGTATGGTTGGGAGCTTTGGAGGTTAACCAATGAATCACCGTTAACGAGTCTCCTTCCAGCCAAAATTTATGAAGATGACATTCAGCAATAGCAAATATTTTCTGCATTTATTTGGGAAAGAAAAAAAAGGTTAGAGACTAAATATTAACGCAACTTCTCTCATCTTGTCTGACATGCAAATAAAGACATCTTTTTGTTTTTCTCTTTTTGGTACGAATCTATGATGGTGTTTTTTCATAGATGCTTGCTGAGTTAAAAAGTTCAAAATGTCCTAACTCTGGTAGTTGGTTGTGTCATGCAATTTGCTGTATGTAGCTTTGCAATTTGTAAGATGCTATTGCATGGGAGAACTAATATGCTGAGATATGAGGATAGCTTTATTTAATTTAACCTATTTTTCTTTCCACTTATACACCGCAACAAAATTTAGATAGGATTGGGAGTAAGGTAGAGTAGTTGGGTTCATATATAGGAAGATGTAAAGGCTTGACTTTTTTATCACCAAATCACGAGCAAGTCGTTTCATTTTTAGGTACTTTCACTATATGTTGTACTGCATGCATTGTTGTTGAATGAAACTAGCTTCCTTTAAGCCGATTGGTTAGTCATTGAAATTCTTTCAATGCAGCAAATACTTTTTTTCTTTTAAATTTTCAATCTTAGTCTAATGTTTAATAGTTTCTACGGTTAGGCTTCCAAATTCAATTGATTTCTTCAACCAATTGCATCGCTCCCTTATGGATAAAAGTTGGCTTCATCAATCTAGGTAATAAAATCTCTTTTTTACCTTTCTACGTATCGTTGCTTATGTTTATGATACCTAAATAACAATATTATATTTGAGTTGTCTCTCATCATGTAGGGCAAGTAAGGCATGCTTGGAGGGAGTCAATCAATTCCTTGACTTTGCATTTGCTAATGCGGCCCATGAAAATAGAATTTTATGTCCATGTAAGAAATGCGGCCCATGAAAATAGAATTTTATGTCCATGTAAGAAATGCAGTAACAGCTTGCGGATGGTTTGAAAAGATGCTTATGAACATTTGATATGTGATGGTTTTGCAAGAGGCTATACAACTTGGATATATAATGGGGAAGTTGCATCATCTACTGCATCTACTTTTGACTCTCATGAACGGGATGAATCACATCAACTGGATGAGATGTTGCATGATGCATTTGCAATGTTAAACTCGGATGGTGATGCAAGTGATTCTAGTCATGAACATATAGAGGAGTCTAATGCTGAAGCCAATAAGTTTTATAAGTTAGTTGAAGATGCTGAACGTGAACTATATCCTGATTACAAAAAGTTCAGCAAACTATCTTTTATTGTTCAATTACTTCATATAAAATGTAGAAATGGTTGGAGTAATAATTCATTCACATCATTACTCCAGTTACTAAAAAAGGCATTTCCAGATGGTGAAATATTACCGAAAAACTTTTATGAAGCGAAAAAGATTATTGGAGATCTGGGATTGGGATATCAAAAAATTCATGCATGCCCTAATGATTATATGCTATATTGGAAGGAGTTTGCTAGTGCATCATCATGTGACACTTGTGGAGCATCAAGATGGATCAAAAGTGACCAGTATGAAGACGAGATTACTTCAACATAAAAGGAGAAGAAAATACCAAAGGTTTTACCTTACTTTCCTTTGAAATCGAGACTTCAAAGACTATTCATGTCATCAAAAACAGCTTCATTTATGACATGGCATAAGGAAGACCGTACAAAAGATGGAATATTAAGGCATCCTGCAGACTCGCCAGCATGGAAAACATTTGACTATCTGCATCCATCTTTCTCCTCAGATCCTCGTAATGTTAGATTCGGATTAGCAAGTGATGGTTTTAATTCATTTCAGAATATGAGCATTACTCACAGTACATGGCTGGTTGTTTTGATACCATACAACTTACCCCTATGGCTTTGCATGAAGCAAGCTTTCTTTATGCTATCGTTGTTTATTGATGGACCATCTCAACCTGAAAATAACATCGATGTCTATCTACAACCTCTTATAGAGGAACCGAAAGAATTATGGGATTTTGGAGTCCTTACATATGATGCTTCATGCAAACAAAATTTTTAAATGCATACAGCTGTGCTATGGACTATTAGTAATTTTTTAGGATATGCTGTATTATCTGGTTGGAGTACTAAAGGATAGTATGCTTGTTCTTGCTGTCATAAGAATACTCGCTCTCACTATTTATCAAATGGACGTAAATTTTGTTATATGGGTCATCGTCGATTCTTACCAATTGATCACAAATTTCGATACCAGAAACATTCTTTTGATGGTACTTTTGAATTTGATACTGCACCTTCTCCACTAACCGGATCTGAAGTGATGGAACAATTGCATGGTATAAGTTTCACATTAGGCAAGCACTCTTAGGCATCTTGTCAGACTAAGCAGCATGAAAATGTTTTACTATCTGGCATCATTCTTTCTCAGATCTCTAATGTCAGACTCAGTGTTAAGCAAGTGATAGTTTTATATCCATTTCCAGATAATGAGAGCATTACTCCGCTAGTACATGGTCGGTTGTTTTGATACATAAAACTTACCCCAAGCTTTGCATGAAGCAAGCTTTCTTTATGCTATCGTTGTTATTGGTGGACCATCTCAACTAGAAATGACATCTAAACTCTTTAGAGGAATAAAGAATTGTGGATTTTGGAGTCCTTACATATGATGCTTTCATGCAAACAAATTCAAATGCATGCAGTTGTGCTATGGACATGTTTAGATATATGTGCCATAGAAGCCAGAATTGGTGACACTTGTATACATCTATAGGAGGTAAAATTATAATTTTGACTTAATCATATAAAATGGATTATTTCTATCATATATGTGTCTTTAGTGTCTGTGATACATCTTTTGAGTTAATGTAATGATAATTCATATTTTTCAAAGAGTTGAACTTTAAGATATAATATTCATTATTAACTCATAAAATGCTTCCGACATAGAGATCATCATGAGGTGTGATTGATCAAAGATTGGTGTACAATCGCTTCTTTAGTAGATGAGTCCGAGTCTACGGTGTGGAGACATCAGAGTGAGAGTATAGTAATCATGAGAATGAGCGGCACTGAGCGTGACCACCTCGAGTAGTCTTAGGAAGTCTACTTCTCGTTAATGACTGACTCGATGCTGCAGTGGTGGTTTGGTTCTTTGAATTGAGGCTGCATCTTACAATTCACTTGAGGGTGTCATAGTTTGACTACACCATAACTCGATCTTCTAGCCATTTGAAATTTTAAGGTGTTGTTGGGCTATAGATGTTCATTGTAAGGAACTGGATTGCATCAAGATGAAATCTATCTACTTCGGTGGTAGAGGAGCAGTCCTATGATGCATAAAGAATCAAGTCAGAAGCCCATGGCCATGGCAGAGGTGAAATAATAGAAGAGTTTTTGTTTAGATTTCACATCGAACTTGAATCGATGATTACATATATGACAGAACTGGATTTGACGAGTTCACTTAACCCTAATCTAATCGAGCTTCAAGATAGAAGAACTTAATCACACAGGTAGCTGCACCAAGAAATTGCATTTTACTTTGATGGATTGCCGCCATATATTGCTAGATGTTCACTGATGGATTTTGGGAGCAATTAGAATGATTAGATGATCGATCATTTAGCTATTCGAATCAGAAGTATATGATCAATCGAGAGGAGTTTCGATGAACTATGATGATAGAGATACGATGACATATCCATTACCATATAGAACTGAATTTAACTGATCAACACAAATAAGAATTTGAAATCTTGATGATCATACAATTGAATGATCCAATTCAATGATCTAATGAGATTTAATTTTAGGTTCAAAAAAAATCATGCTAGAACTGACGATTTGAACTAAACGTTCTTTTTTTACTATTAATAAATATTATCCTGAACCTGAGCAAAGAAGCTTTGTCCGATCAGAGATCTTCAACTGGTCACTGAAGCCTTGTTCAGATAGAAAAGGATTGTCTTTTTTGTAAGAACAATACCTACATTTTTGGTCATATTTGCCTTTTTCTCAATCCTTTGACTTTTGGTCAAAAGTTTGATCTTTGACTGGTCCTCAAATATTGACCATTGATACTTTGATCTTTATCCACATGTCATGTACCCTATTAGAGAGTCTTGTTGGAAGCTTCCCCGTATCAGATAGCTGTGCAAGGAGGAGGGCAACACACGCCAAGGGTGGCATGCGCCCCAAGTTTGAGAGGCACCCAGGAGTCACATTGGATCAGAAACTCCTCCTCATTCTATGGATTCTGATTTAGACTCGTTTTAAAGAAGTGAGAGCTTTGACTGATCTTAGTGCCAATCTAAGGATGAAATCCAAGGGACTCTATTTCTACCATATCACATATTTAGAATCTGATTTCAATAAGATTATGTGTTGGTTGGGAGATGAAAGAGGAGTTGGAAATCAAACGCATTAGTCATCAAATAAGATCCTGCGCACAACTCAAAAAATAATTGAACAATCTCCTATGCCCCAAGACTGTCTCTCTATTTCCTCCTCCATTGCCAAGCTCATCTTCTCCCTTTCTCTTTACATCCAAAGATGTTTGGAGATCTCAGTTGGTGCAATCTAGGCGACCGAGGAAAAGACGGATAGAAAGCTTGAAGGCTGCGCTGACTGTAAAGAGGACAACTGCTGATCTCGAAAGCTGTTTTTGGAAGTACTTCAAATCAGGACTCAAATTAATTTTTGAAGACTGATAGGAAGAAGACGATCTCTAACTCCATTCTGAAAGTAAGATACCGGTAGATGTCAAGCAATTGTGTCGCTAGATTCAAATCATTTCACTGCTTAAGGATCATCAAACGGGTAGCTATGATTACCTACATCAAGTAAATTTAGTTTTATTTAATTATCTATATTTTATTTTAATTATTAGAATAATAAAATATTTGGATCTGAAATATTTCAATCGATTTACGATCAAGAGAAAAGTTTTTGAAATATATCTCTGATCGATCAATCTGAATGAATCTGGTCCGGAAAAAATTAGGATTTTTCTTCAGGGCACTGGCAACCTCTGTAAATAGCATGACAGTGTGGCAGAGGACGGTGCGGGTATGCTATCTTCTGGATATAGTGATAGTTAGCCATTTGTAAATATAATTCCTCAGCAAAATCTTGCATATATTGTGCCGAACAAAGATACAAGTCTGTGAAGAATGGATCGTAGGGAGAAGGACAAAGTAATTGAAAACCATAATATCCCCAACCAGCTGTAGGATCGATTGATAAAAAATCCTTTACAGCGGACACCAGCGTTGAAGATTTTTTGATACCCTATGATTGAAATCAACATCCATCCTCCAGTCCGACATATGTCTGAGTTGAATATTGTCTCTAAGGTTGTCAACAATTATGAGATAAGGGCATATAATGCTTATGTTGTCCTGTAGGGGGAATAATAAGCTCACCTACAGCAGTCGGATGAAATAGATTTGTGTAAAATGCCCGATCAAGTTAAAATGTGTGCCAACTGCAAAATGAAGAGCCGTACAGACAGAATAATGGAGATGGACAAAGCAAGACAGGTAGCTATGGAATTGCATAGAATCTTGGTTCTGACACATTGATGCTTTCTTTGATAAAGCCGTTGAGCACAATCAGCCTGTAACAGAGCATTGAGGTCAGACGGTAACATATCACCGGTGATAAAGGTACAATCGGCTATTAGAGCCTTACGAGCCATGTAATCCGCCACCTGGTTACCTTCTCGACAAATATGTGAAACCTTAATCAGAGGCCGAGAAGTAAGCCAAAGCTTGATATCATATGATAAGGGAGAATGAGTATGGTTGGGAGCTTTAGAGGTTAACCAATGAATCACCGTTAACGAGTCTCCTTCCAGCCAAAATTTATGAAGATGACATTCAGCAATAGCAAATATTTTCTGCATTTATTTGGGAAAGAAAAAAGAAGTTAGAGACTACTTCTCTCATCTTGTCTGACATGCAAATAAAGACATCTTTTTGTTTTTTTCTTTTTGATACGAATCTATGATGGTGTTTTTGTCGTAGATGCTTGCTGAGTTAAAAAGTTCAAAATGTCCTAACTCTAGTAGTTGGCTGTGCTATGCAATTTGCTGTATGTAGCTTTGCAATATGTAAGATGCTATTGCATGGGAGAACTATTATGCTGAGATATGAGGATAGCTTTATTTAATTTAACCTATTTTTCTTTCCACTTATACACCGCAACATAATTTAGATAGGATTGGGAGTAAGGTAGAGTAGTTGGGTTCATATATAGGAAGATGTAAAGGCTTGACTTTTTTATCACCAAATCACGAGCAAGTCATTACATTTTTAGGTACTTTCACTATATGTTGTACTGTATGCATTGTTGTTGAATGAAACTAGCTTCCTTTAAGCCGATTGGTTGGTCATTGAAATTCTTTCAATGCAGCAAATGCTTTTTTTCTTTTAAATTTTCAATCTTAGTCTAATGTTTAATAGTTTCTATGGTTAGGCTTCCAAATTCAATTGATTTCTTCAACCAATTGCATTGCACCCTTATGGATAAAAGTTGGCTTCATCAATCTAGGTAATAAAATCTCTTTTTTACCTTTCTATGTATCATTGCTTATGTTTATGATACCTAAATAACAATATTATATTTGAGTTGTCTCTCATCGTGTAGGGCAAGTAAGGCATACTTGGAGGGAGTCAATCAATTCCTTGACTTTGCATTTGCTAATGCAGCCCATGGAAATAGAATTTTATGTCCATGTAAGAAATGCAGTAATGGCTTGTGGATGGTTCGAGAAGATGCTTATGAACATTTGATATGTGATGGTTTTGCAAGGGGCTATACAACTTGGATATATCATGGGGAAGTTGCATCATCTATTGCATCTACTTTTGACTCTCATGAACTGGATGAATCACATCAACTAGATGAGATGCATGAGATGTTGCATGATGCATTTGCAATGTTAAGCTCGGATAGTGATACAAGTGATTCTAGTCATGAACATATAGAGGAGCCTAATGCTGAAGCCAATAAGTTTTATAAGTTAGTTGAAGATGCTGAACGTGAACTATATCCTGGTTGCAAAAAGTTCAGCAAACTATCTTTTATTGTTCAATTACTTCATATAAAATGTAGAAATGGTTGGAGTAATAATTCATTCACATCATTACTCCAGTTACTAAACAAGGCATTTCTAGATGGTGAAATATTCTCGAAAGACTTTTATGAAGCGAAAAAGATTATTGGAGATCTGGGATTGGGATATCAAAAAATTCATGCATGCCCTAATGATTGTATGCTATATTGGAAGGAGTTTGCTAATGCATCATCATGTGACACTTGTGGAGCATCAAGATGGATCAAAAGTGACCAGTTGTCAGATGAAGATGAGATTACTTCAACAAAAAAGGAGAAGAAAATACTAGCAAAGGTTTTACGTTACTACCCTTTGAAATCGAGACTTCAAAGACTATTCATGTCATCAAAAATAGCTTCATTTATGATATAGCATAAGGAAGACCGTACAAAAGATGGAATATTAAGGCATCTTGCAGACTAGCCAGCATGAAAAATGTTTGACTATCTGCATCCATCTTTCTCAGATCCTCGTAATGTCAGACTCAGGTTAGCAAGTGATAGTTTTAATCCATTTCAGAATATGAGCATTACTCGCAGTACATGGTCGGTTGTTTTGATACCATACAACTTACCCCCATAGCTTTGCATGAAGCAAGCTTTCTTTATGCTATCGTTGCTTATTGGTGGACCATCTCAACCTAGAAATGACATCATAACCTCTTATAGAGGAACTAAAAGAATTGTGGGATTTTGGAGTCCTTACATATGATGCTTCATGCAAACAGAATTTTCAAATGCATGCAGTTGTGCTATGGACTATGTTAGATATATGTGCCATAGAAGCCAGAATTGGCTGACACTTGTAATACACTTATAGAGGTAAAATTATAATTTTGACTATAATCAATAAAATGGATTATTTTCTATCACATATGTGTCTTTAGTGTCTGTGATACATCTTTTGAGTTAATGGTAATGATAATTCATATTTTCAAGAGTTGAAACTTTAAGATATGAATATTCATTATTAACTCATAAAATGCTTCCGACCATAGGATCATCATGAGGATGGTGATTGATCCAAAAGATTGGTGTACAATCGCTTCTCTTTAGTAGATGAGTCTCGAGTCTACGGTGTGGAGACATCAGAGTGAGAGTATAGATACTCATTAGAGAATGAGGGCACTGAGCGTGACCACCTCGAGTAGTCATTAGGAAGTCTATCTTCTCGTTAATGACTGACTCGATGCTGCAGTGGTGTGTTTGGTTCTTTGAATTGAGGTGCATCGACAATTCACCTTGAGGGTGTCATAGTTTGACTACACCATAACTCGATCTTCTAGCCATTTGAAATTCTAAGGTGTATGTTGGCTATAGCATGTTCATTGTAGGAACTGGATTGCATCAAGATGAAATCTATCTACCTCGGTGGTAGAGGAGCAGTCCTATGATGATCATAAGAATCAAGTCCAGAAGCCCATGGCCATGGCAGAGTGAAATAATAGAAAGAGTTTTTGTTTAGATTTTCACATCGAACTTGAATCGAATGATTACATCATATGACAGAAACTAGGATTTGACGAGTTCACCTTAACCCTAATCTAATCGGAGCTCAAGATAGAAGAACTTAATCACACAGGTAGCTGCACCAAGAAATTTGCATTTAGCTTTGATGGATTGCCGCCATATATTGCTAGATGTCACTGATGGATTTTGGGAGCAATTAGAATGATTTAGATGATCGATCATTCTAGCTATTCGAATCAGAAGAGTTATGATCAATCGAAAGGAGTTTCGATGATATTGATGATAGAGATCATGACATATCCCATTACCATATAGAACTGAATCTAACTGGATCACACAAATAAGAATTTGAATCTAGTGATCATCAATTGAACTGATCCAATTCAATTGATCTGAATGAGATTTAATTAGGTTCAAAAAAATCATGCTAGCACTCGATTGAACCTAACGTTCTTTTTTTACTATTATAAATAGTTATCCTGACTGAGCCAAAGAAGTTTGTGCTCGATCAGAGACCTTCACTTGGTCTGACTGAAGCTTGTTCAGATCAGAAAAGGATTGTCTTATTTTGTAAGACAATACCTACCATTTTTGGTCATTTGCCTTTTCTCATCCTTTGACTTTGGTCAAAAGTTGATCTTTGACTGGTCAAATATTGACCATTGATACTTTGACTTCTATCCACATGTCATGTACCTATTAGAGAGCTGGTGGAGGCTTGTCCCCCTATCAGAAGCTGGCAAGGAGGAGGGCACACGCCAAGGGTGGCATGCGCCCAAGTTTGAGGCACCCAGGAGTCCCTATTGGACAGAAACTCCATCTCCTTATTGGATTCTGATTAGACTCGTTTTAAGAATCAACTTTGACTGATCTTAGGTGCCATCTAAGGATGAATCCAAGGGACTCTATTTCTACCAATCAGATTTAGATCTGATTTCATAAAGAGTTGTGATTGGTTGAGATGAAGAGGAGTTGGATCACGCATAGTCTATAAATAAGATCCTGCGCCCAACTCAAAAAATAATTGAAACAATTCTCTATGCCCCAAGACTGTCTCTCTTTTCCTCCTCCATGCCAAGCTCATCTTCTCCCTCTCCTCTTTACATCCAAAGATGTTTGGGATCTCAGTTGGTGCAATCTAGGCGAGAGAAAGACGATAGAAAGCTAGAAGGCTGCGCTGCTGTAAAGGACAACTGCTGATCTTCGAAAGCTGTTTTGAAGATCCTTCAAATCAGACTCAAATCTAATTTTTGAAGACGTGATAGAGAAGAAGAGGATCTCTAGATCCAGTCTGAGTAGATACCGGTAGAGGTCAAGCACTTGTGTGGCTAGATTCAGAATCTTTCACTGCTTACAGGATCATCAACGGGTAATATGATTACCCTACATCAAGATAAATTTAGTTTAATTTAATTTATCTATATTTTATTTTAATTATTAGAATAATAAAAATTTGATCTGAAATATTTCAGATCTGATTCGGATCAAAGAGAAAAGTTTTTGAAATATATCTCTTGATCCGATCAAATCTGAATGAATCTGGTCCGAAAAATTAGGATTTTTCTTCAGACTATTAGTGATTTTTCAGGATATACTATATTATCTGGTTGGAGTACTAAAGGATAGTATGCTTGTCCTTGCTGTCATAAGAATACTTGCTCTCACTATTTATCAAATGGACGTAAATTTTGTTATATGGGTCATCGTCGATTCTTACTAGTTGATCACAAATTTCGATACTAGAAACATTCTTTTGCTGGTACTTTTGAATTTGATACTGCACCTTCTCCACTAATTGGATCTGAAGTGATGGAACAATTGCATGGTATAAGTTTTACATTAGGCAAGCACTCTTTTAGCATGACTGGATGTAGAAGGAAAAGAGATGATAATCGGAAGAAACGAAGCATATTTTTCTCTTTTCCCTATTGGGAGACACTTTTATTGAGATATAATTTAGATGTGATGCATATTGAGAAAAATGTATGTGATAGTGTACTCAATACACTACTAAATATCGAGGAAAAAACAAAGGATAATGTTAAGGCTCATCTTGATTTAGAAGAAATGTGTATACGGAGATCTACACTATGAACAAAAAGGAAAAAGAAATTTTTTGTAAAGTATTGAAATAGATAACGATACCAGACGACTATGCATCTAATATATCAAGATGTGTGCACCTTAAAGAATGTAAAATTATTGGACTTAAGAGCCATGATTGTCATGTCATTATGCAGCAACTACTTTCATTAGCTCTACGTGTATCATTGCCAAAAAATGTTAGCTCAGTCTTGATAGAATTATGTGGTTTCTTTAGAGATTTGTGCTCTAAAATTATACAAATTTTAGACTTTCAACAATTAGAGTCTCGGATTGCAGTTATACTTTGCCATATGGAAAGAATATTCCCTCCTTTTTTGATATTATGGTGCATTTGCCTATACATCTATCGAGAGAGGCTAAGTCCAGTACAATATCACTGGATGTACCCCATTAAAAGGTTTGACATTATTTATTAAATTATTTTTTTTTATCTTTACTAATTATTTTCTTAATTTATGTGCATCTAAATTATCTAAATATGCATGTTATAGGTACTTATATAAACTTAAATCTTATATACATAATAGAAGTCATTCAGAAGATTCAATAGCAGAAGGGTACGTAGGGGATGAATGTGCAACATTCTGCTCAAGATATCTCCATGATATAGAGACACAGTTTAATTGTCCAAGAAAAAACTATGATAATTGCACTACTAATCAATGAGGAAGGATCATCATTCTTTTCTCAAGTTGGTTGTACCTTAGGGAAGGCTGAACCATGTGTACTTGATCAAACAACAAGAGAAGGACATCGATATATTCTATTTAATTATGATATAATCAGTCCATATCAAGAGTAAGATTTTTACATAAATATATCTTTTAAATTTTTAAATTTAAAAACTTACCCTTGATGTCATATATGAGGATGTTTTAATTGTAGGAAATATATTGCCACCATTAAGATGCAGAATCCTCATGCAGGACAAAATTATATATTCATTTCATGAGTGGTTCAAAGTCCATGTAGGTCCAAGTTTTAATATTTTTCTTTTAGTCAGAATTGTTATATGGATAGCATCTAGAATTATAACTAACTTTTTCTGTATATTCCTCATGATTGAATAGGTTGAAAAATTGCTCGAAGGAAGCAATGAGCATGTACCAGAAGAAGTTAAATGGCTAGCCCAAGGCCCAAACGAGGTGGCACAAAAATTTTCAGGTTTTATAATCAATGGATTTAGATTTCAAACCAAAGAACGTGATCGAAGTAAAAAAACTCAGAATAGTGGGGTGGTTGTTACTACAAAAACATCAAGCTTTGCAAGTGCCAGGGATAAAAATCCAGTTGTGGAAGATGTTACTTACTATGGTTCCTTGAATGATATAATCGAATTAGATTACCATGGGCATTTTAAATTTGTACTATTCAAGTGTGATTGGATGGATGTTACAGCTCCAGGTAGGGGAATAAAAAATTAATCTGGGTTTACGCTTGTCAACTTTAAGCGGCTAATTCACATCGGACAAAACTCATCAGACGAACCTTTTATCCTGGCATCTCAAGCAGAACAAGTATTCTATGTTAAAGATCCGACGGACAAAGGTTGGCATGTGGTTGTTAAAACCAAACCACGGGATTTATTTGAGATGACTACAGAATCATCTGCTGATGATATTGATGCATATGTTGAAAGTGAACCATACAATAGTGATCCATTGGATGATGACTTGGCTGCTGCTATTGATGAAGTATCATGGGCCAGAGCAGATGGTGATGGAACAATAATTGAAAGAACTACTATCGATTCGTTTGTGAGACAAGATGATAGTTACAAGTAACCATATGAATATCTGAGTCATGAATATTTAAGAAGTGAAGGAAAGAATAAGAACTTGTATTTGGTTTCTTACAAGTAACCATTTCCATCCAGCTTATCTTTCTTATATTGATTGATTGAGTAAATTCAATTTATGCATCTTTGTTGGCTTCTATTTGTAATAAAGAATGTTAGTTTATAAATTGTTGTTAGCTTCTACTTGTTATATAGAATTTCAATTTATACATTGTTATTAACTTCTAATTGTAATATCAAATTATTTATAAGTTTAACATGAAGTCTTGTTGCTTTTACACGTTCGACATATCATTTTGTTATAGGATAGGTACAGGTATTCGCCATGCCATGCAAACATTTAGCTAGGATACCGGCACGATCTATGAGTAGTTACTTAAGCCAGCGGCAGCATGGACTTTCAGAAGAGCTCAACAATTTCCCACTTCAGCAACTCCAACCAACACACATCGAGCAACCCTTTGAAGCTACTGATCAACATGTCAATCCAAGCACCACTAATCCTTTACCCACACAACAACTTAATGGTATAAATCTTGATATAAATTATATTCTATTCAGATTGATATTTTAGTATTAAAAATGTTAGTGTCTTTTATATGGACATTACCTAACCTAACTATTTGTGTGTACGTACATATGTGACTTGAATATAATGTATAGTTAATAGAAAGAGGGGACGAGGGCCTACAAGATGTGTTGATTTATGGAGGTCCAGCGAACAAATGATTGTCGATGTAAATGAATCAGGCCAGCCTGTAGGAAAAAATGTAGCAAAATATTCTAACTTCTTAGGCATAATTGCTCGAAGAGGTGATTTGGCTCCTATTACATATACTGATTGGAGAGCAGTGCCATTCAGTGTAAAGAAGAAGATGTGGGAGATAGTGCAAGTATGTCACTTAATGCTTCGAACATATATTTTTTCAAATGTAATAGATATGGTTCAAATTGAATTTTTTTTCTTATTATATTTGTTGTAGAGTAAGGTCCAAATTGATCCAATAGCCAAAGATTGGAGTATATCTTCTATTTCTATAAAGTGGAAGGATTGGAAAAGTGAACTAAAATGATATTTCTTTGATGTACATGAGATCGATGAGGAGAAGAGAAATGCTATTTGCACAGATCAAAGGGTTTTTCCAGATTAATGGAACACATATTTGCAGTTTCTTCTCTCCCATGAAGCAAAGGTAATTATAAAGTACCATATATTTTTTAATAGATTTTCGATGTAATCAACTTATGAACTTCATTGTTGAGAAAAGAAACGTAGTGAGACCAATAGAAACAATCGTGCTTTCCAAAAGATGACCCACACTACTGGAGTCAAAAGCTTTGCCACAATCAGTCATGAAGAGGTACTTCAAATTATTAGTTATTAATCCATAGATTTCTTACATATATTATTTGACATTCTCATCTATCAACTTTCTTGCTATAATTACTGTTATTAGTAATTTTTACTTGGAGGACAAATATATCAAGTACAAGCTGAGCTATCTTCCATGAAATAAATTTTAGAGAGCTTACAAAGCCAACATCGTCAACAGCCTCAATTTAATGGAATGCATGCCCCACTAATACATACTACACAGGTATGTACAAATGGATTTAAATATAAAAATTATTTAAAATCTAAATACATCGAGTAATGATTATTTAAAAATCTTGCATAGATAAATGATGCAAGTAGTAATCATGAGTGCTCACCGGTACATCCTATTGGCTCATCATCATCAAATCATATCATTTCAACTCATCAGGTGATATATATATATTTTATCATCTATCTTTCACTTTTTCAAAGTACTAAATTTTCAAGCAGCATGCAATATTAGAAGGTTAAAAAAAAGTAGTATAAGCATTAGTGTTTATCTTCATAGTATGTACTTCAAGCTTAAACTAGTGCATGTGTTCATTACATACTTTCAACAACTTATTAAAAGTGACCTCCTTTGATTCATTGTTGCTGTAATGCATGATAGTTGGAGTAAGGATGGTACGGGTTGTTTGTACAAAGCTAGCATATGGCCATTGAGTCTAATGGAACAATGCTAGTAGTTTATTTTTTGCTACTTCAATTGTTATTTTCTAAGCTTTTTTATTTCTAGTTTCTTATCATCATCTTTTCTTTTTACAATTTTTTTCTTGGTTTGATTGTTTTGTTATTCCTTTTGATCAGTCCATCATCCTATCTGTTGGGGATAAATCTTGCTCCCACCGAGTCCAGTCTGATGCTTAGCCTAATGCAACTGATAATCACGGAAGAGCTTCGATCAAAAATTCTTCCTCCAGTGGCCGAACTTCAGTCGAACTCCTCCAACGATTGAACCCCAGTCGAACTCCTCGTCGAACCTCCAGTCGAATTTTTTCTGCAGCCGAACTCCTCCAGCGATCGAACCCCTCCTGGACTCCTCTAGAGGCCGAATTTCTTTCGGACTTCTCCTTTAAGCGGACTCCTCGAGGAGTCGAACTCTTTCCGAATTTCTTCTTTAGTCGAATTCCTCCAGGAGCCGAACTCCTAAATTTTTTCTTCAGTCGAATTCTTCCATGAGCCAAACTTCTTTTAGATTTTTTCTTTAGTCAAGTTTCTTCAGGAGTCGAACTCTTTTCAGATTTCTTCTTCAGTCAGATTTCTTCAAAAGCCGAATTCCTTCTAAATTTTTTCTTCAGTCAAACTTCTCCAAGAGTCGAACTCCTTCTGAATTTCTCCTTCAGTCAAATTTCTATAGGAGTTGAACTCTTTCCAAATTTTTTATTCAGTCAAACTCCTTTAGGAGCCAAACTTCTTCCAAATTTCTTCTTCAATTGAATTTCTTCAGGAGTCGAACTTCTTCTAAACTTCTTCTTTAGTCAAATTTCTATAGAAGCCGAACTCCTTCCGAATTTTTCCTTCAAGTAAATTCCTCTAGGAGCCAAATTTCTTCCAAATTTTTTCTTCAGTCGAATTCCTCCAAGATCCAAACTTCTTCCAAACTTCTCCTTCAGTCGAATTTCTATAGGAGCCAAACTTCTTCCAAATTTTTTCTTCAAGCAAACTCCAGAAGCTGAGCTTCTTTCGAATTTTTTCTTCAATCGAATTCCTCCAGAAGCTGAACTTCTTTTGAATTTTTTCTTCAGTCAAATTTCTTCAGAAGCTAAACTTTTTTTGGAATTTTCTTTCAGTTGAATTTCTTCATGAGCCAAACTCTTTCCAGATTTCTCCTTCGGTCAAGTTTCTTCAGGAGCCGAACTTCTTCCAAATTTTTTCTTCAGTCAGATTTCTACAAGAGCTAAACTCCTTCCGAATTTCTCCTTCAGTCGAACTTCTTGATACGTGCTAATCTATAGCTATGGCAAGTGCACCAGTCGATTAAGTAATAAAGTAAATGAGTAGAGTATCGTCTCTAAAGAATTGAAAAATAAGTACTGAAAAAGCTTTTTTCTATTCTTTATTTAGAAGATCGATTTATGAGAATAAAAAATTAAAGAATAAAATAAAAAAAATCATTAAAATAATTTGAAGAAAATAGAGAGATTGTAATTATTAGGATTTTAAACTTAAGAGTAATGGGTTACTAAGGCAATCGGTTCACTAATTTAGTCAATATAATATTGAGATTATTAGATTAAGTTTATTTCATGTGATGGTGGAGTCTCCTAGTTTATTCACTATCTTTTGGTCCAGACGTAGCAAAACTATCAATATTTATTAATTATCCTTTGGTCCAGATGTAATTTAAATAAATATTAATGCATTAAGTTTTGTGAAACCTTCTAATTAAAATATGCTGCATCCAAAGCACACTAAAATTTCTGCATGCATATAAATTCTAATTTGATTCACAATACAAAATATATAATCAAGAAGCAATAACATAGATGTACTTGGTCTGTAACATCTATGTTCATTAGATCAATTAGAAGATGGTCAGTAATCTAAAAGCATTAAGATCAGATTTATATACTCCTCATGAATAAAATTTAAAATTAAAAATAAATCATACTGAATATTACATCAAAAGAGTGGCTATACCTTAGCCTCAGTAAAAGAAAATTTAGTTTATGATAACAAGTTCAAAAACAGCAAATAAAATAAAAAGCATGAAGAAATTAGACTGTTTAATTACTGAAATCGATTGTTCGTTGCTCTTGGTGTGGAAAACTTGATGAAGAAGAAGAGAAGCTCTTTGATCGATGTTCTGATTATCGAAAGAAGAAAAGAAAAAAAATTAAAAGCCCTTTCTTTTTTCTCTCTCAAAAATCTTTATTCAAAACTTTCCCTTCTCTCTGTGTCTCTCTCTCTTCTCTTTCTGCCTCTCTCTTCTCTCTCTGTCTCTCTTTTTTTTCTTTGACAACAGCAGGCCTTTTTATAATCTGGGTCGTCTTCCACCAAAATCCTATTGAAATCAGGTTTAAAACTCTCAAAATAACCAAAAGAAAAATCCTGGATTAATTTTGACCATTGGATGTCGATCAAACCATCCAAAAATTATTCAAAAATTATTTTAAAATTTTAAATCAAGTCAGAATTCATCTAAACCATTGGATCAGCCTTGAAGATCAAATCTGAGCCATTAAATCGTGCACAGAGAAGCCTTTGATTCTTAGTTATAAGTCGGGATGACTCTCAATCGTTGGATCTCGGCCAGGAGCTACAGATGCCGTTTGTCTGTTAGTCGTTCGATCGAATCTCAGTAAAAGACGTCCGTCGGATCAGGCAGAATTCTCAAATTGCCTTCTATAGGACATGCACGAGTCCGGTGTTGCGTGGACCGCCGCTTTCTTTAACCAATCAGAGCGTGCTTCTCCATGTAAAATTCCTGAAATGCCCTCCAAATGGTCCACCATGTGCCGTAAAAAATGCTAATGTCAGCTTGGCATCAGCATTGCGTTAGCGGGCGATCTGCTGGGTATGGTCGGACTGGGCGGTCTGTTGAGATAACTTTTTCTGAACCGGTTTGAATCAGATCGATTTTTTTTTTTGAGATTCAATTTTGGACTCATTTGAAGTCCGTTTTGTCTGAAATTTATTTTATCTGAATCAGAAAAATAAGATCTTCATATTGATGGCATTCTTTCCTACATAAGAATAACAAAAGTATCAATTTTTTAAAAAATAGATTAATTTATTTTATAATTTAATACTTTTATTAGTATATTTTTACCACTTATCACACCTCCCAACTTAGTCATTACTAGTCCTTTAGCAATATTTTATTTAATACCATGTTTTAATAAGATTATCTATCAAAAAGATAAAATTTAGGACTATAGGTCAAAAAGTTTAGAAAATATCGCTAACTAAGCATTGAGCTTCAGAAGTAAATTTTGCAGTCAATATAATTAAAAATTTTTTTAGAGTACATCAAAGATCTACAGCATTTGTGTTCGTGATGACTAACTTTAGCATTTCAGTGTTAAACTAAAGAACAAAGGTATCCTCTCTTATTATCTATTTTGGTCAATTTTCTATACATTCTTAATTTTATACTCATGAATTAAGGTAGCTTTCATACTGCCTTTTTTTTTTTAATATGCTGAGCATCCTGGCCTTTCCTCCATCATTTTACGTGAATGTCCACACTTGACCTAGGTGCAGAGATCTAGTTGCTAGGCTTTGGACAATCCATATATACTCTATCTTTTATACTTTATTTTTAGGCAGATAGCTCTTTCCTTAAATTCAAATTTTTTTGATTAGAATGTATATTAATTATCAATTTTTAGTGATAATTGAATTCTCAGTTGGTTTTATAATCAATATCTACTTTGCTTTGTTAGTGTGCATGTGCAATTAGAAGTGTTAATAGTCTTTTGATGATCTAAGTAGGCTGCTAAAAGTCGATCAACTAATCTACTTCTTTAACTCATTATATTTGTTGGTGCAGAAACTAATCATCGCCGGAGGCCGCTGGAGTCGAGGCCACTGAGGTCGCCATCGGGGACCTGTAAAATAGAGTTCCATCCGAAGTCGGTGGGGGGTGGCTCCGGCAGGACCCTCCGACGCTCACGTCAGCTCTGGCCAACAGGAATGGAGTGCTCAGAATGAGTTCCAGAGCTTAGAGAAGAAGAGGAGATCTTAGAGATTAGAGAGATTAGCCTTAGCGTATCGGGAGGGTCCTTTTTATAGTGGAGCTTGATGGTGATAACTGCAGCCGCGTGCTGGCAGGCCGCTCGAGGTTCGACGGAGTCAGTCTCACGGGATGGTGCCGTGTGCTGCGGATTGATGGTGATGGTATCGTGTGCGGCGGATTGATGGTGACAGCCATCGTCGCCTGACAGTGGATCGCTATCGCTTGCGGTGGACTGATGGCGATGGCTGCAGAGCTAGCCGAATGATGGGTTGGAGGCCTTCGTATTTCAAAGTTCGAACTCCTAAAGAGGAAGCTTGGAAGAAGTTCGGCTCTCATAGGCATCTGGCTGGAGGCATGCAGCTAAGGCTCGTCCGCTGAGGAGTTCGACCACTGGGAATCCGAAGCTCAGTCGAATGTTGGACTTCGGCTGAGGCTCGTCAGCTGAGGATTTCGAGGAGCTTGACCGCTATGAAGTTCGGTCGGCTGAACGGATTGGAAGAAGCTCGGTCGCTGGGGGTTCGGCCAAAGCCCGACTGCTTGGAGCCCAAAGAGCTCGGGCGCTAAGTAGTTCGACCGACTATAGGAGTTCGGTTGGGGTGCTTCCGTCGAAGCTCTTCCACGGCTATAGGTTGCCATCGAGCTAGACTTCGACGGAAGCGGGATTTATCCCCAACACTAGCCCCCCCACTCCGAAGTTCGAAAATCGAAGGAAGGGAGTGTAGGAAAGGCGACTGCCGAAGTCTTCCTCTGAGCTCTGAGGTTGAAGCTCGGGGGGATCTCGCCTCCAGCTGATGTTGATATCGAGGTTGAAGTCCGACGAAGATCCCATCTCCAACCGAGGTTGAGGGGGCTTCGTTCGCTGCGATCGAAGTCGGAGGTTGCACTCCTCGGGGGCGACATTGTCTCCTACAGCTGAGGTCGATGTGGGCGCTTGGGAGAGATCTGATTTCAGGATGAGGCTGTCTTCGATTTTATCTCTGATCGAGGTCGAAGTTGAAGCTCTCCAGTCGAGGTTGACACGGTTGCTTTCTCTTACCGAGATTGTATCGGACACCCGGGGGAGATCTCATCTTCTACGGTCGAGCTTTCCTCAGGGAGATCTTATCTATGGTCGAGGTTGTCCACGGTCGCTCGGAAGAGATCTCATTTCTAGCCGAGGTTGCCTCAGGGGAGATCTTATCTCTTAGCCGAGGTTGATGCTCGTGTTAGGACGAGGTTCTCCTCTTGTTCCTAACTGAGGTTGTCCGCGGTCGCTCGGGGGAGATCTTATCTCTAGTCCGAGGTTGATCCGATTGCTCGGAAGAGATCTTATCTCTAGCCGAGGTTGATGCTCGCGTTAGGACGAGGTTCTCCTCCTGTTCCTAACGGGCCCACGGTCGCTCGAAAGAGATCTTATCTCTAGCCGAGGTTGATGCTCGCGTTAGGATGAGGTTCTCCTCCTATTCCTAACGGGCCCACGGTCGCTCGGGAGAGATCTTATCTCTAGCCGAGGTTGTCAACAGTCGCTCGGAGAGATCTTATCTCTAACCGAGGTTGATGCTCGTGTTAGGATGAGGTCTTCCTCCTGTTCCTAACCGAGGTTGTTCACGATCGCTCGAAAGAGATCTTATCTCTAGCCGAGGTTGTCAACGATCGCTCGGGAGAGATCTTATCTCTAGCTGAGGTTGACTCGGTCGCTCGAAAGAGATCTTATCTATACCGAGGTTGTCAACGATCGCTTGAGAGAGATCTTATCTCTAGCTGAGGTTGATGCTCGCGTTAGGATGAGGTTCTCCTCCTATTCCTAACGGGCTGCAGGGGCACCTAAGGGCCACTGGCCTCTCCCCCCATCTCGTCCTTTGTGAACGAGGTCTTCGCTCGAAAAGAGATCTTATCTCTAGCCGAGGTTGTCAACGATCGCTCGGAGAGATCTTATCTCTAGCTGAGGGTTGATCCAATTGCTCGGGAGAGATCTTATCTCTAGCCGAGGTTGATGCTCGTGTTAGAACGAGGTTCTCCTCTTATTCCTAACGGCCCACGATCGCTCGGAAGAGATCTTATCTCTAGCCGAGGTTGTCAACGGTCGCTCGAAGAGATCTTATCTCTAGCCGAGGTTGACTCGATCGCTCGGGAGAGATCTTATCTCTAGCGAGGTTGATGCTCGCGTTAGGATGAGGTTCTCCTCCTGTTCCTAATCGAGGTTGTTCACGGTCGCTCGGGAGAGATCTTATCTCTAGCCGAGGTTGTCAACGATCGTTCGAAAGAGATCTTATCTCTAGCCGAGGTTGACTCGATCGCTCGGGAGAGATCTTATCTCTAGCCGAGGTTGTCAACGGTCGCTCGGAAGAGATCTTATCTCTAACCGAGGTTGATGCTCGTGTTAGGATGAGGTTCTCCTCCTGTTCCTAACGGGCTGCGGGGGCACCTAAGGGCCACTGGCCTCTCCCCCCATCTCGTCCTTTGTGAACGAGGCCTTCACTTGGGAGAGATCTTATCTCTGATCGAGGTTGTCCTAATGTGGCAATCATTAACTGCTTGTTCCCTGTCATCGCATAGTTTTTGCATCCAGAAATAATATTATCTGGAAAGGAAGAATTTTATTGAAAGAAAGTTACTAGTAGCGCATCCTCAAATTCTGTATTTCAAGGTCGTGGTAGCGTTGCGTTTCTTCGATGATAAGTCTCGGGGTGGACGACCTCCTCATGCTGGCCTCCTCAATTTGGTGCAAGCTCTTATCGCTGGGAGACGGCGAATCGCTGACGCACCAAGCTCCTCTTAGGGGCAATGTGGATGATGCCGTAAGGTGGCCGACCTTTTTGCGGTCTCTGGCTACGGCAGCGTCGAGCTCCTTGCCATCTTCGGCTATGGCAGCGCCCTTGACCGATCTTTTCCTGCTTCAGGCTGGTGCCAAAGGAATTTACCCAGCCGCCCCTTTCTGACGAGCTCCTCGATTTCGTCTCTGAGCTGGATGCATTCCTCGGTGTCATGGTCGTGGTCGCGATGGTAGAGATAATACTTATTTCGATCGCGCTTGTTTGGGGGAGACTGTAACCCTTCCGGTCTCGACAGTTGATTCTTTACTTCGGTAAGAACCTGAGTTTGAGGAGCGTTGAGGGGGCATAGTGGCGGAACCTTTCGGGAGGAGGGCTTCTTCGCGCCCCTCTGTCGGGGCGAGTTCGAGGAGTTCGGGCCCGACTGCTTTCGGAGGTGGTCTGCGAGCGCAGTTGAACTTCGCTCGACTCTTCCTCGTCCGCCAGCCCCTCTCTCAGGGCTTCCTCGTCTTTCAACTTGAAGGCTTCTTCCGCATGGGCATATCTCTCGGCCCGAGCCAGCAGATCGGCGAAGTCCCTAGGATACTTTTTTTTCAGAGAGAACAGCAAGTTATTTTTCTGAAGGCCGCCCTTGAGTGTGGCCATGGCGACGGACTGGTCCAAGTCTCGGACCTTCAATGCCGCGGCATTAAACCAGATGACGTAAGCCTGGATGGATTCCCCTTGCTTCTGCTTGACGCTTATGAGGGAATCTAAACCTTGGCTCGATCGTCGGCTGCTGATGAAGTGGGCCGCGAACCGACTGCCCATCTGATCGAAAGAGAAGATTGTACTTGGCTTCAACGCCGAGTACCAGTTCCTCGCTGTTGCCTTTAAGGTAGATGGAAAGGCTCGGCACAGCATGGCATCTGAAGCGCCGTGAAGCAGCATCATGGCACGGAAGGCCTCCAGGTGATCAACCGGATCAGAAGTTCCATCGTAGCTTTCCAGTTGAGGGAGCTCGAAGGTCGGTGGAACAAGTTCTTACATAATTTGGAGAGAGAAGGAAGGTTCGGCATGGATGTCGGCATGATGAGTCGAGGTGACGTGGCCGAGCTCTTCAATACGTCGGTCCATGTTCCATAGTTTGCAATCGAGGGCGTCGTCTTGGCTGCAGATCTTGGGGTGCTTCCAACTACGAATGGAGAAGGTCTCCTTCGGAAGGGAATAATGATTCGAACACGGATCCTCGACCCTCTGTTTTCCCTTCTTTGGGGCAATCGGTATGCTGGTTCTGGTACTCTTCCTTGGGGTCGATTTTCGACGTTCCAATGGTGGGTTTTCTGGTGGAGTCACCATCGGAGGCTGCTGTATAGCCTACAATGCCTCCATGAGGCTACGGACCTATCAGACAAGCAGGTCGAACTGCTCCACCTTCATCGTAGGTACAGGTGGAACCTGAGCTGTCGGAGCCGAAGCAGGAACAGACGGAACCTGAACTGCCCCACGGTGGGCGCCAGCCGGAGTCGAAGCAGGAACAGACGGATCTGGATGGGATCGGGCCGCTGAGGCCGTCAAGCGCCGTGTTGAAGCTCTCCTAAGAGGCATTTCTTCTTTGGGAGAGAAAAGGAAGATCTCCGAAGAGGGAAGAGAAAAGTCGCCGAGCACTCCTTTAAGAACAAGGGACCCTCGGAGGTTCGAGGCCCTTCTTCTAGCGCCAATCTGTTGGTGCAGAAACTGGCCATCGCCGGAGGCCGCTGGAGTCGAGGCCGCTGAGGTTGCCGTCGGGGACCTGCAAAATAGAGTTTCGTTTGGAGTCGGTGGGGGGTGGCTCCGGCAGGACCCTCCGATGCTCAAGTCAGCTCTGGCCAACAGGAATGGAGTACTCGGAATGAGTTCCGGAGCTTAGAGAAGAAGAGGAGAGCTTAGAGATTAGAGAGATTAGCCTTAGCATATTGGGAGGGTCCTTTTTATAGTGGAGCTTGATGGTGACAACTGCAGCCACGTGCTGGTAGACCGCTCGAGATTCGACGGAGTCAGTCTCATGGGATGGTGCCGTGTGCGGTGGATTGATGGTGTCGTGTGCGGTGGATTGATGGTGACAGCCATCGCCACTTGACAGTGGGTCGCTATCGCTTGCGGCGGACTGATGGCGATGGCTGCAGAGCCAGCCGAATGATGGGTTGGAGGCCTTCGTATTTCGGAGTTTGGGCTCCTGAAGAGGAAGCTTGGATGGAGTTCGGCTCTCATAGGCATCTGGCCGAAGGCATGCAGCTAAGGCTCGTCCGCTGAGAAGTTCGACCGTTGGGAATTCGAAGCTCGGTCGAATGTTGGACTTCGGTTGAGGCTCGTCAGCTGAGGAGTTCGAGGAGCTCGGCCGCTACGGAGTTCGGTCGGCTGAACGGGTTGGAAGAAGCTCGACCGCTGGAGGTTCGGTCGAAGCCCGGCTGCTTGGAGTCCAAGGAGCTCGGGCACTAAGTAGTTCGATCGGCTATGGAGTTCGGCTGGGGTGCTTCCATCGAAGCTCTTTCGCGGCTATAGGTTGCTGTCGAGCTAGACTTCGACGGGAGTGGAATTTATCCCCAACAACATTCATTAGCAGATACTTCTATTTTTTATCACTTATCCAGTCTATCTTGCTCAAGATTTTCTTCTTGACACATGGTTTTTTTTTTTTTTAATAATTTTTTTTAATTATTTTATTTCTTAACTTATTCTACATTGTCTTAAAGGAGAAAGAAAAATAAAGGATGCAATAAAGGATAGGAAGGAATACACCTGATTTGGTTCAGTCTGGTTCTTTGGAGCTTTGAAATTTTGCTTGAGCTTCTCATTGATTTTTTCTGCAAAATTAAAAAAATACACACCAAAGCAGTAAAAGAGCAACATAATAATAAATTATAAAAAAATAAAAAAAATGATCAAAACTAAAAAGAAAAGAAACAACCTATCTAGTAGTTCTGATTTATAGTCTTCAGCTTGACTTTCTTTGAAGTTCTAAAGTGGATCAATCCGGTGCCACTTCAATTGGAATACTTTCATGTTTGATCGAGTCCTTCTTTCAATTTGACATTGCTCGCTTTTATAGTCTCAAACCTATTTTCTACAGAATTCTCATATAATGGAATTATCAATAATATCAATTAGAAAATAAGTTTGATTATCATCAGGATGTTTAGTATCTTTGAAAACATTAAAAGTAACTTGTTCATCTTGGACTCTAAGAATTAATTTTTCTTGTTGAACATCTATTAAAGCTCCTCCAGTAGCTAAAAAGGGTCTTCCCTAAAATAAGGGGTACATCATAATCTTCTTCCATATCAAGAACAATAAAATCAATAGGGAAAAATAAACTTGTTTACCTTTACCAAGACATCCTCCACTATACCTCTTGGATATTTGAATGGATCTGTCGGCTAATTGAAGAGTAATAGTGGTAGGCTTTGGTTCTCCTAGACCCAGCTTTCCTGAAAATAGAAAAAGGCATGAGATTAATGCTTGCTCCTAAATCACATAAAACTTTATCAAAACTACAATCACCAATAATGCAAGGGATAGTAAAACTCCCTGGATCTTTTAGCTTCTATGGTAATTTATTTTGAAGTATTGCTGAGCATTCTTCATTCAAATTTATTCTCTCATGCTCCTTCAGCTTTTTCTTATTTGTTAGGATTTCTTTGAGAAACTTGGCATACCTGGGCATTTGAGTAATAGCATCTACAAAAGGAATATTAATATGTAAATTCTTTAAAATTTTGAAAAAGTTAGAAAATTTCTTATCTGGATGCTGTATTTGTCTCTCTGGGAATGGTAGTGGCGGCACGTAGGGCTTCACATTTGGATCAGCAAACCGTATACCTGGAGACCATCCATCTGCTGGTTGTTTTGGTGACTGACGAATTTTAGTTGATGGTTCCTTATTTGTAGTTGGCTCTTCAGTCTCTTTCTTCTGATGTGGCTCCTCCAGCTTTGTACCACTTCTTAGGGTGATAGCATTGACTTGCTCCCTTGGATTTGGTCTCCGTATTGCTTGGGCAAGGATCCTTGAGGTCTCTCGGAGATTATCTTAGCCATTTGACCTATTTGCATCTCCAAGTTTCGAATTGCTGCTGTTTGGTCCTGCCTAAGTTTGGCTTCCAAATTTTTTATAGTTGCTTCTTGGTTTTGCATAAATTTGACCATCAGCTCTTCCATGTTGGACTTCTTTTCAGGTACTTGGAAACTCCGGGGGTGGCTGTTGTGCTGCATTTTGATTGCTCCATGAGAAATTTGGGTGCTGCCTCCACCCTTGATTGTATGTGTTGGAGTAGGGATTATTTTGTTGCGGCCTAAAAAAATTACCAATATAATTAGCTGTATCAGTTGTTTTAGCAAAAGGATTACCTATCTGGCAATTGCTCGTATCGTGTCCTCCTCCACACAGGTCACAAGTGAATGCTCTGAATATGCATAGCTGTTCCCTTTAAGTTGTTGACTTCGCTCTAAGGGCTGCAATTTTAGCTAGTAAAGTTGGCACGCAATCTACTCCCTATACAGCTGCTGGTCTTTTTGGCATCATGCATTCTGTCTGCCATTGATAGCTATTTGATGCCATCTCATCGATCAGATCGAAAGGCTTCTTCCTCCATTTTTTGGATTAATGGTTCCTCCTGCTGCTGCATCAATCATAGAACGATTAGTAGGAGATAAACCATTATAGAAAGTTTGTACCTGAAGCCATACGGATAGTTGATGATGTGGACATCTCCTCAGCAGTTTCTTGAAATGCTCCCAAGCCTCATATAGTGTCTCCATGTCCATCTGCATAAAAGAAGTGATATCGTTGCGCATCTTGGCAGTCTTGGAAGGTGGAAAGTACTTGGCTAAGAATTTTTGGGCTAGGACATCCCAAGTTGTGATAGAACCTGCAGGAAGAGAATGAAGCCAACTTTTAGCTTTGTCCCATAAAGAGAAAAGGAAATAACCTTAATCTAATAGCATCATCCGACACCCCATTAATTTTAAAAGTATCACAAAGTTCAAAGAAAATTAGAAATATGGGCATTCGGATCATCATGCACGTGTCCACTGAAATTGGATAGTTGATTGAATCATCTGGATCATCGCCGATTTTATTTCAAAGTTGTTTGCTCGCACAGGCGGTCTCCTGATGCTCGAAGCTGCATCGACTATAGATGGTGTGATGTAATCATTTAATGGATGATGTACTGATCGAATAGCTTCATGCTGTCCTTCAGTCGCCATATCCAATCCTAGATTGATGTCGTTAGGATCTTCAGCTGCCATGTTTCTTTCTTGTTGTAGTCTTCTAATGGTCCTTTCAATTTCTGGATCTAAAGGTAGTAAGTTACTATGTCCAGTACGTGTCATGCACTGAACAAATTTTTTTTTAAAAAATAAAGTAAGAATAAAAATTAAAAATAAAATTTTAAAGTAAAGCTAGGATCAAAATTTTAATATTATTTTAGACACAATCCTCGGCAATGGTGCCAAAAACTTGATGCGTGCTAATTTATAGCTATGGCAAGTGCACCAGTCGATCAAGTAATA
This sequence comes from Cocos nucifera, assembly GCA_006176705.1. NCBI lineage: Eukaryota > Viridiplantae > Streptophyta > Magnoliopsida > Arecales > Arecaceae > Cocos > Cocos nucifera. The sequence continues at coordinate 1,478,901 of QRFJ01000097.1, forward strand.
AAGTGAATGAGTAGAGTATCATCCCTAGAGGATTGAAAAATAAGTACTGAAAAAGCTCTTTCCTATGCTTTATTTAGAAGATCGATTTATGAGAATAAGAAATTAAAGAACAAAATAAAGAAATAATTAAAAAAATTTTTAATTAAATAGAGAGAGTGTAAATTATTAGGATTTTAAACTTAAGAGCAATGGATTACTAAGGCAATCGGTTCACCAACTCAGTCAATACAATATTCAGATTATTTAGATTAATTTTATTTCATGTGACGGTGGAGTCTCCTAATTTATTCACTATCCCTTTGGTCCAGGCATAGCAAAACTATCAATATTTATTAATTATCCTTTAATTCAGGTGTAATTTAAATAAATATTAATACATTAAGTTTTATGAAACTCTCTAATTAAAATATGCTGCATCTAAAGCACACTAAAATTTTTGCATGCATATGAATTCTAATTTGATTCATAATATAAGGTATATAATCAAGAAACAATAACATAGATGTACTTGGTCCGTAATATCTATGTTCATTAGATCAATTAGAAGATGACCAGTAATCTAAAAGTATTAAGATCAAATTTATGTACTCATCATGAATAAATTTAAAATTAAAAATAAATCATACTGAATATTGCATTAAAAGAGTGGCTACAACTATCACTATTAGTCTGCTACAGACGGCGCCTTCCTTCATGACAGACCCCACATGACCCTGAGCAGCCCGCTATCAGGTGGTTATAGCCGTCACTATCAATCTGCTACAGGCTCCATCTATAAAAAGGTATCCTTCAGATACGTTTTCTCTAAGCTCTCTTCTTCTTTCCAAAACTCTACCAAATTCTTTCCTGAGCACTCCATTTTTGTTGGCTAGAAGAGCTAACTTGATCGCCAGAGGATCCTGCCGGAGCCACCACCACCGACTCCGAACGAAATTTTATTTTGTAGGTCACCAGCAGCGACCTCTTCTTCCTCGGCTTCAGCTCGATCTGACATCAATCGAATTCTACACCAACAGAATTGACGCTAAAGGAAGGGCCCTCTATTTTCGAGGTTTCCTTATTCTTAAAAGAGTGCTCAGCAACGATCTCTCTTCTTCCTCTTTAGAATTCTTTTTCAAAAAAAAATATCTCCCAGAAAAGCTTCGATCCATCAACAGCCTCTACAGCCAGATCCCGTCCAAACCTATCCGCTCCCATTTTAGTCCCAATAACTCAGACTCCACCTGCAGCCATGGTGGTTGTGGAGCAGTTCAACCTGCTGGTCCAACAGGTTCACGGTCTCACGGAGGTGGTGCAGGCCATATATCGACAGGCCCTAGCATCGATTCGATCGGAGCAGACTTCTCTGAAGCTTCGTGGTCTAGTCTGGGGATGGTCGACTTGGGCTACCCGACCTCTAATCTTCGAAAAAAAGAAGCAGAGGATGGAGGGCCCTTGCTCGGACCATGACTCGACCTAAGGGGAAGCTTCACATCCATTCCACTAGAAAATCCTAAAGATCAATGATTGTGAAGATCTTCTGAATCAAAGGCTCCTAGAAATGAGCCGATAAATTAAAGAGCTCCGTCATACTCCCTCCTCACACAGTAATGATATTTGTACTGACCCTCTTTTTTCTTAGAGGATTATCTAGGAACCAATCTCGTCGAACTTCAAGCTCCCACAGTTTGAGAGTTACAACGGAACCATCGATCTGGTCGACCATCTGAAGGCCTTTCGGATAATGATGCTGCTCCACGGCATGCTAGATGCCATTTTGTACTGAACTTTTTCGTCCACCCTCAAGGGAGCCATCAGAAATTGGTACTTAGTACTTAAGTTGGGTATCATTTTTTTTTTATCAGATGAGCCATCAGTTTGTGGCTCACTTCATCAGCAGCCGATGTCCGCGCTGAGGTTCGAATTTTCTGATGAACATCAAGTAGAAGGAGAAAAAATCCATTCGAACTTATGTCACCCATTTTAATGCTGCTGCATTGGAGGTTTAGAACTTGGATCAATCAGTTGCAATGGCCGCACTCAAGGGCTACCTTTAGAAGAATGATTTATTGTTCTTTCTGATAAAAAAGTACCCCAAGAACTTTGCTGATATATTGGCTCGAGCTAAAGATTATGCCTGAGCTGAAGAGGCCTTCAAGGCCAAGGATAATGAAGCCATTGGAGAGTGGTGAATCGGTGAGCCGGACAGGTCTGCTGGGGAAGAAAAGCTGAGTGAAGCTCGACCGTACTTCCGAACTTTCTTTGAGCATAAGTGAGGCCGAACTCCTCCCTAGGCTCGGAGGTAGGGAAGCCCCGATAGAAAGGCACGATGGGGTTCTCTCCTCCAAAGATTTCATAACTACGCTCCTCTCAATGCTCCAAAAATGCAAGTATTGATGAAAATCAAAGAGCAACTACCGAGACAAAAAGGATGCGTACTCATTTCGGCAAGTGCAATCCTAATAAGTTTTGCCTTTATTATTGTGACCATGGTCACGATACTGAAGAGTGTATTCAACTCCAAGATGAGATCGAGGAGCTCATCAGGTGAGATAGACTTGGTCGATTTCTATGGCATTGGCCTGAAGGACAAAAAGATCGGCTAAGGGCACTGCCGTAGTCTGAACCACCAAGGAGGGAGAAACAATAAGAAGATCGACCGCCTCTCGACATCATCAACACTATCTCAGAGGGACTTCGATGAGAAGAGGCTAGCAGATTCGAGGGATCAGTGAAGAGATGGAGGACTGAAGAACCCATAATCTTTACTGAGGTAGATGCTCAAGGAGTCCAGTTTCCACACAGTGATGCAGTTGTAATCTCTTTAAACATTGCCGACTATGATGTACGCCGCATTTTGGTAGATAATAAAAGTTCGGCTGATGTTTTATTTTATGATGCTTTCTAAAAAATGTCCTTACTCAATAACCACTTGGGACCTATGAACTCTCCGTTGGTAGGATTTACTGGCGATGCCATACCAGTTGAGGACATAATAACTTTGGCTGTGACTGTAGGGCAACGTCCGAAGCTGACTAAGGCATAGGTCAATTTTTTAGTCGTCAAGGCTCCATCTACCTATAATGCTATTCTCGGTCGATCTGATCTAAATGCACTTCGGATAGTGGTATCAACTTATTATTTGAAGATGAAGATTTCGACAAATCATGGGATCGGAGAGGTTAGGAGAGATCAAGCTCTGGCAAGGCACTGCTACTCAATCATCCTATAAAAGAAAGAATAGTTCGACTCTTATCCTATTGATGGGCTAGATGTCCACGATGATCTTGCCGAAGAACAGGCGAGCCCATAGAAGATCTTATGAGCATCCCCCTAAATGATGGAAATACGGAGTATACGGTACAAATTGGCTCCAATCTGAAAGATGAAGTTCGAGAGCAGCTCATCATTTTTTTATGGAGGAATGCGGACGTCTTCGCCTGGGCCCAATGGATATGCCAAGAATTGACATCGAGATCATGGAATATCGGCTGGCTATTGATCCTAAGTATCGACTGGTAAAAGAGAAGATGCACAACCATGCCTTGGAGAGGCAGAAAGCAATCGTAGAAGAAGTAGGCAAGCTTTTCAAAGTTGGATTCATCCAAAAAGTTAACTATCCAACCTAGGTCTCGAACGTGGTCCTCGTCAAAAAGACAAACAATAAGTGAAGGATGTGTATAGACTTCAAAAAGCTGAAAAAGACCTATCCAAAAAATAGCTACCCTTTATCTAGGATTGATCAACTAGTAGATGCAACCTCGGGCCACGATCTCCTCACCTTCATGGATGCTTTCTTCGGTTATAACCAGATACGGATGGCACCAAAGGACGAGGAGAAAACTACTTTTGTTACTGATCGTGATTTTTACTGTTATAGAGTTATGCCCTTTGGACTCAAGAATGCGGGAACAACATACCAGCACATGGTCAACAAGATCTTCAAGAAGCAGATCGATCGCAACATGGAGGTGTATGTGGATGACATGCTTGTCAAAAGTCGAGCTTCTATAAACTACCTCATCGATCTTGAAGAGACCTTCAGTGCACTCAGAAAGTACAAGATGAAGCTGAACCCGACCAAGTGCACCTTTGGTGTGACTCAGAGAAGTTTCTGAGGTTTATGGTGTCCAGGCGTGGGATTAAAGTAAATCCAGAGAAAATTCAAGCTATTCAAAAGATGACTGCTCCAAAAATAATCAAAAAAGTTCAGCGCCTGACTGAAAAAGTGGCATCCTTGAATTACTTCATCTCGAGATCGGTCGAGCAATGCATGCTCTTCTTTCGAATTCTTAGGCAATCAAAGAACTTCTGTTGAACGACGGAGTGCCAACGGATGTTTGAGGAGCTTAAAAACTACCTCGACTCATCCCCACTACTGATAAAATTTAAATTCAAAGAAAAATTATTTCTGTACCTAGTAGTCTCCTCGGCGGCCTTGGCAGCAGTCCTGATCAAGGAGGAAGCGAAGATGCAGCGACCGATCTACTACATAAGTTGGATCCTGAAAGATGTAGAGATCAGGTACTCTAAGCTAGAAAAATTGACTTACTCTCTTCTAATTGCTGCTAGGAGACTCTGACCTTACTTTCAAAGGCACACCATAATGGTCCTCACGGACCAACCAATAAAAGCAATCCTTCATCAAACGGACGTTTTCGAAAGAATCGCAAAATGGATAATCAAACACACGAAATTTGACATCAACTATCGATCCCGACCATCAATCAAAGTCCACATATTAATAGATTTTATAGTAGAATATACCATTCCAGATGATGCCGAGCTTGAACAGAATGAGATCGGTGCTTTGTTGTCGTAACCGAGCCTCCCTGAAGAGAGTGCCAACCTTTCTGAAGATTTTTGGGCCCTGTACGTGGATGGTTCATCCAACTCCACTAGAGCAGGTATGGGATTAGTCTTAGTCAATCCTGAGGGAGTCATCATCGGATACATGCTACGCTTCGAATTTTCTACAACTAATAATAGGGCCGAATATGAAGCGCTGATCGTCGGATTAAAAATAGCAAGAGAATTAAAAGTTGATCGACTTCAAGTCTACAGTGATTTTCAATTAGTGGTCGACCAAGTTAGTGGCAACTATGAAGTGCGGGAGGAAAGTATGATGAAATACCTTGAGAAAGTAAAGAATTTGACTCCGGCCTTTGGCAGTTTTGACATTCGATAGATTCCGAGGGCAGAAAATATAAGAGCCGATCTTCTCTCTAAATTGGCCACTTCAGTCCCAATCGAACTGTCCAAAGAAGTATTTTTTGAGACTCTAAAATGCCCAAGCTCAGAAGAATCATAGTTCGTTATGCAAACGGAGCTCGAGCCGAGCTGGATTGACCCGTTAGTTGGCTATCTCAAAGAGGAAGTTCTTCCTCGTGATCCAAAAAAAGCTCGAAAACTCAAAAATCAAGCCTTCCGATATATTTTGTATGAAGGCAAGTTGTATAAGAGGTCGTATTCGCTATCGCTGCTGAGATATCTCCGACCTTCAGAGGTCGATTCTGTATTATGAAAAGTGCATGAAAAAATTTATGAAAGTCATGTAGGAGCTAGGTTTCTATGACAAAAACTACTTCGATAAGAGTACTATTGGCCGATCTTGTACCACGACTCTACGGAGTATATCAAGAAATGTGATCACTGTCAGAAGAATGTAAACATACAAAGACAGCCAACCTTCGAGCTTACTCCATTAAGTGCACCTTGGCCATTTACGCAGTGGAGAATGGATATACTTGGCCTATTCTCGATGGCATCCGAGCAATAGAAGTTCCTCCTGATTGCGATCGACTACTTCACCAAATAGGTCAAAGCCAAACCACTAGCAAAAATTACCAAGGCCAAGGTACAAGACTTCGTCTGAAAATTAATTATCTGTCGGTTCGGTCTGTCCCAAACTCTCATAACAGATAACGGACGGTAATTTACTGGGATGAGGTTTGTCGAGTTCTATGAAGATTTAAACATCTCCCATCACTTCACATCGATAGCTCACCCATAAGCAAATGGAGAAGTTGAAGTGACCAATCAGACCCTGCTGTAAGGTATCAAGACAAGGCTCGATAGAGCAAGGAGGCATGGATGGACGAACTCTACCATGTCCTCTGGATGTACCAAACTACTCAAAGGCTATCGGTTGGGGAAACACCATTCACCTTGGCCTTTGGAACGAAGGCAGTCATACTAATCGAGCTTAAACTTCCATCAGCATGGATCGTGGCCTTCAATGAGCAGTATAACCCACAGGACCTCAGAGTCAACCTCAATCTACTGAAAGAAAAAAGAGAGAAAGTCCAGATTTGGATGGCGGCCTACAGACGAAGGATGGCCCAATACTATAACTCCAGAGTCAGAAGAAAAATGTTCAGAGTGGGGGACTTAGTGCTTCGGTGAGCTGCTATATCTCAGCCTCAGAGCCAGGAGAAGCTTGCCTCATATTGGGAAGGCCCGTATAAAGTGGTGGAGATCGTCCGGTCTGAAACTTATCGTCTGAAGGAGCTCGGAGGAACAACGCTCCCACGACCTTGGAACTCAGAAAATCTAAGAATGTAATATCAGTAATTTTTCTTCAATAAAACTCCTCCATTTTAATATTATTATTTCTCCATGCAAAAACTATGCAATGATAGAGAAGAAGCAATCAATAGTGGTTGTGTTAGGAACAGGAGGAGAACCTTATCCTAACATGAGCAAGATCGAAGACCTCATTCATTTTAGATGAGATGAGGGGAGAGGTCCTGACAACGGTCCTTATGCATTTCTATAGTCCATTAGGAATAGGAGAAGAACCTCGTCCTAACATGAGCAAAGTCGAAGGTCTTGTTCATTTTAGACAAGATGAGGGAAGAGACCCTAATAATGGCCCTTATGCATCCCTACAGTCCATTTAGAACAAGAGAATAATCTTGTCCTAATGTGAGCAAAGTCGAAGACCTCATTCATTTTAGATGAGATGGAGGAAGAGGCCCTTTCAACGGCCTTTATGTGCCCCCACAGCTCGATAGGAATAGGAGGAGAACCTCATCCTAACGTGAGCAAAGTCGAAGACCTCGTTCATTTTAGACAAGATGGAGGGAGAGGCCCTGACAGTGGCCCTTATGTGCCTCCATGATCCGTTAGTAATAGGAGAACCTCGTCCTAATGGAAGCAAAGTTGAAGATCTCATTCATTTTAAATGAGGTGATAAGAGAGGCTCCGACAACAACCCTAAATACGCTCCTACAGTCTATTAGGAACAGAAGGAGAACCTCATCCTAGCATTAGCAAAGGTTAGAACCCCGTAGATCAAAGACGTAGAGAAGAAAGAAGCTTGGTGGAGAATCCTTACACGTGCTTTTCCATAACAATCTGACTACGTTAAATACGAATGGCAGAATCTTATCCTAGTTTGCAAGAGAGATTTTAGTTCGACATCCACGATAAGTCCGGCATCCATAATGAGCTCGACGTCCACAACAAGCAGCAAGCGTGGGAACCCAGGACCAGAATTCTCTTCTGAGCTCCAACTTCAACGTCAACAGGAGATGAGATCTCCTTCAACCTCAGCTGGAGATAAGATCTGTCCCGAGCTTCAACTTCAACATCAACCTCGACTGGAGATAAGATCTCTTCCAAGCTTCAACTGCAACGTTAATAGAAAATAAGATCTCCTTCAACCTTGGCTGAAGATAAGATCTGCCCCAAGCTCCAACTTCAACGTCAACAGGAGATGAGATCTCCTTCAACCTCGGTTGGAGATAAGATCTCTCCCGAGCTTCAACTTCAACGTTAATAGAAGATAAGATCTCCTTCAACATCGGTTGGAGACAAGATATCCCCCGAGCTCTAACTTCAACATCAATAGAAGATAAGATCTCCTTCAACCTCAGCTGGAGATAAGATTTCTCTCGAGCTTCAACTTCAACGTTAACCTCGGCTGGAGACAATATCTCCCCCAAGCTTCAACTGCAGTATCAATAGGAGATAATATCTCCTTCAACCTTAGCAGGAGATAAGATCTCCTCCGAGTTTCAAACTCAATGGGTGTAGAGTCCAAAAAAAAACTTCGGTAGTCATCTTTTCTGTACTCCCTTCCTTCAAAATTCGAACTCGAAAGTGGAAAGACTATTGTTGGAGATAAATCTTGCTTCCATCGAAGTCCAATCTGATGCTTAGCCTAATGCAACTAGTAATCACGAAAGAGCTTCGATAAAAATTTCTTCCTTCAGTGGCCGAATTTCAGCTGAACTCCTCCAGCGGTCGAACCCCAGTCGAACTTCTCCAACGATCGAACCTCCAGCCAAACTCCTTCAATGGTCGAACCCCTCCTGGACTCCTTTAGAGGTTGAACTTCTTTCAGACTTCTCCTTCAAGCGGACTCCTCCAAGAGCCGAACTCTTTTCAGATTTTTTCTTCAGTTGAATTCCTCCAAGAGCCGAACTCCTTCCGAATTTCTTCTTCAGTTGAATTTCTCTATGAGCCGAACTCCTTCCAGATTTCTCCTTTAATCAAATTTCTTCAGGAGCCAAACTTCTTCCAAATTTTTCCTTCAATCGGATTCCTCCAGAAGCTGAACTCCTAGATTTCTTCTTCAGTCGAACTCCTCCAGGAGCCAAACTCCTTCTGAATTTCTCCTTCAATCAGATTTCTTTAGGAGCCAAACTCCATCCAGACTTCTCCTTCAGTCGAATTTCTACAGGAGCCGAACTTCTTCCAAATTTTTTCTTCAAGCGGACTCCTCCAGGAGCCGAACTTCTTCCGAATTTCTTCTTCAGTCGAATTCCTCCAAGTGCCGAACTTCTTTTGAACTTTTTTCTCAGTCAGATTTCTAAAGAAACCAAACTTCTTTTGGATTTCTCCTTCAAACGGACTCCTTCAGGAGCTGAGCTTCTTCCGAATTTCTTCTTCAGTCGAATTTTTTTAGAAGTCGAACTCTTTCCGAATTTCTTCTTCAGTCGAATTTCTCTAGGAGTCGAATTTCTTTTAGATTTCTCCTTCAGTTGAATTCCTCCATTAGCCGAACTTTTTCTAGATTTTTCCTTCAGTCAAGTTCCTCAAGGAGCCAAACTCCTTCCGAATTTTTTCTTCAGTCAGATTTCTACAGGAGCCGAACTCCTTCCGAATTTCTCCTTCAGTCAAACTCCTCAAGGAGCCAAACTCCTTCCGAATTTCTTCTTCAGTTAGATTTCTACAAGAGCCAAACTTCTTCCAAATTTTTTCTTCAGTCGAATTTCTCTAGGAGTCGAACTTCTTTCGAACTTCTCCTTCTATCAGATTTTTTCAGTAGATTACTTTCAGATTTCAGCTAGTATTCCTCTCGAATGATCTTCTTTAGTCGTATTCCTTTTAGGAGTCCGAACTCCTCTAAAATTGATATATGTCAAAGCTCTTCACCAACCAATGCCTGCTTTCTCTGAATTTTGACTATTAAACCTCAACGAACGGCCACATCACGACAATGGACTTCTCTCTCCATAACAAACTCCACATGGCCCTGAGCGGCCCACTATCGGATAGTTACGGCTGTCACTATCAGTCTGCTATAGATGGTGCCTTTCTCCATGGCAGACTCCACACGGTCTCGGACGGTCCGCTATCAGATAGCTACAGCTGTCACTATCAGTCTGCTATAAGTGGTGCTACAGACGGTGCTTTCCTCCGTGACAGACTCCATGCAGTCCCGAGCGAACCGCTATTAGGTGGCTATGGCTGTCACTATCAATCTGCTACAGGCTCCATCTATAAAAAGGGATCCTCCAAATATGTTTTCTCTAAGCTCTCTTCTCCTTCTCAAAACTCTGTTGAACTCTTTCCTGAGCACTCCATTTCTGTTGGCCAGAAGAGCTGACTTGATCATTGAAGGATCCTACTAGAGCCACCACCACCAACTCCGGATGGAACTTTATTTTGTAGATCACCGACGGCGATCTCTTCTTCCTTAGCTCTAGCTCGATCCGATGTCAACCAGATTCTGCACCAACATTATCTGTGAAACTAGATTATGCTGTTAATAGCATTGATGACTTAGCTGTTCTTTGACTATCTATTATTTAATAGTAAAATAGAAATTTGTGTTGAATCTGCTTGTTCTTTTACTCACAAAATGATTAGGCCTTTGATTCAAATTCTATGGTTAAATGATCAAGCCTTTATGAACGTCTAAATATCTTGCTGGCTATTTGCACAAAATTGCCTATTAATTCAACAGCTGATGCTAGCTTGGGCTGACTTAATGAAACATAATTGCAGTTTTTCATCTTAATACAGGACCTTGCTTTGCTTGATTGTTTGAATTTTGAAGTTTTCTTATCTCAAAGTGCTGCCGGGCTTGTGTGTGCATTAATAAAAGTCAGATAATGGTGTTTGACTCTCAAGACACTAATGATTAATGGTTAGCCAATTAGCATGCCACTTAATCCGACAGCTTATGGGATATAGAATATGTTATCTCATTTTCTCACTCTTGGGGCTTTGATAAGCCTAGGGAAAAGGCTGTAGTACTATCATTCATTTGTTAAGCCACTGCATTCAGTACAATGGAAGAACTAACAATGAATATGCCCGGAATATGATGCCTGCCTTTTACCTTCTCTTTGGACGGTTGCCACCTCTGCAGATCTGTATTGTTCTTCACAGTGCAAAGCAAATGTAAAATGTTGTCTTGATTTGCCATATGTTCTTAGAAATTGTAGGGTTTTTTCCTCCTTTCAACCTATACACAAGCACAACATAAATGTGCTTTGTTTCGTGTACAACTCCAGAAAATGCATGCTGTTTATGTGAAGTTCAACACAGAATTATGCTGGTAGCAGTGCATATGTCATGCCGAGCTAATGAACCAAAAGCTTCAACTCGGTGATCTGCAATCAGATTCATTCTTTTAGATTTTCCATAAGACCAGAAACCAAACCACATTCTTAATATTAATCCTACTCATCATAAGCTGGTCCTCCAGTGTTATTAGCAGGTTTTGCAATTTTATGTGATGCATTTGCAGAATGTGCACCATTCTTCCAGGTGGAGTGTGATGGTTGAGGTGTGGAGGCAGTAGATACAGATTTTTCATGTTATTTTTTATTTTTTGAGATGGTTTGATTTTTTATTTTTTATTTCATGGCCTTAGCATCCTATTGCTTATTTTCATAATTTTTTTAACTTATGTAGTTACTTTCTGTATTGTTTTATTGCTCGCTCCTATAGCACATTTTGTTTACTTATGCTGATATTGAATAAATCTAATTCTCCTTATGGATTATATTCTTCACTTAATTATAGAAAAGCCAGGATAAAAGAACAAGATTCCAACAAGCTTGCACCATCAAGGTAAATTGATTATTTTCTATTATTTTTTTTATATATTTATATTTATTTGCTTTATATTCATATTATATTTATAAATTGAATATTCTATTTGTAGGAAGGAAATGAGGTCATCTTGAAGAGTTAAAGATGGCCACACAAAACTGAGGTGGTATGTGGAATGCTTATAAGAAAAAAATTATTTAAGATGGTGGGTAATACTGTTCTAGAAATCGAATTTTGAAAGATTTATATTGATTTTGTAAGAATATTGTTGGTGCAGAATCTGGTTGATGCCGGATCGAATTGGAGTCGAGGAAGATGAGGTCACCGTCGATTACCTACAAAATAAAGTTTCATCCAGAGTCGGTGGTGGTGGCTCCGACAGGACCCTCCGACGATCAAGTCAGCTCTTCCGACCAACAGAAATGGAGTGCTCAGGCAAGAGTTCAGCAGAATTTTAGAAAGAAGAAGAAAACTTAGAGAAAACGTATTTGGAGGGCCCCTTTTTATAGATGAAGCTTGATTGATAGTGATGGCCATATCGTCTGGTAGCGGACCGCTCGGGACAGCATGGAGTTCGGTACGGAGAGGAAGATGTCGTCAGGCTGATAGTGACAGCCATACCATCTGATCGTGGGCCGTATAGAATTTATTATGGAGAGAGATGTCGTTAGACTGATAATGATAGTCATAACCGTCCGATGGAAGTAGGCATTCAAAATCTGACCGAAGAAGAAGTTCGAAAGGAATTCGGCTCCTGGAGAAACTTGACTGAAGGAGGAATCCAGAAGGAGTTCAGCTCCTAGAGGAATTCGATTGAAGAAAAAATTTGAAAGAAGTTCGACTCCTGTCGAAATTTGACTGAAGGAGGAGTCTGGAAGGAGTTCGTCTCCCGTAGAAGTCCGATTGGTGGAGAGGTCCGGAAGGAGTTCAGCTCCTATAGACATCCGACTGAAGAAGGAGTCCGAAAGGAGTTCGGCTCCTGTAGATATTCGACTGAAGAAAAAGTTCGAAAGAAGTTCGGCTTTCGTAGGAGTCCGATTGAAGGAGGGATCCGGAAGGAGTTTGGCTTCCATAGGCATCCGACTCAAGGAGTCTGAAAGGAGTTCGACTCCCATAAGAGTTCGACTGATGGAGAGGTTCGGAAGGAGTTTGGCTCCTATAGACATTCGACTGAAGGAGGAGTTCGAAAGAAGTTCGGCTCCCGTAGATATCCGACTGAAGGAGGAGTCCGGAAGAAGTTCGGCTCTCATAGGAGTCCGACTGGTGGAGAGGTTCGGAAGGAGTTCGGCTTCCGTAGGAGTTCAATGGAAGCGAAGTTTATTCTCAATAATAGTCTCCCCCACTTTCGAGTTCAAAATTCGAAGGAAGGGAGTACAACAAAGATGACCATCGAAGTCCTTTTTCGGGCTCTGCACCCATTGAGGTTGAAGCTCGGAGGAGATCTTGTCTCCAGTTGAGGTTAATATTGAAGTGGAAGCTCGGAGGAGATCTTGTCTCCAGCCTAGGTTGAAGTTAAAGTGAAAGCTCGGGGAAGATCTTATCTCCAACTAAGGTTGAAGTTGAAGTGGAAGCTCGAGAGAGATCTTGTCTCCAACTGAAGGAGATTTTATCTCCTATTGACTTAGACCTTAGAGCTCGAGGGAGATCTTATCTCCAATCGAGGTTGAAGGAGATCTTATCTTCGGTTGATGTAGACGTTGAAGCTCGAAAGAGATCTTACTCCAGTCGAGGTTGAAGAAGATCTTATCTCCTATTGACGTAGACTTTGGAGCTTAGGGGAGATCTTATCTTCAGCTGAGGTTGAAGAAGATCTTATCTCTTATTGACGTAGATTTTAGAGCTTGTGAGAGATCTTATCTCCAACTGAGGTTGAAGAAGATCCTATCTCCTATTGATGTAGACTTTGGAGCTCGAAAGATATATTATCTCCAGTCAAGGTTGAAAGAGATATTATCTTCGATTGACGTAAACATTGGAGTTCGGAGGAGATCTTATCTCCAGCTAAGGTTGATTTTGAAGTTGAAGCTCAAGAGAGATCTTATCTCTAGCTGAGGTTGAAGAAGATCTTATATCCTATTGGCGTTGAAGTTGGAGCTCAGAGAAGATCTTATCTTCAGCTGAGGTTGAAGGAGATCTTATCTCCTATTGATGTTGAAGTTGAAACTTAGAAGAGATCTTATCTCTAGCCGAGGTTGAAGGAGATCTTATCTTCGATTAATGTAGACGTTGAAGCTTGGGGGTGATCTTATCTCCAGTCAAGGTTGACATTGAAGTTGAAGCTCGAGGAAGATCTTATCTCCAGCCAAGGTTGAAGGAGATCTTATCTTCTGTTGGCGTTAAAGTTGGAGCTCGAGAGAGATTTTATCTTCAGTCGAGATTGAAGGAGATCTTATCTCCGATTGATGTAGACGTTGAAGCTCGAAAGAGATCTTATCTTCAGTCGAGATTGAAGAAGATCTTATCTCCTATTGATGTAGACTTTGGAGCTCGAGGGAGATCTTATCTCCAGTCGAGGTTGAAGAAGATCTTATCTTCTGTTGACGTAGACTTTGGAGCTCAGAAGAGATCTTATCTTCGATCGAGGTTGAAGAAGATCTTATCTCCTATTAACGTAGACGTTGAAGCTCGGAAGATATCTTATCTCCAGCCGAGGTTGATGTTGAAGTTAAAGCTCGAAAAAGATCTTATCTCCAACCGAGGTTGAAGAAGATCTTATCTCTTATTAATGTTGAAGTTGGAGTTCGGAGGAGATCTTATCTCCAGCCAAGGTTGAAGGAGATCTTATCTTCGATTGACGTAGATGTTGAAGCTCGGAGGAGATCTTATCTCCAGCCAAGGTTGACATTGAAGTTGAAGCTTGAGGAAGATTTTATCTCCAACCGAGGTTGAAGGAGATCTTATCTGTTGTTGGCATCAAAGTTAGAGCTCGAGGTAGATCTTATCTCCAGCCGAGGTTGAAGGAGATCTTATCTTCGATTGACGTAGACGTTGAAGCTCGGAGAAGATCTTATCTTCAATTGAGGTTGACGTTGAAGTTGAAGCTCGGAGAAGATTTTATCTTCAGTCGAGATTGAAAAAAATGTTATCTCCTATTGACGTTGAAGTTGGAGCTCGAAGGAGATCTTATCTCTAGCCGAGGTTGAAGGAGGCCTTATCTCCGATTGACGTAGACGTTGAGCTTGGAGGAGATCTTATCTCTAGCCGAGGTTGAAGAAGATCTTATCTTTTGTTGATGCAGACATTGGAGCTTGGGGGAGATCTTATCTACAGCTGAGGTTGAAGGAGATCTTATCTTTTGTTGACATAGACTTTGGAGCTTAGAGAAGATCTTATCTCCAATCGAGATTGAAGGAGATCTTATCTCCTATTGATGTAGACTTTGGAGCTTAGGAAAGATCTTATCTACAGCTGAGGTTGAAGGAGATCTTATTTTCAATTGATGTAGACTTTGGAGCTTGAGAGAGATCTTATCTACAGCCAAGGTTGAAGGAGATCTTATCTCTAGTTGATGTAGACTTTGGAGCTCGGAGATCTTATTTCCAACCAAGATTGAAAGAGATCTTATCTCCGGTTGACGTAGATATTGAAGCTCGGGGAAGATCTTATCTCCAGCTGAGGTTGATATTGAAGTTGAAGCTCGAAAAAGATCTTATCTCCAGCCGAGGTTGAAGGAGATCTTATCTCCTGTTGGCGTTGAGCACGATTTGGCCATTGTCGAGGCCTTTTCTTTCATTCCATCTAAAATGAACGAGGCCTTCGACTTTGCTCACGTTAGGATGAGATTCTCCTATTCTTAATGGATTGTGGGGGCACATAAGGGCCATTGTCAGGGCCTCTCCTTCCATCCCATCTAAAATGAACGAGGCCTTCAACTTTGCTCACATTAGGACGAGATTCTCCTTCTATTCCTAATGGACTGTAGGGGCATATAAGGGTTGTTGTCAGGGCCTCTCTCTCCATCTCGTCTAAAATGAACGAGATCTTCGACTTTGCTCACGTTGGGATGAGGTTCTTCTCCTATTTCTAATGAACTGTGGGGGCACATAAGGGCCGTTGTCATGGTCTTTTCCCCCATCTCATCTAAAATGAATAAAGCCTTCAACTTTCCTCACGTTAGGATGAGATTCTCCTCCTATTCCTAATGGGCTGTGGGGGCACATAAGGGCCGTTGTCAGGGCCTCTTCTCTCATCTCATCTATAATGAATGAGACCTTCGACTTTGCTCATGTTAGGACGAGGTTCTCCTCCTATTTCTAATGGACTATGGGGGCACATAAGAGCCATTGTCAGAGCCTCTCCCCCTATCTCATCTAAAATGAATGAGGTCTTCGATCTGCTCATGTTAGGATGAAGTTCTCTTTCTATTCCTAATATGGCTACTTTTGGTTGCTTCTTTCTTATCATCACATAGTTTTTGCACCAAGAAACAACAATATTGAGATGGAGGAGTTTTATTGAAGAAAAGTTACCAGCAGTACATTCTCAAATTCTCTAAGTTTCAAGGTCGTAGTAGCATTGCTCCTCCAAACTTCTTCAGATGTTATGTTCCAGGCTAGATGACCTCCTCTATTTCTGACCAGTCTTCCTATGGGCCATCCTAATTTAGGGCAAGCTTCCTCTGGCTCTGAGGCTAAGAGATGGCGACTCACCAAAGTACTAAGCCCTCCAGAGATAGCGTTGATGATGTCGAAAAGCGGTCGATCTCCTTATTGTTCCTTCCTCACTAGTGGTCCTAGCTGTGGTAGCATCCTTGAATGATCTTCTCTTGCTTCAGGCCTGCATCTGTAGAGCATTGAGGGGGGCGTAGTTGTGAAACCTTCTAGGAGAAACTTTTTTGCACCCTTCCATTAGGGCTTCCTTGATGATGAGCTCGAGGAGGAGTTCGGGCTCGCTTGTGCTCAGAGAAAGTCCACGAGCATGGTCGAGCTTCATTCGGCCCTCCTGTGAAATCTCTTGGGGGGAGAACTTCGTATCCTTTTATCGAAACTTCCTTGATAATGAACTCGATTAGGAGTTCGGACTCGCTTGCACTCGGAGGGAGTCCACGAGCATGACCGAACTTCATTCAGCCCTCCATCAGCCGTAGGTTTACTAACCTTGTCCATCTGCTGCTCTCCTATGACTTCTTTATCCTTTAACTTAAAGGCTTCTTCTGCACGGACATATCTCTTGGCCTGGGCTAGCAGATCGGCAAAATTTTTGGGATACTTCTTCTTCAAAAAGAACAGCAAATCATTCTTTTGAAGGCCATCCTTGAGTGCAACCATTGCAACAGACTGGTCCAGGTTCTGGACCTCTAAAGCAGCAGCATTAAATCGGATGACATAAGCTCGGATAGATTCTTCCTCATTCTGCTTGACATTCATCAGAAAATTTGAACCTCGATGAGGACGTCAGCTACTGACGAAGTGAGCCATAAACTGATGGCTCATCTGATCAAAGAAGAAGATTGTACTTGACTTCAACATCGAGTACCGATTTCTTACTGCTCTCTTTAAGATAGATGAAAAAGCTTGGTATAATATGGCATCTGGCATGCCATGAAGCAGCATCATGATTCAAAAGACTTCTAGGTGATCGATCGGATCAGAGATTTCATCGTAGCTTTCAAGTTGGAAAAGCTTGAAGTTTGGCAAAATGGGCTCTTGAATAATTCAGGAAGAAAAAGAAAGATTGGTGCAGACATCATCATGGGGAGCCGGAGCGATGTGATAGAGTTTTTCAATCCATCGATCCATCTCCCATAGTTTATGATCGAGAATGTCATCTCAATCGCAGATCTTGGATGGCTTTCGACTATAGATGAAAAAGATCTCTTCTGAAGGAGAATCATGATCCAAACATGAATCTTCTACTCTCTATTTCTTCTTTCCAAGGGCGATGGGTATGCTAGGCTAAATGCTTTTTTTTAGGATCGATTTCTGACATCCTGATGATAGGTTTCCTAGCAAAATTACTGCCGAAGGCTATCGCATGGCCTGCACCATTTCGGTGAGGCTCTGAATCCACTGCATTAGTAGGTTAAACTGCTCTGAATCTACCATGGCCGTCGGTGGAGGTGGTGGTTGAAGCACCGATGATGGAGCAAGAACAGATAGATCTGGCTCAGATCTGACGGTAGAAGCGGTAGATCTTCGGATAGTCACGTTCTTTGGAGGCATTTCTTAGGATCGAGGAAGAGGATGGAGATGAATCTTGAAGAAGAAGGTCGGTGGGATCAACTGAGCACTCATTTAAGAACAAGAATATCTCAGAAATAGAGGATCCTTCCTCTAGTATCAATCATGTTGGTGCAGAATCTGGTTGACGTCGGATCAAGCTGGAGTCGAGAAAAATGAAATCGTCATCGGTGACCTGCAAAATAAAGTCCCATCCGGAGTCAGTGGTAGTGGCTCCGATAGGACCCTCCGACGATCAAGTCAGCTCTTCTGGCCAACAGAAATAGAGTGCTCAGACAAGAGTTCATCAGAGTTTTGGGAAGGAGAAGAGAGCTTAGAGAAAATATATCTAGAGGGTTCCTTTTTATAGATGGAGCTTGATTGATAGTGACGGCCATATTGTCCGATAGCGGGCCATTCGGAGCCGCTGGAGTTTGGTACGGAGAGAAAGGTGTCGTCAAGTTGATAGTGACAGCCATACCATCTGATCATGGACTGCGTGGGGTTTGTTACGAAGAGAGAGGTATCGCCAGACTGATAATGATAGTTGTAACCATCTGACGGAAGCAGACGTTCGAAATTTGACTGAAGGAGAAGTCTGAAAGGAGTTTGGCTTCTGAAGAAACTTGATTGAAGAAAAAATTTGGAAGGAGTTCGACTCTTGGAGGAATCCGACTGAAGGAGAAATCTGAAAGAAATTTGGCTCATATAGAAATCTGACTAAAGGAGCAGTCCGAAAGAAGTTCATCTTCTGTAGAAGTCTGATTGGTGGAGAGATCTGGAAGGAGTTCAGCTCCTGTAGACATTCGACTGAAAGAGGGATTCGGAAGGAGTTTGGCTCCCATAGACATCCGACTGAAGGAAGAGTTTGGAAGGAGTTTGGCTCCCATAGGAGTTCGACTGAAGGAGGGGTTCAGGAGGAGTTCGGCTCCCATAGGCATCCGACTAAAGGAGGAGTTCGGAAGGAGTTCGGCTCTCGTAGGAGTCCGACTGGTGGAGAGATCCGAAAGAAGTTCGGCTTCCGTAGGAGTCCGACTGAATGAGGGGTCTGAAAGAAGTTCGACTTCTATAGGAGTCCAACTGGTGGAGAGGTCTAGAAAAAGAGTTTTACTTTTATAGACATCCGACTGAAGGAGAAGTTTGAAAGGAGTTCGACTACCGTAGACATCCGACTGAAGAAGTTTGAAAGGAGTTCGGCTTCTATAGGAGTCCAACTACTAGAGAGGTTCGAAAGGAGTTCGGCTTCCATAGGAGTCCGACTGAAGAAGGGGTCCGGAAGGAGTTCGGCTGAGGTTCGACAACTGAGAAGTTCGGCTGGGGTTCGATAGCTAAGGAGTTCAACCGGCTGAAGAAGTTTGACTAAGATTTGGCCGCTGGAGGAGAATTCTCGATCGAAGCTCTTCCATGATTATCGATTGTATTAGACTAAGCATCAGACTGGACTTTAGTGAAAGTAGGGTTTATTTCCAATAGGTACAAAATAAATCGTTGATCCGGACTGATGGAGTGCAGCAAGTTATTGGTGATGCTATTGGATCAACAATTGCATGGCCCTCTACTTTTGTATGTATCACAATTTTTTACCTATTTTTTTTAGATTAATTTTATTAACTCTTATATATTATTTACTTACATGCTAATTAGGCTTTTTTTTTGCAGATTAAACTTGCTCAGAAATGATGCAAAGCTCCTCATCATTATGTACATAGTCTTTTTTTTTGTCTTCTTGGGATGATAGATTTTTTTTTTATTATCTAAATCTTAAAAGATATGTCTACAATTTTGTTTAGAAAATTTCTATTTTTATGACTATTAGTCTTGTTACATGAAAAGCTCTTTTTCCTGTAAACTTTTATTTGCTTTATGAAAGAGTATCTAATTCTAATCATATGTAAAATTTGAATTCAAGGATTAATTACTTATTTTCAGTATATCAGGTGCCTTTAAAATGCAACTAAAAAGAAGAATACTATATATGCACGTATTCAAGTTATTAGATTATCTATTTTTTTAAAAATATATATAGCGCATTGCTAGCAGTCATATTCATTATTAAAAGGTTATTGGCAATGGTCATATTTGTTGCTAAATGTATATATCTAGTGATCAAAGTGTTGCTAAATGCATATTCCAAGCAGTTAAAACTACTATAAAATTAAAATTTTTCCAATAGTTAAAATTTTGGCAGTTAGAAATGCTGCTAAAATAATCCCAGCAGTCATAAATGATCGTGGGAAAAAGTTTTTCGATCTTTGTCCAGTGGTTTTGACTGTTGGGATATACTTTGTTTCTCCAGCAATCAACACAAAAATTGCTAGCAAAAGTTTATTTTTTTCCAGCGGTCATAAGCACTGGAAAAAGTCTTACTTTTATCGACAGTCATAACCGCTAGTAAAATCTTGAAATACAACAGCGACGACAGTTTTCCCAGCAGTATAGCAGCGGTTGGAAAAGTTGCTGGGAAATCATTTACCAGTGGTTTTTCTTATTTTACCAGCTATTTTGATCGCTACTAAAGCCCATATTTCTTGTAGTGTCTAGTGGGGAAGAGCATCATCAAGATGGATGAGGTCACTGCAGCGATACTCTAGAACAAAATTTTTAGGAGAGAGAATCCAACTTTGAGCTCAGATGACAGCAGCTCAGCTTTGACGATTTTTGAAGGAGCAGGAGGCAGTAGACGAAGCAGTAGAGGATCGTGAGGAGGACGATCCAGATCCAAAATGAGGGACCAAAATAAAATTAGATGCTACAGGTATGACGAGTTGGAGCATCGAGTTAAGAATTGTCCATAACTCAAGGATCGAACAAGGGCTACTATGGCAGTGGCCAGTAGCGATACAGAAGGCAGTGATGATGTCCTTCTAATTTTTGATGAGGTATCTACTTCTTCCTTCCAATAGATTATGGATTCTGCTTGATCCCATCATGTATGTTATAGAGAATAGATGTTTGACTCCCTGAAGATCGGTGACGGCACTATGTTCCTGCCAGATGAATCGAGCTGTGAGATCAAAGGCAGCAAGACAGTCAACATGAAGCTCCATGATGGAATAGTGAAGAAGTTGCGTGAGCTCCGATACATACCCAGCTTTAAAAAGAATCTAATCTCACCAAGCAGACTAGATTCGATCGGCTTCAGATGGAAAGCTGATGGAGGAATCCTAAATGTCATGCATTGTAGTAGGATGGTGCTTAAAGGGAGAAAGTATGGAGGATATTACCTCATGTTAGGAAGCCCAGTGTGAGGTGGAGCTCCAGGTGGAGAAGGATCGACATGGGATGAGAGACTCGGAAGGACGACATGCAACATCGTAAGGTGAAGTTTTTATTGTCGCAGGAGGCTACCCCAAATGAGTCTCAGATCAGATGGATCACAGTAGTTGACGAAGGTGGGATCGAGCGGCCTGGTTCAACTCCCATGTTTGCCCATCCATGATCAGTAAGCGATTGTCCCAAGACATGAGGGTGCTAGACAAACTCTCGGATAGATGAAGATCGAATATCAAGTTGAGATAGAGATTATTGAGAAAAGTGCCTTAAATTCTTTCATATTAATCCCATAGCGAGGTTCAAAATGACGAACGGAGTCCAACGAGCCAAAGAACACCTTAATTGGAGTCTGGATGGCGAAGATATGCGCGAAAGAAGCACGCAAAGCATCCGATGGATCGCCAAAGTCGGGCCCACAGCCAGCAGGCCCACAGACGCGTGACCTAGGCACGCACTGGCACATGGGCCAGCTAGCGCACGGGCATGGCCCAACATGGGCATGCGGCCCAGGCGCGAGCGCGGCCCAGCGTGGGTGTGCGAGCGCAAGGCCTAGCACCACGCACGGCCCAGGCCGGGCGCGTGCAGGCGTAGCCCAGGCCCAGGCGTGCTTGCGGGTGCGGCCTGGGCCCAAGCGGCCTCATGGACTCATGGGGGAGTCCTTTCTCCATGCGGACTGCATGTGATCGTTCTCCAGTTTTGCTTGTATTTTGGGCTATGATTGTGGCTATTTAAGCAACAGACCGAAAAAGGTAGAAGGTGTGGCTTGGTAAAAGGATCGTGACTTGAGATAGAAGGTATGGTTTGGTAAATTTGAGAGAGCCTGAGATGATTGGAATAGAGAGAAGGATGCTAGCGACAATAGGAGCAGAGGCTTTAGGCAGACAGCTAGGCGACGGACTATGATCATTTCAAAGGGTCTCTAAGAGAGATTTTGGTAAGGATAACTTCTTATTGAGAGGATTGTATACGTGAGTTGAGAATGGGTTATCTTCTCTTGTATCTCTTTCTTTTTTATAGTGAAGTTCTATATGCCCCGTGGAGGCGAGCCTTTGGTTGATCTATGTACTTGATTGTTCTCGTTTTGATTTTCTTCTTTCTTTCTATCGCAATCTGCAGGTATTAGATTCTCAATAAGTGGTATCAAAGCGTATTGATACTCCCAACAAAATATAATTTTACTCTCTCCATTTATTTCATCCATTTAAATATAATGTTTTTTTATTTTAGAAATTTTAATAATCTTATTTCTTTTCACGAGAGCGTAAGCTTCTACAGCATGATTTAGAATTTTAGATGGCAATGATCTACACATATAAATGGTCTACTACACTAGTTGACTAGTATTACCATAGTCTCGAGACCTACATTATTTAAAATATATATAAAAAACATAATTACTAGTTTTTTTTTGACAAAACTGCTTTGGCTTTCAGGAGTGTGGAGTGGGCAAAGAGAAGAGAAGGGAGGCCATTGATAAAGATACAATAAATTTTTTTTTTGAAAAAAAAATCAAACCACATAACAACTAATTTTATTTAAATTTTGATAAAATTTTAATATATTATTTATTGATATAGAATTTGATCGATGTCGGATTGAGTTGGAGCTGAGAAAGATGAGATCGCCGTCGGTGACTTATAAAATGAAGTTTCATTTAAAGTCGGTGGTGGTAGCTCTGGTAGGATCCTGCGATGATCAAGTTAGCTCTTCTAACCAACAAAAATGGAGTACTCAGAAATGAGTTCGGCAGAGTTTTAAGAAGGAGAAGAGAGCTTAGAGAAAATATATCTAGAGGATCTCTTTTTATAGACGAAGCTTGTAGCGGATTGATGGTGACAGCTATAGCCGTATGATAGTAGACCGCTCAAGACCACATGGAATTTGGTACGGAGAGGGAGAGGCATTGTCAGACTGATAATGACAGCCATATCATCGGATCGTGGGCCGCATGGGGCTTGTCATGGAGGGAGAGGTGCTGACAGTTATGTCATCTGGTGGAAGCATGCGTTCGAAGTTTGATGGAGCTGAAGGAGTTCGACTGCAAGAGTAATCCGGCTCCTAGAGGAATCTGAAAAAAGTTCATCTCTTGGAGGAGTTCGGCTTCCATAGGAGTTCGACTGCAAGAGAACCTCGGAGGAAGCTCGGCTCTCATAGAAGTCCAACTGAAGGAGGAGTTCGGAGGGAGTTCAGCTCCCATAGGAGTTCAGAGGGAGTTCAGCTTCCATAGGAGTCCGACTGAAGGGGCTCGATCATTGAGGAGTTTGGCTAGAGCTCGATCGTTGAGGAGTTTGATCAACTGAAGGAGTTTGGCTAAGGCTCGTCCGCTGAAACTCTTCCATAACCATCGGTTGCATTAGGCTGAGCATTAGACTGAACTTCGATGAGAGCGGGGTTTATCCCCAATAATGGTCCCTCCACTTTCGAGTTTAAAATTCGAAGAAAGAAAGTACCAAAATAGGCGACTGTCGAAGTTCTTTTTTGGACTCTACATCCATTGAAGTTGAAGCTCGGGAGAGATCTTATCTTCAGCCAAAGTTGACATTGAAGTTGACGCTCGAGGAGATCCCATCTCCAACCGAGGTTCAGAGAGATCTTTTCTTTTGTTGACGTTGCGGTTGAAGCTTGGGAGAGATCCTATCTCCAACCGAGGTTGAAGGTTGAGCTTGGGGAAGATCTTATCTCCACCAATTGAGGTTGAAGGTTGGGCTCAGAGGAGATCTTATCTTCAGCAGTCGAGATTGAAGGAGATCTTATCTCTTATAGAAGCTCGGAGGAGATCTTATCTCCAACAGCCAAGATTGAAGATTAAGCTTGAGGGAGATCTTATCTCCAGTAGTCGAGGTCGAAGGTTGAGCTCGGGGGAGATCTTATCTCCAGCAGCTAAGGTTGAAGAAGATCTTATCTCCTGTAGAAGCTCGGAGGAGATTTTATCTCCAGCAGCCGAGGTCGAAGGTTAAGCTCGGGGGAGATCTTATCTCTAGCAGTCGAGGTTGAAGAAGATCTTATCTCCTATTGGTGAAGACTTTGAAGCTTAGAAGAGATCTTATCTCTAGCCAAGGTTGACTTAATCGCTCGAAAGAGATCTTTTCTCTAGCTGAGGTTGACTCGATCACTCAAGAAAGATCTTATCTTTAGCCGAGGTTGACTCGGACACTCGGAGAAGATCTTATCTCCGATAGTCGAGGTTGAACGAGATCTTATCTCCTGTTGGCAAAAGCTTTGAAGCTCGGAAGAGATCTTATCTCTAGCCGAGGTTGACTCGGATGCTCAGGAGAGTCTTATCTCCAACAACCGAGGTTGAAGAAGATCTTATCTCCTATTGGAGAAGGCTTTGAAGCTCAGAAAAGATCTTATCTCTAGCTAAGGTTGACTCAGTCGCTCGATAGAGATCTTATCTCTAGCCAAGATTGACTCGATCGCTTGGAAGAGATTTTATCTCTAGTCGAGATTGACTCGATCGCTCAGAAGAGATCTTATCTCTAGCTGAGGTTGACTCAGACACTCGGAGGAGATCTTATCTCTGGCAGCCGAGGTTGAAGGAGATCTTATCTCCTATTGGTGAAGGCTTTGAAGCTTAGAAGAGATCTTATCTCTAGCCGAGGTTAACTCGATCGCTCGGAAGAGATCTTATCTCTAGTCGAGGTTGACTCGGACGCTCGAAAGAGATCTTATCTCTAGCCGAGATTGGCTCGATCGCTCGAAAGAGATCTTATCTCTAGTCGAGGTTGACTCGGATGCTCGAGAAAGATCTTATCTCCAGCAGTCGAGATTGAAGGAGATCTTATCTCCTGTTGGTGAAGACTTTGAAGCTCGAAGAGATCTTATCTCTAGCGAGATTGAAGGTTGAGCTCGAAAGAGATCTTATCTCCAGCAACTGAGGTTGAAAGAGATCTTATCTCCTATTGGTGAAGACTTTGAAGCTCGAGAGAGATCTTTTCTCTAACTGAGGTTGACTCGATTGCTCGAAAGAGATCTTATCTCTAGCCGAGGTTGACTCGAACGCTCGGAGAAGATCTTATCTCTGACAGCTGAGGTTGAAGAAGATCTTATCTTCTATTGGCGAAGGTTTTGAAGCTTGGGAGAGATCTTATTTCTAGCCGTGGTTGACTCGATCAATCGGGAGAAATCTTATCTCTAGTCGAGGTTGACTCGGATGCTCGAAGGAGATCTTATCTCTAGCCGAGATTGACTAGAATGCTCGGAGGAGATCTTATCTCCGACAGTCGAGGTTGAAGGAGATCTTATCTCATGTTAGAGAAGGCTTTGAATCTTGGAAGAGATTTTATCTCTAATCGAGATTGACTCGGTCACTCGGAAGAGATCTTATCTCTAGTCGAGGTTTCGGGGGAGATCTTATCTCTGGCAGTCTAGGTTGAAAGAGATCTTATCTCCTATTAGTGAAGGCTTTGAAGCTCGAGAGAGATCTTATCTCTAGCTGAGGTTGACTCGGGTGCTCGAAAGAGATCTTATTTCTAGCCGAGGTTGATTCGGTCGTTCGAAAGAGATCTTATCTCTGGCTGAGGTTGACTCGATCGCTTGAAAAAGATCTTATCTCTGGTCGAGGTTAGCTCGGTCGCTCGAAAGAAATCTTATCTGTAGTCAAGGTTGACTCGGACGCTTGGAGGATATCTTATCTTCAGCAGTCGAGATTGAGGGAGATCTTATCTCCTATTGGCGAAGACTTTGAAGCTCGAGAGAGATCTTATCTCTAGCCGAGATTAAAGGTTGAGCTCGGGAGAGATCTTATCTCCAATAGCTGAGGTTGAAGGAGATTTTATCTTCTGTAAAAGCTCGAGAGAGATCTTATCTCCAGCAGTCAAGGTTGAAGGTTGAGCTCGGAGAAGATCTTATCTCCAGCAGCCGAGGTTGAATGTTGGGCTCGGAGGAGATCTTATCTCCAGCAGCCGAGGTTGAAGAAAATCTTATCTCCTATAGAAGCTCGGGAGAGATCTTATCTCTAGCAGTCGAGATCGAAGGTTGAGCTTGGAGGAGATCTTATCTCCAGTAGTCGAGGTTGAAGAAGATCTTATCTCCTATTGGTGAAGACTTTGAAGCTTGGAAGAGATCTTATCTTTAGTCGAGGTTGACTTGGTTGCTCGAAAGAGATCTTATCTCCGACAGCCAAGGTTAAAGAAGATCTTATCTCCTGTTGGTGAAGGCTTTGAAGCTTGGGAGAGATCTTATCTCTAACCGAGGTTGACTCAATCGCTCGAAAGAGATCTTATCTCTGGCCGAGGTTGACTCGGACGTTCAGAGGAGATCTTATCTCTAGCAGTCGAGATTGAAGGAGATCTTATCTCTTGTTGGTGAAGACTTTGAAGCTCGGCCTTCGACTTTGCTCACGTTAGGACAAGGTTCTCCTTCTATTTCTAACAAGCTGTAGGGGCACATAAGGGCCGTTGTCAGGATCTTCCCTCCATCTTGTTTAAAATGAACGAGACCTTCGACTTTGCTTACATTAGGATGAGGTTCTCCTCCTATTTCTAACGGACTATGGAGGTACATAAGGACCATTGTCAGGGCCTCTTCCTTCATCTCATCTAAAATGAACGAGCCCTTTGACTTGCTCATGTTAGAACGAGGTTCTCCTCATGTTCCTAACATGAACATTTTCGATCGTTTCTTCCCTAGCAGCACATTCCCAGATTCTCTATGTTTTAAATGAAAAAGATCATAGGAGCATTGTTCTTCCAAGGTTGTGGGAGTTGCTTCAGATGATAAGTTTCAGGACCGGACGACCTCCTCTATTTTATACTGTTTGCATTCTTAATTCAGGAGCAAGCTTCTCTTGGCTTTGAGGCTGAGAGACGATGGCACGTTGAAGTACCGAGCCCTCAGAGATAGCGTCGATGATGCCAAGAAGCGGTCAATCTCCTTGTTATTCCTCCCTCATTGGTGGTTCTAACTACGATAGTGCCATTGGCTTGCTTCAGACCGACATTTATGGAATTTTGAGGGGGACATAGTTGTAAAATCTTATGGAGGGAGGACTTCTTCATGTCCTTCTATCGGAGCTTTCTTGATGATGAGCTCGAGGAGTTTGGCCTCGCTTGCGCTCAGGGGGAGATCGTGAGCATGGTCGAACTTCTTTCTGTCCTCCAATGAAATCTTTTGGGGGAGAACTTCATGCCCTTTTGTTGGAGCCTTCCTTGATGACGAGCTCGATGGAAGAGTTCGGACCTCGCTTGCGCTCAGAGGGAGGTCGTGAGCACGATCGAACTTCATTTCGCCCTCCCATGAAACCTTCTGAGGGGAGAACTTCATGTCCTTTTGTCAGGAGCTTCCTTGATGATGAGCTCGAGAGGGGAGTTCGGACCTCGCTTGCACTGAGGGAGGTCGTGAGCATGGTCGAACTTCATTCCATCCTCCTGTGAAATCTTTCAGGAGAGAACTTCTGCTCTCTATATCTCCTTCCTAAGGGCGATGGATATGCCAAGCTAAATGCTCTTTCTTAAGATCAATTTCTGACATCCTGATAGTGAATTTTCTGGCAGAGTTGCCATCGAAGGCTGCCACATGGCCTGCACCATTTTGGTGAGACCCTAAACCTGCTGCATCAGTAGGTTAAATTGCTCCGAATCTACCATGGCTATAGGTGGAGTTTGAGTTACCGGGGTTGAAGCGGGGGTGAAGCTCTCTTGGGAGCCTTTTTTTCTCGAGGAAGAACTCTGGAGAGGAAGAAGAGAGATCGTCGTTGAGCACTCCTTTTATGAACAAGGAAACCTCAAGAATAGAGGGCCCTTCCTCGAGCGCCAATTCTGTTGGTGCAGAATCTGATCGATGCCAGATCGAGCTGAAGCTGAGGGAGATGAGGTCGTCGTCGGTGATCTACAAAATAAAGTTTCATCCAAAGTCGGTGGTGGTAGCTTCGGCAGAATCCTCCGACGATCAAGTCAGCTCTTTTGGCCAACAGAAATAGAGTGCTCAGGAATGAGTTCGGTAAAATTTAGAAAAGAAGAGAGCTTAGAGAAAACATATCTAGAGGGTCCCTTTTTATAGGCAAAAATTATAGCGGATTGATGGTGATAGCTGCAGCCATCTAGTAGCGGATCGCTCGAGGCCGCATGAGATTTGGTACGGAGAGGGAGAGGCATGGTCAAACTGATAATGACAGTCATATCATCAGATCGTGGGCTGCGTGGGGCTTGTTACGGAGGGAGAGGTGCTGACAGTCATGTCGTCTGGTGAAAGCATGCGTTTAGAGTTCGACTGAGCTGAAGAAGTTCGATTGCAAGAGTAATCCAGCTCCTGAAGGAATCTAGGAGTTCGTCTCCTAGAGGAGTTCGACTCTCGTAGGAATTCGATTGCAAGAGAATCTCGGAGAAAGTTCGGCTTTCGTAAGAGTCCGACTGAAGAAGGAGCTCGGAGGGAGTTCGACTCCCACAGAAGTCCAACTGAAGGGGTTCGATTGCTGAGGAGTTCGATCGGGACTCGACCGTTGAGGAGTTCGGCCGACTGAAGAAGTTTGGTTAAGGCTTATCCATGGAAGCTCTTTCGTGACCACCAGTTGCATTAGACTGAGCATCAGACTGGACTTCGGTGGGAGCAGAATCTATCCCTAATATTATTTATGATATTTAGAGTTATAAATTAAATGATTGAATTTTTTAAAGATCTTTGCTCTTAAATATTTTAAATACCCATGTTTGACAAAACATATTCTTTATTTTATTATTTATCATTAAAATCACTTTATTGATAAAAAATATTCTTATTGTAGAAATTAGGGTTTAGTCTTGGTGATATTTATATAATTTTTATTTGAATTAGAGAAGTTCTATTGTAATTCTATATTTTAAATAATGAAAAGATTTTGGTTGGAATACATGCCGTTGTTTTTTTTATTTTTTTTAGTTATTATATTTTTTGTTTATGAGTTGCTTGGTTATTTTATTTGTTAATTACTTTTGTAGATTATGAAAATCGTTATTATTCGTGAACTGTAGCGATATCTGCTAAGAGGGAAAATGAGTAAATAGTACTAAAGAGGGAAAATGAGTGTGCGATATAATTGTTTCTTGATTGGATTTTTCTGACAACTAGCTCTCGACACGTATATATCATTAATGTTTCGCTGCAGGAAAAAGCTAGAAGTTCAGGTCTCAACATCATGGCGTCGCATGCAAACCGTACATTTTCATACTTCTTTCAGGCAAGCCATGAGGTCGGAACGACTTCTGGGCGATGTTCAAAGTTATTGCTTTAACAATATTTCAATGGTATGGTAAAAACGCCTCACAGCACCATGTTCTTGTCCATATTCCCTATGGGATAGTGGGGTCATGTTGGCAGTCATGGCCTAATGTCACCATATATATCTCATCCATCAAGCAGGTAATTTTTGAAGTGGACATGAGAATGACGCTCTAAACGCTACTTTATTTCAGTTTGACTCTTATACCGTCAATAATGAACCATTGCAATTTAGTTCCTGCATGCTTGCTTCAGCCTCCTGTAGAGCAAAATTCACTAGCGACTCTGGAGAATGCCTGCTGCTACTTGAAATCTAGACATCAAGATACAAAGGAAAATGGGAGACCACATTAGTATGGCTTATCGAAGATCTTGGTAAGCAACAGAGCTGGGAATATAAGTCTACGTACGGTGATGGCGAACAAACTAATACCCACGCTTTATTTTTTTCCCTTTGTGGTTCGTGTCTCCCTTTTTTTGGCTGATTTCATATGTGAAGGATAAGTTTTGTTGCGTGATCACCTCATCTCCTTGTCTCGAGAGACGATGAATCCAATCCTTACTGAGGCCAGATCCAGATGTAGAACAGCTACCTTTCCTTTCATCTTGACCTTGTAAATATAATCTCTCTCTAAATGAAACTGCCTAGGTGGGTATTCATATCCTCCCTCAAAAGAAAAACAAGGTCGCACGTCTAAATGCACTGCACTGCGCTACAACAAAGTTGTATTTGAAAGATTTATCAATTCCAAAAAATGAAAAAGGCCCTTAGACTCCCTTCACCATCAATTTTATTGATTCCTCCCTTCTTTTTTTCTTAACCTGAGATGCACATAGTTACATACTTTATTGGAGGACTGGATAATTGATTTTATTTTGATTTTAATGAAATTTCAATATGTTGTTCCCAATATTGAGTTTTATGAATTGAATGGTTGGATCTTTGAAAGACCTTCACAATTGAGTATTTCAAGCATCCATATTTGCTGAAACCCATCATTTATTTTGTTGTTTGTTGTTGATATCAGCTTTATTGGTGATGAATACTTTTATTATAAAAGTCAAGATTTAATCTTGATGATATTTATATAACTTTTATATTATAATAAGACATCAAATAAAAAAAAAATTGAAGGAAAATAGAGATCAATGCAAACTTAGAATTTATGTAGAAAACCCTTTAAATCAGAGGAAAAAATCATGGACGGAGATGGATGAAGATTTTTCATTATCTTCAACTTGAAGATTACAGAGTATAAGGCAAAAATTCTAGAAAAGCACTCATGCCTCCAGAAATAACATATCTCTCAAAATAAGTATATAGAGATATAAATAAAATTGGATTAGGTCCGGTCACGCTCTATCCAATAAGATGGAAAGGCTCTTATTAACTTTATAGCTGGTGCTAATCTAAATGCAAGACACATCTATAAATCTCCATCTTGACTTGTATTTAGCCAAGTTACATAAAATATTAAATTTCTCATCAACTCCACTCCAACCCCCAAGGTCTCCATCTCAATAGCTACAAACTCCAACCAAGTCTAAGCAATGCCTGAACTTATTTGTGGTTATAGGCTTTGTTAATATATCTGCAAGATTGTCATCTATGCTCACTTTCTTTATCAAAACTGTTTCTTAACTTATAACTTCTCAAATGAAGTAAAATCTAACATCAATATATTTAGTCCTTTTATGGAAAATTTGATTCTTAGTCAAGTATATAGCACTCTGGCTATCAGGATACACAATAGACTATCCAAGCTGAATACTTAGTTACCAATAAGACTTTTCACCCATATTCCCTCCTTCAGAGCCCTTGCCAATGCTATGTACTTAACCTCTATTGTAGACAAGACAATAATAGACTGCAAAACTACTTTTCCAACTAACCGTACAATCAAAAAGTGTAAAGATATAACCTATCATAGACTTCCTTCGATCTTTATCAGCTGCATAGTTAGAGTCTGCGAAATTAATAACAATACTCAATATATCAGTATCCCTATAATAAGCCAACCCAATATTCACAGTACCTCTGAGATAATGAAGAATCCACTTCACAACTTGCTAATGTCTCTTTTCAGAATTTGCCATAAACCTGCTAACAATACTAACAATATGTACAATATCTAGCCTAGTGCAAACCATAACATACATTAGGGGTGTGCAAATGGTTCGGTTAACCAAAAATTAAACTAAATTGTTAATTATTTTGGTGTTTAGTTTGATTTTTATTAAAAATTTTGATTTTGATTTTAAACCGAATCAAAATTTTTTAATCGATTTGGTCTTCGATATTTAATTTAATAACTTTAATTAACTAAAAACCAAAATTATCTCATCCTATTTAATTTAATATTTAAATTTAATTTAAATAATATTTGAATGGGATGGCTCATAATCATTTAGATTGCACTAAATATTATATCACGGTAGAAAACACACCACATTAGATGTTATGGTTAAGCCCTGTATTTGAGCAATTCCCGATTATGTGCGACGGTCCATGGTTCCGTGCATATGCTCCATGATTTGCCTTGGATCATGGCCTTTGGAGGATTGGATTGGACTGTGCGGGCCTTGATTTGATAATCCCCTCGCGCCCGGCACCTCACCCTCTGGTTGCCTAGTTGGTACTGCCATCTTCTAGGTAGTAGTCGAACCATCGGAGACTCGGAGTTGGATGCCTGCATAGATCATGACTCCACCCCCTCTGTGCTTGCAGCCTTCCAACTTCTTCCAGCCTCTCCAATCTCCATCACTGTCGCCGACCCCCTCCTCCTCGGTGCCCATCGCCTCCACAATCGCCCGTCGCCTCTCCTTTCTATCGTTGCCTAGCCCATCGCGTAGTCCCCGGCCTCCAATCACTGGATGATGGAGTGTGGACCATCGAATGCCACCGCCACCTCGCCTTTGCCTCCTTTTATATATATAGGTCCTGGACCATGGTACCGTCGAAACTCGAAACAATGGACCGTTAGACCTGACCACCACCTCTACGGCATGCCCTCTCCTTCTGGTATGGTGCCTCTCCATCATCGCCATCGACCTGCTCCTATTCAGCGCCTATAGCATCGTGCCTCGCCTCCACCCCGTCCGCCGCTGCCGCTGCCTCCCCTTCATCGGACTGTTTCACAACAACACCATTGGTCCAGGCGTCCAACAGACCTGTGTAGTGAGATTTATTTATTTATTTTTTAGATTTTAGATTTTCATGTTAAGTTAACAAATCTCTATTTTTTATTAGGATTAATTATTAAAGTACTTAAACTTGTAGATGATGGAGCAAACACCTACACATCAGACAAGCGCTGGCTCGAACTCAATGCCATCACTACAAGCATGCCCACCTATGGGAATAGAATCAAATGCAACTTCAAATCTGGCTTCAACGAAAAAGAGAAGGCCCATTCAACCAAGATCAGAAGTATGGCTTCACTTTAAGAGGAAAGAAGAAAATGGTGAGGTGAAAGGTATATGTAGATATTGTTCAAAAAATTTTTATGCTGATACAAAAAGAAATGGGACAACTTCATTAAAAAATCATCTCAAGATATGTGTACAGAATCCATCTAATGCAAATTAAGGATGGACAAACTAAGTTAAATTTTCAATAAGTGAAAGGAAAGGAAAGAGATGTTATTCTTGGTACTTGGAGATTTGATGAGGAGCTTGCAAGGAAATTCTTGGCGAAAATGATTATAATTGATGAATTGCCATTCAAATTTGTGGAGGAAGAGGGCTTTAAGAAGTTAATAGCACAATTATATCCTAGATTTCGTATTCCGTCATGATGGACAATTACACAAGATTGTTTTCAGCTCTACCTGGATGAGAGGTTGAATTTGAAAAATTTTCTAAAAAATTTTAAGCAGAGGATTTGCATCATAATAGACTCTTGGACTTCAATACAAAGGATGAACTACATGTGCATTACTATGTGTTGGGGGTGAACCCTCTCCTGCATGCCGAAGTCTGAGAAGATGTCGAATCTTAAAATGATCTTGCCCGGTAACAACAACCATGACTAACTTCACTCGATAACTCCAGAACCTAGAGGGCCTTGCAGGTTCCGCTTGAGCGAGCTTAAACAATGACGGTGGCCATCAAAGTAGTTAAGTGTTCAGTCCCAATGCAATCTGGCCTGGCTGATCTTGAAGCTATTTGAACTTCTTTCCAACTAAAACCTCTTTAGGCTATTTGATTTTGGATCGACATTGGATCGATGGAGCTTCCCCCCATCGGACAAACCTCTACAACTTATGGAGAGTGGCGGATCATTAAGTTCTCGCACTAAAAATCTTGAGTGTGCAAGCAAAGGAACCTCGTCTCCATCTTATTAGCCTTCGGACGGCCTTGAAAATAGCAGGGCTCCAAAAAGAATGGTTGAATCACAAGAGTATCAAAGTCGTCCGCTCATCACAACCGACAACTAAGCTCTCGTCGATCGATCTTCTTTCAGTCACCCATGAGGCTCCTTTCAGCTGATTTTCTTTCCATCGATCTTTATCCAATTGACCATTGTCCATCCAAACTTCTTGCACTCGCTGGGAAGGACCTCGTCGTCTATGCAGACTTCTTCAACCGTATACCCTCCAAACTTCTTCAGTGAATCTCCTTCCAAACTCCCACCAATCAAATTTCTTCCAAACTCTTTCAGTGGATCTTCTTCTGAATTTCTTCAGTGGATCTCCCTCCAGACGACCTTCTCTAGTCATACTCCCACCAGACAAACTCCTCCAACTGTCCTCTTTTTGGATGATTTTCTTCAATCAAATTTCTTCATTAGAACTCCTTTCAGATGATCTCCTTCAGTCGAATTCATTATGAACGAACTCCTTTCAGTCGCCAGACGATCTTAGAGGAGTCCAAACTTCTCTGAAACTATTAAAGATTTAAAGTTCTTCACTGACAATGTCTACTCCATCTGAACTTCAACTATTAAATTTTAATGGACTGACATACCACAACAATGGATACTATCCTCTATAACAAACTTTACGTGATCCCAAATGATCCACTATCAAGTGGTTACGACTGTCACCATCATTCTATTACAAGCTTCATCTATTTAAGGGACCCTCCATATACGTCTAGAAGCTAAGCTCTAAACTCTGCTTCTATTCTACTGAGCACTCTATTTCTGTTGGCTAGAAGAGCTGACTTAATCATCGGAGGATCCTATCGGAGCCACCCTCCAACTTCGATCAAAATTTTATTTTGTAGGTCACTAGTGGTGACCTCGCCTTCTCGTACTCCAACTTCATTCCGACGTCAACCGAATTCTGCACCAATAAAATTGGCACTAGAAAGAGGACGCTTTGAGCTCTTATTCTAAAAGAAGTGCTCAGTCAAATCTATTTACTCTCTTCTTTTAATTTTTCAAAATTTATCTCCATTTGATCTTTTCTAGTCTCAGGAATGCCTCCAAAAAAGACAATCATCTAGAGATCCACCATCTCCACCGTCAGATCTAAACCATATTCGCCTTCTCTAGCACCATCATTGGCACCACAACCTCCCCCACCGAAGGCCATGGTGGATCCGAAGCAGTTCAATCTACTGGTACAGTAGGTCCAGGGCCTCATCAAAATAGTGCAGGCCATGGAGCAACAGTCGGCAATGGTACAGTTGAAAAATTCTCCACCAAAATTTTAAGAAACTATCCCAAGATGGCATACTTGGGTTAGTAGACCCATCTTTTTTAAGAAAAAAAAGTGGAAGGCAGAAGATCCCGATTCTGATGATGATTCATCTCCTGGGGAGACCTTCCCATCTATAGTCGGAAGTCCTCCAAAACTCATGATCAAGATGATGTTCTTGATTAGAAGCTTCAGGACACAGATCGATGGATTGAAAAACTTTGCCATGTTGTCCTGGCTCATCACGATAATATCTGCACCGATCCACCTTTTTTCCTCCGAATTATGCAGGATCCTATCTCGTCGAACTTCAAGCTCCTCCAATTCGAGAGCTACGATGGGACCATCGATCCGATCGATCATCTAAGATCTTTTGGATCATGATGTTGCTCCATGGTGTACCAGACGCCATCTTGTACTGAGCCTTCCCATCTATTCTAAAAGAAGCAGCTAGAAATTGATATTCAATGCTGAAGTCGGGTACGATCTTCTCCTTTGATCAAATAAGCCATCAAATTTTGGCTCATTTTGTCAGCAGCCAACGTTCCAAGCGAGATTCAAACTTCCTCATCAATATCAAGTAGAATAAAGGAGAGACCATCCGAGCCTACGTCAGTCGCTTCAATGCCGCCGCACTGGAGATTCAAAATCTGGATCCGTCAGTTGCCATGACCGCACTAAAGGATAGTCTTAAGAAGAATGACCTGCTATTTTTTTTGGAGAAAAAGTATCCTAGGAATTTTGCTGATCTACTAGCTCAGGCTGAAGGTTATGCTCGAGCTGAGAAGGCCTTTAAATTGAAGGATGAAGAAACTATAGGAGAGTGACAGATGGGCAAGTCTAGCAAGCCTACCATTAAAGAGAAGTTGAATAAAGTTTGGCCACGCTCTCGAACTTCTTCTGAGCACAAGCAAGCTCGAAATCCTCCTCGAGCTCATCGTCAAAGAAGCCCTGACCAAAAGGCATGGAGAAATTCTTCCTTCAGAAGATTTCATAACTACGCCCTCCTCAATGCTCTAAAAATTCAAGTGCTGATGGAGATTAAGAAGCAGCTATCGAGGTCTGAGAGGATGCACACTCATCTTGATAAGCACTATCCTTATAAGTACAGTCTTTACCATCATGATCATGATCATGATACTGAAGAATATATCCATCTTCAAGATGAGATTGAGGAGCTTATCAGACGAGGCCGATTTGATCGATTCTTGCAGTATCGGTCTGATATAAGAGAAGATCGATCGAGGGTACTACCGCAGTCAGAACCACTAAGATGAAGGAGCAATAAGAAGATCGACCATCTCTCAGCATCATCAACACTATTTCTAGAAAACTTCAGTGAGAGAAGGCCGATGGATCCGAGGGATCGGCTAAAAGGCAAAGGACTGAAGAATCCATCGCTTTCATTGAAGAAGATGTCTGAGGAGTTTAGTTCCTGCACAATGATGCGGTTGTAGTTTATTTAAATATTGCAGACTATGATATACGTCGCATTCTTATCGATAATGAAAGCTCGATCGATGTCTTATTTTATGATGCTTTCTCCAAAATATCCATACCTAATAACTAGCTTAGACTAATGAGTATCCCATTGGTGGGCTTCACTAACGATGCTGTGCCAGTCGAAGAAACAATAATATTAACTATGACGGTGGGGTGATATCCGAACCAATCCAGGGCATAAGAGAATTTTTTGGTAGTAAGAGCTCCATTTGCTTATAATGTGATTCTTGGCCGATCTGATGTCAATGCACTTCGAGCAGTAGTGTCAATCTACTATTTAAAGATAAAATTTTCAACAAGCTACGAGGTCGGAGAAATCAAAGAAGATCAAGCTTTGGCAAGACATTGCTACTCAATTGCTTTGCAAAGGGGTGAACAATCAGACCCTTGTCCAGTTGATGGGCTAGATGTTAGGGATGACCTTATTGAAGAATGGAGAGAACCTATGGAAGATCTTGTCTCAGTACCTTTGGATGATGGAAATAAGAAGCATACGGTATAAATTGACTCTAATCTAGAAAAGCAATTACGAGAGTAGCTCATCCATTTCCTGCAAAAAAATGCAGATATTTTTGCTTAGGTTCCTGTGGACATGTCCAAAATCGATGCCAAAATTATGGAACATCGCCTAGCTGTTAACCTCAAACATTGACCAATGAAAGAAAAGATGCACAGCTATGCCCTAGAGAGACTGAAGGTAATCACAGAAAAAGTCGATAAACTCCTCAAGGTTGGATTCATCCAAAAAGTCTCCTATCCAAATTGGGTTTTCAATGTGGTCCTCATCAAGAAAGCAAACAATAAATGAAGAATGTGCATAGACTTCAAAAAGTTGAACAAGACCTGTCCAAAAGACAGTTATCTCCTACCTAAAATTGATCAACTGATGGATGCAACCTCGAACCATAAACTTCTCACTTTTATGGATGCCTTTTTCGGCTATAACCAAATCTGGATGGCACCAGAGGATGAGGAGAAGACTACTTTTATTATTGACCATGGTCTTTATTATTACAGAATCATGTCCTTTGGGCTTAAAAATATAGGTACAACTTATTAGCGCCTGATAAATAAGATCTTCAAAAAATAAATCGACCGCAATATGGAAGTATATGTAGATGATATACTGGTTAAAAATCGAGCTTCACCAAATCACATTGTCGACCTTGAAGAGACCTTCAGCACCCTCTAAAAGTATAAGATGAAGTTAAATCCTATCAAGTGCACCTTCGGTATGACCTCAGGAAAGTTTTTGGGATAAATTCAGACCATTCAAGAGATGACTGCCCCAAGATCAATAAAAGAAGTTCAACACCTGACTGAAAAGATGGTAGCTTTGAACCGCTTTATCTCGAGATCGGTCGAGTGATGCATGCCCTTCTTTCAAGTTTTCAAACAACCAAATAACTTTTGCTGGACCATTAAATATCAACAAGCATTTAAAGAACTCAAGGACTACCTCTGCTCACCTCCTCTATTAGCAAAGCCCAAACTTGGAGAGAAACTATTTTTATATCTGACGATCTCCCCAATGGCTCTCGCAGCAATCTTAATCAAGGAAGAAACAAAAGTTCAACGATCGATCTATTATATAAGCCAGATCCTGAGGGATGCCGAGATTAGGTATACAAAGTTAGAGAAACTAACTTATACTTTACTGATTGTAGTCTGAAAATTCCAACCTTATTTTTAGGGATACACTATAAGTCTTCTTACTGATCAACCAATCAAGGCAGTTCTTCATCGAACAGATACTTTCGAAAGAATCATAAAATGGATAATTAAGCTTACTGAGTTTGATATCAACTTTCAGCCTCGATCGTCAATCAAAGCTCAAATATTGATAGACTTCATAGTAGAATACACTATCCCAGATGAGGCTGAACATGAGCAGAATGAAATTAGTGTTCCTTGGCTACAGCTAAGCTCTTCTAAAGAAAGAGCAGGCCTTCCTGAAGGCTTTTGGGCTCTGTATGTGGACGGCTCCTTCAATACTTTGGGCGCAGATGCTGGGTTGATCTTAGTAAACTAGGAGGGAGTCATTACTGAATATGCATTGCTCTTTGAATTCCCTACAATAAACAACGGGATCGAATATGAAATTCTAATTGTGGGGTTAAGGGTAGCCAAAAAGTTGAAAGCAGATCGACTCCAAGTTTACAGTGATTATCAACTGATGGTCGGAGTAGTTAGTGGTAATTATGAAGCTCAGAAAAAAAAATATGATAAAATATCTTGAGCAAGTGAGGAGCTTGACCCTGGCCTTCAACCATTTTGACATCAAGCATATTCTGAGAGTAGAAAATACTAGGGCCGACCTTCTCTCTAAATTGGCTACATTGGTCCCAACTAAACTACCCAAGGAGGTCTTCGTTGAAGTTCTGAAACATCTAAGTTTAGGAGAGCAACAGTCTGTGATGTAGGTCGATCATGAGTCCTGTTGGATCGACCTACTAGTTGCTTATCTCAAAGATGAAATTCTCCCCCATGATCTAAAAGAAGCTCGGAGATTAAGAAATCAGACCTTCCGGTATGTTCTATATGAAAGCAAGTTGTATAAAAGATCGTATTCTCTACCACTATTAAAATATCTCTGACCTTTCAAAACCGATCTCGCACTATGAAAAGTGCATGAAGGATTCTATAGAAGTCATTTGGGGGCCAGGTTCTTATTTTACAAGCTACTTCGGTAGGACTACTATTAGCCAACAATATACCATGATTCTATGAAATATATCAGAAAGTATGACCGATGTCAAAAAAATGCAAATATTCAAAGATAATCGACCTCCGAGCTTACACCCTTGAGCGCCCTATGGCTATTTGCACAATGGAGAATGGATATACTTGGATCTTTTTTTATGGCATCTAGATAGCGAAAGTTCCTACTGATAGCAATTAATTACTTTATAAAATGGATTGAGGCTAAATTTTTAGCAAAAATTATCGAAGTCAAAGTGCAGAATTTTGTCTAGAAATCAATTATTTATAGGTTTAGCTTATCTCGGATCCTTATAATGGATAATGAATGACAGTTTACTGGAATAAAATTTATCAAATTCTACGAAGATATGAATATCGTCCACCACTTTACGTTAGTAGCTCATCCATAGACAAACGATGAGGCCAAGGTAACCAACAGAACCCTGCTGCAAGGTATCAAAGCAAGTTTTGAGAAAATAAAGAAGACTTGGGTAGACAAACTTTATCATGTACTTTGAGCATACCGGACTATCCAAAGATTACCAATTGGGAAAACTCTATTTACCTTATTCTTCAAAATAGAAGCAGTAATTTCAGTAGAACTTAAACTTCCATCGACATGAGTTGTGGCTTTCAATGAGCAGCGAAACTCGCAGGATCTTAAGGCTAACCTCGACTTATTGAAATAAAAAAGAAAAGAAGCTCAAGTTCGGATGGTAGCCTACAAGCAGAAAGTAGCCCACTACTATAACTCCAAGGTTAGAGGTAAAGTATTCAAAGTGGGAGACTTGATACTTCGGCGTGCGACTGTTTCACAATCTCAGAATCAAGAAAAGCTCACACCAAATTGAGAAGGCCCATATGAAGTTAAGAAAGTCGTCCGGCCTAGAACTTATTACTTAAAGGACCTCGGAGGGGCAATACTCCCACAATCCTGAAATTCAAAAAACTTGCAAATATATTACTAATAATCTTATCTTAATAAAATTTTCTCATTTCAATATCTCTGTTCTTTGGTGCAAAATTATATAACGATAAAAAATAACTTAACAGAACTTCGTTCTTGAACAAAGACGAAGACCTCCAATTGTATAAGATAGGAGGAGGGGAGAGACTCTTTTAACGGTCCTTTTATGCCCCCACTGTTCTATTAAGAATAAAAAGAGAATCTCGTCCTAACATACGCAAAATGAAGACCTTCGGTTATCTAAGATCGAAGGAAGAGAGGCCCTTTCAATGGCCCTTCTATGCCCCCATTATCCTATTAGGAATAGGAGGAGAACCTCTTTCTAACATGAGCAAAATGAAAACCTTTGATTATCTAAGATCGAAGAAAGGAGAGGTTCTTTCAATGGTATTTTTGTGCCCCCACTGTCTTATTAGGAATAGAAGGAGAACCTCATCCTAACATAAGCAAACCGAAGACCTTCAGTCATCCAAGACCAGAGGAAAGGAGAGGCCCTCTTAACGATTCTTTTGTGCTTCCACTGTTCTATTTGGAACAGGAGGAGAATCTCATTCTAATATGAGCAAAACGAAGATCTCCAGTCATCCAAGACTGGAGGAGGAGAGAGGCTCTTTCAATGACCCCTACGTACCCCTACTGTCTTATTAAGAATAAAAAAAGAATCTCATCCTAATAAGAGCAAAAACTAATCTCATCAAGAATAGAAGAAAAATCTCATCTCGACATGAGTAAAGACCTTTGGATACTTAAGATGGGAGGAAGATCTCATCCTAATAGGGGGAGAGGGATAAAGCCAGTTATATCAAGAACAGAAGAAAACCTCATCCTGACATAGATGATGACCTCCGATAGGAGAAGAATATCCATCAACGATTATTTCAATAAAAGATGAGGCAAAAAGAATGGCGGAAATAACAGACGATAAATCCATGCAAAACAAAGAGACGATTGAAGAAAACTTTATTCTATTAAAAATTAAAGTCTGTTACAAAGGTCTGCAAGACCTTGTACAAAAAAAAGAAAGAAAAAAAAAAGAAAAGAGAAGAGAAGAGGGAAAGAAAATTAAATGAAGTCCTAAGAAGGCCTAGAATCCTTAGATTTTGGGCTGCCGACTCCCGCCATTACCAAAGATTGCTTCAAGCTAATGATTTCTTCTTCAAGTTCTCTTTTTTTCAGTAGACTTTCCATAAATAATCTGCCAGCCAGCTAAAAATTATTCTTGGACTCCCATGGCTGCCTTCTTAGGACCTTCGACTCGGCCTCCGTATCCTTAATAGCTTGATGCTCATATATCATGTGTACCTTCAGCTGTTGAAGTTCGACCTTCTCCTTTTCGTACGATGCTGAAAGATCATCGAAGGATTTCCTCAA
This sequence comes from Cocos nucifera, assembly GCA_006176705.1. Classification (NCBI taxonomy): domain Eukaryota; kingdom Viridiplantae; phylum Streptophyta; class Magnoliopsida; order Arecales; family Arecaceae; genus Cocos; species Cocos nucifera. Next base: position 1,519,988 of record QRFJ01000097.1, read on the forward strand.
AGAAGCAAGCTACTCTGACTCTCTGCCAACACCGACCTGTTGGCTATCAGTTAACTGTCTCCAAAGATGAGTCACTTCATCTCTAGCTGCCTTAAGCTCATGCTCAAGTTTAGATATTTTCTCCATCCAGCATACTCTATAACTGTTATGCCAAGCTTCGATATTCTAAAGTTATTTCTGAAGCTTCAAAAATTTCTTCGATCAATCCCAATCATACTGCACCTTCTAAGAAAAGCATGATGAGCTTCCTTCTAATAGTATAATTTTTTTCTTTTGCCACATTAAGCTTAACTTCAAAGAAGCTGGCTTTGGTTGTTAAAGACCAAGTTTTCTCACTGGTGTGCTTTTTGGTCTCTTTGAGCTCAACTTTAAAATCTCTTTTCTTTCTGATATAATTCATAGAATCCTTTTTGTGCACTTGGCGTAAGCGAGTAACCTTGATCGTTAACTCTGAGCAGCTTTTTCTCGACTTTTGAAGTTCACCTTCAACCTTCTTCAACTTCTTTTTCAACTGATGAACTTTTTTTTTCAAGTTTTTGGCAATAGATTTTAAAGGGATACCCTCAGGTAGCGGTACAGCTTTGATCAAAAAAGGAGGATTGAGGCTTTGCTCATCAGAGGAGTTTTGAATAACAAACACCGTAATACGAGTATGAAATTTAATTCACTTTCATTGCATTGATGAAATGTTTGAATACATTGAAAGAAAAAAAAAGTATAAGTTATCAAAAATTTTCAATCTCGGTTGGTACAGTAGCAGACGAGATTGGTACAAGAGCAGGTTCAGGGATTGCAGTTGTTGGCTCATGAGCTTCTGAGATAGGTTCGATGGTTGGAGAGACAGCACCAATATTGGAGGGACCGGCTTCTTCACTGGGTTCGTCCATCAGAAGGTCAAGGTTTACCTCGAGAAAGTTTTTTATGACCCTCCTTATATAGATCTTGAATTCCTCCAAGAAAGCTTCCTTAACAAAAGCAATCTTGATGTCTTCCATAGCTTTGGAAGACTTGAAGGCCTCGACAGCACGCTCCTTCTCGACGTCGACATCCTCTTCGATCTTTCTTCTATCCTTGGAAAGGATCAGGGCCATCTTCAACCCCATCGAAGCCTCCTCTTCCCTCTGCAATGCCTCCTAAAGGCGCTTGACCTCTGCAGCTTGTGTCTCGAAGGCCACCTTCAAGCTATCGACCTCAGCCCGAACCCTCTCATTCTCCGCCTGAGCCTCCTGAAGGATTTTGAAAGCCTCTGCTTGACGAAGATCAGCTACCCTTGAATAGGCAAACAAGTAATGCCCCAGCTGTAGAACAGAAAGAAATTAAATTAGAACTTCGAAAGCACATCCTTCATGCAAACAAGTTCGAAAAAATTGATTACCTCAAGATAAGCAGTGAAGGATTTATCGAACCTCTCTGTGTTCTCCTTTCGAACCATTCTATCAATGATATGCGGAAGAATGCTATCCCGCATCAAGAAATGGACGACCTTCCGATCATCTAAGGAACCATCCTCCTGGCCAGAGCCCTTGGCACTGGAGCGCTCGACCTTCCTCCTAACCTTTTTCGCAATGGCATTCTTCTCCTTCTTCTTCCTCTTCCTTGTGACTTCCCCCGCTCAAGAGGTGTAGAGGGAGCAACTTCACTAGGCATGTCTGGACTCGATGCTGCCACGTCAAACTCTGGGGCAGGCACTGTCTAGATTGGCATGGCCAGGGTTGGCTCTTCAATGCGAGCCTTCTTCGATGGTTCTTCGATGGTGCTGCCCTTCCTCTTGAGGGACTGGATCTCCTTCATCAGGCGATTTTGCTCTTCATGAGTCATTTCTGTGATAGAAAAATTAAAGTTATAAAAAAAAGAAAATAATATATAATTGATAGGTCACGGAGGACTACCTGTCAGGTCAAGAGGATTAAGATCGAGGTTAAATAAGGTATGATCATCCAGAAGTCTGGATATTGGAGGACCTCGATAGTTCTTCAATCTGTTGGCCAAGGTTCGATCCTCTTTCTCTAAAGGCTCAGCAAATCGAATCCCTTATATCTCCCCAGGAAGGAAGTCCTAATTCTAAGGAAAGACACGAAATAAAAAAGAACTTCTCCTTCCAGTTATGAATAGAAGAAGGGGCGCCCTTAAGCAACTCTTTCTTATCGAATTGGGAAGACACATACCATCAATCTTTGGCAGTGAGATGATATTTAAAGGTGAAGAAATTATGAAATAGAAAAATAGTAGGTCGATTTCAGTCAGGATGCATAAGAAAAGAAACCCTACGATAAACCTAAATGAGTTTGAAGCCATAGAAGTGAAAAAAATATTTAAGAACCTAAATAGGTTTGCTACAAAAGGAGGTATTGATAGCCGAAGTCCTACTCGGAGGGTTTCAACATATAAGCAAGTTTGGCCCAGAGGAGGGGAGCAAGCTCGGTCACTAGGACCAAGGAGTTCGATTTTGTATTCAAAAGAAATTCCAAACTAGATTTTGATCAAGAAAAGATCCGTATGATGAAGTTTACAAGAAATGGTATTAGGAATGAAAGAAGATTAAGGTACTTCTACGAGTTCGAAGTCTCTATGGGAGGGATCCATCAGTGCTAGATGAGTCGAACTCTCAGAATAAGTCGACCAGAAACCTTCAGTGGACATATGGATCAAACTAAGTTGAAAAACCTCCCAAAAAATCAAGAAAAATAAGATTCAAGACTTTCTCGAAGAAACCAAATGAATGAAGATGCAAAAATATAAGAATAATCAAAAAGAGGATTTTGAAACTAACCTAAGTCGGTTAAGAAGAGTGGGGAGACGGCGAGCTTGCTTAAAGTCAAGTGGAAGAACCCTCGGGACCAAAGAAAATGGTGAAGGAAGCTGAAGCTCTCGAGCAGGAGGAAAATCGAAGGAAGAAGAAGAAGATATCGATCAAAATGAGACTCCAAAGAGAGAAAACGAGCTTAAATATCCATAGAAGCCTGAGATGGTTATGATTGCAGGTCCTCTCTGATCGATCCTAGGTTGACATGTGTCTCGCTCATCATGATAGAGAATTAGCAATGGGTAGAGCCTTAATTACACCATATCTTGGACAGTGCTTTGATGGAGATTTCAAAATTTATCTTTTTGGATCGTCTTGTATTTAAAAAATTTTAGCACCCATGCAAATAATGCCAAAATTTTCTTTCCAATGGATGCAAAAAGAATGAAAGAACTTCGGCACTCATATTTCTTTACTCCCTTCTTTCGAATCTCGAACTCGAGAGTAGGAGGCTTGTATTGGGGGTAAACCCTCTCCTACCAAAGTTTGGAAAGATGTCGAATCTTGGGAAGACCTCGTTTGGCAACAACAATCATGACTAACTTCACTCGATAACTCCAGAACCTACAGGGCCTTGTAGGTTCCGCTTGAGCGAGCTTAAATGGTGATGATGGCCATCAAAGCAGTTAAGTGTTCGGTTCCAATGCAATCTGGCCTGGCTGATCTTGAAGCTATTTGAACTTCTTCCTAACTAAAACCTCTTCAGGCTGTTCGATTTTGGATTGACATTGGATCGATGTAGCACCCCCCCCCCAACTGGATGAACCTTTGCAACTTATGGAGACTAGCGGATCTTTAAGTTCTCACACCAAAAATCTTGAGTTACATGCAAAGGGACCTCGTCTCCATCTTATTAGCCTTCAGATGGTCCTGAAAATAGTAGGGCTCCAAAAGAAATAGTTGAATTATAAAAGTATCAAAGTCATCCGTCTATCACAACCGACAACCAAGCTCTCACCGACCGATCTCCTTCCAATCATCCATAAGGCTCCTTTTAGCTAATTTTCTTTTCGTCGATCTTCATCCAATTAATCTTTGTCCATTCGAACTTCTTGCACTCGCTGGGAAGGACCTCATCATCTATGCAGACTCCTTCAACCATATACCCTCCAAACTCCTCCAACGGATTTTCTTCCAAACTTCCACCAGTCGGATTTTTTTCGGACTCTTTTGGTGGATCTTCATTTAGATTTCTCCAGCGGATTTTCCTCCGGATGACCTTCTCCAATCGTACTCCCACCAGACAAACTCCTCCAGCTGCCCTCTTTTTGGATGTTTTTCTTCAATCGGGTTCTTCCATTAGAACTCATTTCAGGTGATCTTCTTCAGTTAAATTCATTATGAATGAACTCCTTTCAATCGTCAGACGATCTTAGAGGAGTCTAAACTTCTCTAAAACTATTGAAGATTTAAAGCTCTTCACTGGTAATGTCTACTCCATCCAAACTTTAACTATTAAGTTCCAACGAACTGGCGTGTCACGACAACGGATACTATCCTTCATAACGAACTCCACGTGGCTCCGAACGGTCCACTACCAATTGGTTACGACTATCACCATCATTCTATTATAAGCTCCATCTATTTAAGGGATCCTCCAGATACATCTGAAAGTTAAACTCTAAACTCTGCTTCTATTCTACTGAGCACTCTATTTCTATTGACCATAAATGTTGACTTGATCATCGGAGGATCCTGCTGGAGTCACCCCCCAGCTCTGATCAAGATTTTATTTTGCAGGTCACCAGCAGCGATGTTGTCTTCTCCTGCTCCAGCTTCGTTCTGACGTCAATCGAATTCTGCACCAAAACTATGCATTTCATTGATGAGAATTGGAACCTGCACAAGAAAATTTTAAATTTTTGTTCACTTTTAAGTCATAAAGGCAAGAAGATTGGTAAACAAATAGAGATGTGCCTGCTTGATTGAAAAATTGATAAAATATTTACGGCCATTGTTGATAATATAAGCTCAAATAATGTTAGAATTGATTATTTAAAATATTTTTGATCTTATAGAAATCTTATATTCTATAACCCTATTGGATCAGGATCCAATAGGGTTAACAAACTTTCCATCTAATATATATTCGATCTAACTCATGTGATCCGATTGTGAGGATCCATCTACACTTGCCACCGCGAATAATATGGCATGTGAGAAAATTTCGCACGTGCTCTCACCTGCCTCCACAGCTTCTAAATGTTAGTTGATAGATCGGCCAACAGTATTTGAAGTGTTTTTCTTCGATTTTTTTTTAATTATTATTATTTTTTAACTGGATGGGTCATTTCCTTGGTTGGATCCATTTCCACGTAGATGTACGGAAACACAAGACAAAGTCTATTTGTATCATATAATGGCACGAAAATTTGGCGAGAATCGGGGCACCAAGACTTGTGAGGCCCTCGTGGGACCATCCACCTTTCTTCTTAAGTGGAAAAAAAAAAAAATCCTATAAATCTTTTTCATATATCGGAGCTATTTTCACTTCATATTTTCATGCTTATGCAACTGATGATCATAGATCTAATTCATCTGGTTTCCATTGATTTTCTAATTCATAATTTATTACTTTTCTATTTATAAATTAATTAAATTTTTTCATCCTCCTGAAATCTCCCACCTCTTTCTATTTTTGAACTCCTCTTTTAAGTCATCAATGAATATAACCGGGTAAAAGACCAATGTGAGGAGGCCTTTTCCCTGTCTCCATTGTTGAACGTCTTGTTTTCTAGGTGGCATGGGGAGAGCCGCGTGGAGGCCGCTGGATCATTGCTTCGGATCTGTTTGGTTGAGAAATAAGTAGAAAATATCTCCCCATTTAGAGAGACATTCTTGCCCAACACCAAAAAAAATCACGGGACAGAGGCTCATAATATCTTGGGGTTAAGTGAGCCTACATAGTATATAATTTTATTTGACCGTTTTGTTTGAATAAACTTTTTTTTATTTTTTGATGAAAAATTAAAGGTTTTCCGACTAGAGTTTTATATTAGAAGATATAAATATTAATTACATGTAAGAGAGATTTTTTTTTAAAAAAAAAGTCCGTTCATTATAGAAAAGGGCACAACCAAAAAAAAAAAAAAGCAAAAAAAAAAAGATAACGGGGATCCCTCAGCTTCTAGAATACTTGGGAAGAAAAGACTAGGCTTTTGTTTGAATAAATTTACACCGCAGCCACATCCCCTTCAATTACCATTTTGTCCTATTTCACTCTACAAGCACGTTAAAAAATAAAAAATAATAATAAAATAAAAGGACAATTTTATCGCAATTCGAAATACATCAAAATTTAACACACATTCAATGCATTTTTTTCTCTTCATTTATTTCCTACACCTATTCTTTCAACTGAAAAATGAAGTTCTTTCGTTAGATAAAATAATCTCATTTCTCTAATATTACAAAGATGTTCCCTTCAAAATTTATTTCACCACAGCGGCATTATTTGGATGGCAATAATTCCACGTATAGGCGATAACGACGTAAGAACATTACAAAGGAAGTTCCAATCAAAATTATTTTCGCCGCACTGAAAGCTTGTACGCATGATTTAGATGGCAATGATTTCCACATGTAGACAGTATATAACGAAGTACGACATTAGCGGACTGGTGGTCCCAGCTCATGGGTAGCTTCTTCAACAAATCACTTTGACTCGTTGGGGTGTAGAGTGGTAAAAGCGAAGAAGATGGAGGCCGACGGAGAAGTTCTAAAAAAGATACTTTTTTATTAGAGAATTACACCATTGATTTTATTTGGATGTTGATAAAATTTTGGTATATTATTTTTGATATTGATAGTTATAAATTAAACAGTTAGATATTTAAATGATATTCTCTATTGAGTATTTCAAGCATCCAAATTTGGTGAGATCCATCCTTTATTTTGTTATGAAAGTCGAGATTTTATCTTGATGATGTTTGTATAGTTTTATTTTGAACTACAAAAGATTGTAATCATATTATTTTAAATAGTGGAAGATTTTGATTGGATTAGGTCCTATAATTTTTTTCTTTCACATCGAAGATTTTTTTAATTAAAAAATATAGTGTCTTATGTGCTGTTTGATTATTTGGCTTACTAATTGTTGGGGAGTTATTTACCTTTTAAGCCAAAGACCGAAGATAGAGATTGGCATAAGAACATGCGGTAACATCATCAGATATAACATCAGAAGAACAGAGCTGAAGATGATAGCTTCATCAATTGTAACATCGGTATGGTATTATTGAGAACATTCAATCGAATACAAACTTCTTTCAAGTTGACCAAAGCTTTGACAGGATCCAATCCTTCTGATTTTAACTTATTCTAATCCTGATCTCCAATTCAATCATCGGTTAGATCCAAGCTTCGACAGACAGCACACTTTAGGTATCTTGTGTTATTAAAAATAAACTTGAAGGAAGAAACTGGATGTAAACTTGTAACAGAATGTTGAACACTATATGCAAGAAGATGCTTGAAACGTGAGATGATTCACTATCGCATCTTATTTGCCCCCACTAGTTGCTGCAGAGTACTGACAAGTCGTTTCTAAGAATGATCCAAGCATCAAAGATTCCTATTCAGCAATTATAGGAACCTTACTTTCAAGAAAGCCATCTAATGATATTTGAGGAACAAGAAACTTTTTGAGAGCTGTGTGCCAGTACGTTGTGAAGCCATGGGGACCTCTGGTTATAGTTTTTCAACCATCATAACTCAAGAGTTGTGTCCCATACGAGATAATTCTTCGTATAGATTTGTATCTCTTGCCTGAAAAATCACAACTCATCCAACAATCATAACCGTTCACGAAGCACCACGTTACCCATTTTTGATAGTTCTTTCAATTCAATACAGCCAGGATGCCGCGGTACTACGCTGTGACCATTTTTGATAGTTGACTTTCAAGAGTCATGACTTTTGATTTTAAATTATATATATATATATATTTATATTTATATGTATCATCAACATCCTGACTTTCATTTGAGCCGATATCATAAGCTCGATCCTTGGTTTCAGTATATTCAACCGATCGGGATAACCATCAATACCTCTAACTAAAGTTTGCTGATCAGACTCTTAACCTGATTACAAAAGCTCCTGCAGCTTTTTAATTAGCATCAAAATGAACAAAATTGATCCAATCGCTCATTTAGCGAGATCTAATTTAAAATCTTAATACAATCGTACCATGATTTGCCTAACAAACTTTTCTAACAACCTAATTACTTTCATCTATAAAAAGAGCTACAAGGGGATCTTCAGAGGTATACAAAAATTCTCTTTTTCTCCGTTCCTCATCTATCATCTGAGACTGACTTGAGCGTGGAAGAGTCTCCACTAGAATCATCTTCAGTCAGGACCTTTTTTGCATATCACCTCTCCGGAAGGGATGCAATATCTCTCCAACATCTCCAATCGATAGTCAGATATCAGCATCAATACTAATTATTTGCATAAATTGTAGATATCATTATTGTTTGGTGAATTGTAGAAATATTCTATTTAATTGCATGCAGAAGAAAAATGAGTTTATCGTATTATTGTTTTTTGATAGCATTTGTTTGTTTTTTTTTTTGATAAAGTAGGGAGGTTTCCCACCCAAAAAGTTTATTAATGTATTAAAGATGACATGCATAGAAAAGCTATGGTATGGACCCTATAGACGAAGAGAATTCGTCGTCGTCGTAGTCATATCAAAATGGCTTTGAGTAGGATGTACAGGAGAGCCTGGTTTTGGAAAAAAACAAAAGCTTCTACGAAACCCAAGGATAAGAAAAACAAGCCCGTTTTTAATTTTTGGAAACCAAAAATTTCTCCTAAATCCAAGAGTAAGAAAAACAAACTTGCATGGCTTCAACTGTTGCCTCCTGTAACAGAGCTGAGCGGCCTTTTTAATCTAACGAATTGAGTCAACTACTCAATGACCTCTCTACATTTCCCAGTGTTTGTGGTGTTCCAGCTTGTAAGATAAAAAATAGCTTGTTGAGCTACCATTGTAGGCGACGTTGCCTCCTAGGTGAAGACCCTCTGGTTTCGTTCTTTCCATATGCTCCAACAAACAGATGTTGCAAAGCAGTCCCATGCAACCCTTTAGAGCTTGTCATTTTATTTATTTCTCCATTCACTCCAAAGGCCACTGATTGTTTGTGGGATCGGAGGCAGGTGACCTGTGGAACGGAGTATTGACCATACTAATCTTGTAAATGCACAAGCCGTGAATAGATGGTTTGCAGTTTCTTCTGCCTCTTTGCACATGATGCATCGTGTTGTTTCAAGCCTCTTCTTTTTCTTCAATACTTCAGCTGTATGGATCTTGTTGTGATATAATAACCAGTTAAAAAGATTGACCTTTTCTGGTAATGGTAATTTTCATAGAACCTTTGCTATGGAAGACGTTATTCCCCCGTCGCTAAGAAAAATATAATATTTCTTTACTGTAAACTTGTTGGAGGAGCACCACTTCCATTGTACCATATCATCTTCCGATGAGATTGTTATTTGGTTTAGTAGATTCATCATGTCTTGAAATTCTTGTCTACCACGTTGGGTTAGTACAAAGATATTTGCATTTTCATTTCTTACTTTGTTGAGGAAGTCAGAGACAGAGATAGATTGATCTTCAAAGAGCTGGAACAGAGTTTGAAAGTTGTGTTTGAGAGCATCTCCGGTGAACCAGTTGTCATGCTAGAATGATACTTCCTGTCCCGTTCCAACTTTAAAAGACATGCTAGAGAAGAACCATCTGCCTACTTTTTAAATTCCTCTCCACAAGTGGGAAGCATTCCTCAGCTTTTGGATCAAGCTTTGGCTTGAGGGTTGGTCCAGCAAGTAGATATTTTTTATGAGATTTCTCCAAGATCGATGTTGTTCATGAAAATATCTCCACCACCATTTTGTAAGTAGGCATAGATTTTGCCTCTATAAATTGATGATCCCTAGACCACCAAACATTTTTGGCCGGCAAGCATGTTTCCAGCTTCTCATGTTGTGGATGCCGTTAGGCTTAACATTATTATTCCATAGGATAGCTCTTCGCTTTCTATCAATTCTTTAATTACTTCCACTGGTAGAAGTATCGAGGACATCCAGTAAGTTGGTATCAAACTTAAAACAGCATTCATCAATGTCAATCGGCCAGCCAGTGTGAGCATTCTTCCTTTCCAGGTTGCTAGTCTTTTAGTTATTTTGTCTTCTAAGAAACGCCAGTCTGAGACGCCAGGCTTATAGCATTTGTCCAGCGACTAGCTTTCAACACGTATTTGGTGTTTTGTTGCAGTAAAAGGTTTGAAACTCAAGTCTCAATATGTTGGCCTTGCATGCATTCTGTACATTTTTGGATTTATTTTTAGGGAAACCGTAAGGTACGTAGGAACTACTTCTGGGTGATTTTCAAACTTCTGGACAGCAACATACTAAGGAAAATGGGAGACAACGTTAATATGGCTTCTCGAGACCTTGGTAAGCAACAAAGCTTACCAAGCTCGGTAAGCAACGTTAATATGACATCAAGGCTATACACACACACACACACACACACACATATATATATATATGCATGTATGTATGTATGTAATGCATGCATGTATTCTTGAATACTAATCTTTAGGTGCATAAATAAATATATTTATATATGTGTATCTGGATACACAGAGCTCTACAACTAAATATAATTCATTTCCATCATATAATCAATATATCAATTTAATAATAAAAATAAAAAAATTAAGAGATACATATCAATGATTATTTGATATATTATCAATTATTATTAGCATGACAGCATCGAGTTTTAGGAGGGGCGGCCAGCAAAACCTCCTCGACGCATGATAGATGATCGGAACAAAAAATGTTCAGGTTTTGGGGATAGGTGGGATTATTGGGAATAATAGCGTTTTGAAATGGGTGAGGAATAAAAACTCTACTCTTCATGTTCCATTTTACACTATGTATGCTAAAAAGCAAGCTCCAATAAATTGTTTTAAATGAAATTAAATCTGTAGAATTTATTGGAATGAACTAAATTTAGTGTTTAAAATTTGATGTAGTCAAACATCTTTGACCGGGTTTCGAGTAACTCAACGAATCAGCCCAGACAAGGCTGTTCCAAAACAAGCCGAGTCTCCTATTGAATTGACTTGAAAGAAAGCTTGCCGAGTCAAGTTGACTCGGACAAGTTTTGAGTCGACTCTATGAGGTTTTAAACCATGATCAGTTGACAGCTGATTGCAGTGGGAACTCTATTGTGGCTTATCTGGAGGGAACGCAGTGTTTGCATTTTTAACAGGAAGAGGAGCTGGCAAAGTGAATATAGTATCCGTTTGCAAAGCTAGATCGAGGGATGAAGTCGTGGAAGTTTTGAGGTCCTCACTAGCAGTCTTAGGTGCCATTAGTTTCTCTATTATTTGCATTTTTTCGGTAGAACTCTTTTTTATTTGTTACATGTTTAGCGAGATACGGAGAAAAGCTGCGTTGCTTTGCTTTTCTGACTCCAACCATCTTCTCTTGTTTCCTTTTGTTGCGACCCGACGGTTACCGTTATTAAAATATGGAATACCATCCCTATTTTTTAAACAAATACAATAGATCATTAGATAATAACTTATATATATCACAAATGTGGAATACTTCATTGTTGAACAATGCATCGCTCGTATCATAATCCTATATTGACTAATAAAAAGGTTTCTCATAAATTTATTATCATGAGCCAATTCTCCTCCCAGCAATAATATCTAATTCAATATGTGGCTTTGCAGCAATAATATCTAATTCAATAATGCTTTTCAAAAAAAAGAAAAACCGGTGTCCTGAATGCCGCATGTCCCGCTATACATCTAAACGGTCCCTATCCCTTTCTCGCATCACAGTGTGGGCGCCTAAGATTAGGAATGGAGAGAAAAAATGAGCATGAGTCCCTCATCTACACGTCCCGACAGGGATCAATCCGCTCGATGTTTCTTGTCAATACTATTTTTTTTAATAATATATTAATATTTATTAAAAAAATATTTTAATTTTTTTTTCATGATGAGATGATGAAGATTTATTTATTTATTTATTTATTTATCATAATATTTTGATATTAGATTCTTAATAAATGATATTAAAATTAATATCCTAATAATATTTTATTTTTTTAATTATTTTATATATATATATATATTATTTTTTTTATTTACTTTTTATTTGAGAAACTAAAATGCGGAAAAGAGGATGGCTGCCATCTCCAGGAGCAATCCGAAAACCTGAGAGTTTTTTGGTTGGTGCGGCCAAAGCACTCTATAGCTTGGGCTCTATATTCAACGAATGCTACAGGACAATGATGGAGGCTCTAACCTTAGAGTAATTATTGCATGCGCCAGGTGCAAGCGAACCAGGGCAAATCCCAAGGCATTTGCACGTAAATAGCGCGTAATCGGGAATTAATGAAACATAAAGGATAACGTGGCGTGTTGTCCACCTTGAGATTTATACGGTTTAATTGCATCTGGTGGATATAATAATTTCTTCTAACTTAGGCCCACATAACTCCAGAGGACATATTTAGTCCACTTGAGGGTACTGGCTACTTTTGACCTTTATCTTATTTCCCTCAAATCCATCCATTGTCATCGATGGCCACACATCACTTGATGTTACGGTGGATTAGGGTAAACATGCACCATTACCATTGCCAGTTGCTACGAACGTCTAAATCCAAACAGCCGTACGATTATATAAAAGCTCGTTCATCATATTCATCTGATATACTACCATCGAATATAGGCTCATCTTCTATCGTATCATTATTTTTTATAATTTATCTATCATCAACATCTATTCTAACTTGACATGTAGAAGATGAATCAATAAATAATTTTATAGTAGTCTCTGACTTATCTATTTTCTTCATATCCTCAATAATTTGATCTTCAAAGAATACTACATCTCGGACTAACTTCTTCTCTATAGGATCTCATAGCCTGTATCCAAATTGCTCATGTCCATAACCAAGAAAGATACATTCTTTTGACTTACTATCGAGCTTTGACCGCTCATCTTTAAAAATATGAACAAAGGCTCTGCAACCAAAAACTCGGAGATAATCATAAGAAATTGATTTTTCTATCCATATTTTTTTAGGAACATCACCATCAAGGACATACGAAGGAGAAAGATTAATCAAGTCAACTGCAGTCCTCATAGCTTCACCCCAGAAAGAGCTAGGTAACTTTGAATGAGAAAGTATGCATCGGACTCTTTCAACAATAGTACGGTTCATCCTTTCTGCTACTCCATTCTGCTGAGATATTTTTGAGATAGTCTTCTCCAATCTAATACCATACTGTCTGCAGTATCTCTCAAATGGACCTCGGTATTCACCACTATTGACGCAGAAACTGATTGTCGCCGGAATCCACTGGAGTGGAGGTCGATGAGGTCATCGCCGGGGACCTGCAAAACAAAGTCCCATCCGGAGCCGATGGGGGTTGGCTCCGGTAGGACCCTCCGACGATCAAGTCAGCTCCAGTCAACAGGAATGGAGTGCTCAGTGTGGAGTTCAGTAGAGTTTAGAGGAAGAGAGAAGGGTTTTTAGAACTTAGTGTAAGTGTATCCGGAGGGTTCTTTTTATAGAGGGAGCTTGTTGTAACCGTCTTGATTAATGATTGTCGTAACTGTCCTGATGAATGTCGATCGTCATTGACTCGATAAATACCGATCGTTATTATCGCATAACCGTAGCGGGATCACCGCAGGAATCCATCATAAGAAGTTCAGCTTTCATGGAAGTTCGGCCATTGAGAAGCCCGTTCGTTGGAGAAGTCTGCAGGAAGTTCGATTTCCGCAGAAGCTTGATCACTGAAGAAGTCTGCAAGGAGTTTGGCTTCCGTAGAAGCTTGGCCGCTGGAGAAGTTCGTAGGGAGTCCGGCTTCCGTAGAAGCTCGACCACTGGAGAAGTTCGGTCGAGGGACTATTGCTGCGGAGTTCGGTCGGCTGAAGGGATGGCCGCTTAAGGAGTTCGGCCGCTGGGAGTTCGAAGGAGCTCGGCCGCTTAGCAGTTCGGTCGGCTGTAATAGTTCGGCCAAGACCCATCAACCGAAGTTCTTCCAGGCTACTGGTCGTGTCAGGCTGGACACCGAACTTGACTTTGGCAGGAGCGGGGTTTATCCCCAACACTAGCCCCCCACTCCCGAGTTCGAAACTCGAAGGAAGGGAGTGCAGGAGAGGCGACTGCCAAACTCTTCTTCCGAGCTCCGTGCTGGTTCAGGTCGAAGCTTGGGGGAGATCTCATCTTTGACTAAAGTTGATGTTGAAGTTGAAGCTCTCCAACCGAGGTTGGCCCGATTGCTCGGGGGAGATCTTATCTCCTTTGGCCGAAGTTGATGCAGACACTCACGTTAGGACGAGGTTCTCCTCCTATTTCTAACTTCGATTTTGCTCGCGTTAGGACGAGATTCTCCTCCTATTCCTAACGGATTGTGGGGACGCATTCAGACCGTCATCCGTCTTCTTCCATCTCGTCTAAGGTGAACGAGGCCTTCGACTTTGCTCGCGTTAGGACGAGGTCCTCCTCCTATTCTTGATGGGCTGTGGGGGCACATACGGACCATCGTCCGCATCTCTCTCTCCATCTCATCCTTGTGAACGAGGCCTTCGACTTTGCTCGCATTAGAACGAGGTCCTCCTCCTGTTCCTGACGGGCTGTGGGGGCACATATGGACCGTCGTCCACACCTCTCCTCCCATCTCATCCTTTGTGAACGAGGCCTTCGACTTTGCTCGCGTTAGGACGAGGTCCTCCTCCTGTTCCTAATGGGCTGTGGGGGCACATGCGGACCATCGTCCGCGCCTCTCCCCCCATCTCTTCCTTTTGTGAATGAGGCCTTTGATTTTGCTCGTGTTAGGATGAGGTCCTCCTCCTATTCCTAACGGGCTATGGGGCACATGCAGATTATCGTCCGCGCCTCTCCCCCCATCTCGTCCTTTGTGAACGAAGCCTTCGACTTTGCTCGCATTAGGACGAGGTCCTCCTCCTGTTCCTAACGGACTATGGGGGCACATGCGAATCCGTCGTCCGCGCCTCTCCCCCCATCTCGTCCTTTGTGAACGAGGCCTTCGACTTTGCTCGCGTTAGGACGAGGTCCTCCTCCTGTTCCTAATGGGTTGTGGGGGCACATGCGGACCGTCGTCTGTGCCTCTCTCCCATCTCGTCCTTTGTGAACGAGGCCTTCGACTTTGCTCGCATTAGGACGAGGTTCTCCTCCTGTTCCTAACGGGCTGCTTTTACTCTCTTTTTTTTTTTTTATCATCCCATAATCCATGTGCCAGAAATCAATAATGCAGAGCAAAGAAGTTTTTAAAGGGAGTTTATTAATAATACATCCTCAGATTTTCTGAGTTCCATGGCCAGGAAAGCACTATCCCTCCGAGTTCCTTCAGTCGATAAGTTTCGGGTCGGATGACCTCTGTTACCTCATACGGACCTTTCCAGTTTGGGACGAGCTTTCCTTGACTTTGAGGATGAGCAACAGCGGCTCGTCGGAGCACTAAGTCCCCCGCTCCGAACGTCTTACTTTTAACCCTGGAGTTGTAGTACCGAGCCACCTTCTATTTATAGGCTGCCATCCGGACGCGGGCTTCCTCCCTCTTTTCTTCTAGAAGATCGAGATTGACTCTGAGGTCCTGGGGGTTGTGCCGCTCATTGAAGCCCACGACTCATACAGAAGGGAGCTTAAGCTCGACCGAGATAACTGCCTTAGTATCGAAGGCCAAGGCGAAGGGTGTTTCTCCGGTCGGCACCCTCTGAGTAGTTCGGTATGCCCAGAGGACATGGTAAAGTTCGTCCATCCAGGCCCCTTTTGCCCTATCGAGTCTCACTTTGATTTCTTACAACAAAGTACGGTTGGTTATCTCAGCTTCTCCATTGGCCTGAGGGTAAGCCACCGATGTGAAGCGGTGGAAGATGTTTAGTTCTTCGCAGAACTCGGTGAACCTCGCCCCGGTGAATTGTCGCCCATTGTCGGTTATGAGGGTTCGGGGCAAGCCGAACCGGCAGACCAGTGACTTCCAAACGAAGTCCTGCACCTTGGCCTCGATAATCTTTGCGAGTGGTTCGGCTTCGACTCACTTGGTGAAGTAGTCGATCGCGACCAGGAGGAACTTCCGCTACCCAGACGCCGTTGGGAAGGAGCCGAGTATATCCATTCTCTACAGCGCAAACGGCCAAGGTGAACTGAGCGGAGTAAGTTCGGATGTCGGCTGCCTCTGCACGTTGGCATTCTTCTGACAGCGGTCGCACATCTTTACATATTCCATGGAATCACGAAATAAAGTCGGCCAGTAGTACCCCTGCCGTAGTAGTTTTTGCGACAGGGACATGGCTCCTACGTGACTTCCGCATAGTCCCTCGTGTACATCTCGTAGTGCGAGGTCGGTCTCTGAAGGTCGGAGACATCTCAGCAATGGGAGGGACTATGACCTCTTATATAATTTGTCTTCGTATAAGACGTAACGAGAGGCCTGATTCCTGAGCTTCCGAACTTCTTTTCGATCGCAGGGAAGGACCCCCTCTTGAAGGTAGGCGGCCAACAGGTCGATCCAACTAGGCTCGAATTTCGTCTGCATGATGGTCTGAGATTCCTCTATGGTCGGGCACTTCAAAGTTTTCAAAAACACTCCTTTGGGTGGTTTAGCCGGCGTTCAAGTGGCCAACTTAGAAAGAAGATCGGCTCTTGCATTTTCCGCCCTCGGGATATACTGAATGCCGAAACTGTCGAAGGCCGAGATCAAATTTTTCACTTTTCCGAGGTACCTCACCATGCTTTCCTCCTGTGCCTCATAGCCGCCGTCGACTTGATCAACCACCAGCTGAAAATCGTTGTAGACTTGAAGCCGATCTACTTTTAATTTCCTTGCTATCTTCAATCCGGCGATCAACGCTTCATATTCGGCCCCATTATTGATCGCGAGGAACTCGAGATGCAGCGCGTACTCGACGACAACTCGTTCGGGGCTAACCAAGACTAGCCCTACACCAGCTCCAGCAGAGTTGGATGAACCATCTACGTGCAGAGCCCAGGAATCTTCAGGGAGGTCGATGCTCTCTTCGGGGAGGATCGACCGTGACAGCTCGGCTTCGTCGAAGTTCGACCTCGCTCTGATGCTGATTCCGCTCGATTCATGTTCGGCTTCAACCGAAATGGTGCATTCTAGCACAAAATCCGTCAGTATCTAGGCTTTGATCGATGGCCTGGGCCGGTAGTTGATGTCGAACTCTGTGAGCTCGATTGCCCATTTTGCGATTCTTTCGAAAGTGTCTGCTCGGTGGAGAACTGCTTTTATTGGTTGATCCATGAGGACCGTTATGGTGTGCTCCTGAAAGTAAGGTCGGAGCCTTCTGGCAGTAATTATGAGATAGTAAGTCAGTTTTTCTAATCTACAGTACCTGGTCTCCGCATCCCTTAGGACTCGACGTAGTAGATCGGTCGTTGCTTCTTTGTTTTTTCCTTGACGAGGACTGCCGCTAGGGCAACCAGGGAGATAACTAGATATAGAAATAATTCTTCCTCAAGTTCAGATTTTGCCAGCAGCGAGGGCGTGCCGAGGTAGTTTTTAAGCTCTTCGAATGCCTGTTGGCACTCCACCATCCAGCAGAAGTCCTTTGGTCGCCTGAGAACCTCGAAGAAGGGCATGCATCGCTCGGCCGACCTTGAGATGAAGCGATTTAGGGACGCCACCTTCCCGGCCAAGCGCTGAACTTTCTTGATCGTCTTTGGAGCGGTCATTTTCCAAATGGCTCAGATTTTCTGGGGGTTTGCCTTGATTCCACGTCTCGACACCATGAACCCGAGAAATTTTTCGGAGGTTACGCCAAAGGCGCATTTGGTTGGGTTCAGCTTCATCTTGTGCTTCCTGAATGCACCAAAGGTCTCTTCAAGGTCGGCCAGGTGGTCTGCTGAAGCTCGACTTTTGACGAGCATGTCATCTACGTACACCTCCATGTTGTGGCCGATCTACTCCTTGAAAATCTTATTGACCAAACACTGATAAGTTGCCCCTACATTCTTGAGTCCAAAAGGCATGACCTTGTAGCAATAAAGACCTCGGTTAGTAATGGAGGCGGTCTTTTCTTCATCTTCAGGTGCCATGTGTATCTGATTGTAACCAGAAAAGGCATCCATAAAGGTGAGGAGCTCATGGCTCGAGATTGCGTCCACCAACTGGTCGATCCTAGGCAAGGGGTAGCTGTCCTTCGAGCAAGCCTTGTTCAGCTTTTTGAAGTCGATGCACATCCTTCACTTGTTATTTGCTTTCTTGACAAGAACCACGTTCGAAACCTAGGTCGGATAGTTAACCTCCCGGATGAGTCCGACTTTGAGGAGCTTATCTACTTCTTCGGTGATCGCTTTCTATCTCTCTGGGGTGTGTTGGCACAGCTTTTCTCTTATCGATCGGTGTTTCGGATCGATGGCCAGCCGATGTTCCATGACCTCGGTGTCAATCCCTGGCATATCCGTTGGGGTCCAGGCGAAGACATCCGCATTTCTTCTGAGGAAAGCGATGAGCTGCTCTCGAACCTCGGCCGCCAAGTTGGAGCTAATTTGCACCACATGCTCTAAGTTTCCATCATTCAAGGGCACAGAAATGAGGTCTTCCACAGGCTCGCCCCACTCCTCCATGAGGTCATCGCGGACGTTCAGTCCATCAACAAGATAAGGGTCGGGCTGATCTTCCTTATGCAGGGCGATCGAATAGCAATACCTCGTCAGAGCCTGGTCTCCTCTGACTTCTCCGATCCTGTAACTCGTTGGAAACTTTATCTTCAAATAATAGATTGACACTACCGTCCGGAGTGCATTTAAACCTGGTCGGCCAAGGATCGCGTTATAGACGGATGGGATCCTTATGACTAGGAAGTTGACCCAAGCTTTGGCCAGCTTCGGGCGCTGCCCTGCTACTACGGTCAATGTTATTATTCCTTCAACTGGTACGATGTTGCCAGCAAATCCTACCAGCGGAAAATTCATCAGCCCTAATCGATCGTCGGATAGGGACATTTTTGAGAAGGCATCATAAAACAACACATCAGCTGAGCTTCCATTATCTACCAGAATGTGGCGTACATAGTAGTCAGCAATATTCAAAGAAACTACAACCGCATCATTGTGTGGAAATTGGATTCCTTGACCGTCCTCCTTGGTGAAAGCTACAGGCTCTGTTGGGGATAAACCCCGCTCCTGCCAAAGTCAAGTTCGGTGTCCAGTCTGACGCAGCCAGTAGCCATGGAAGAACTTCAGCTGATGGGTCTTGGTCGAACTATTACAGCCGACCGAACTGCTAAGCAGCTGAGCTCCTTCGGACTTTTAACGGTCGAACTCCTCAAGCGACCATCCCTTCAGTCGGCCGAACTCCGCAGCAATAGTCCCTCGACAAAACTTCTCCAGCGGCCGAGCTTCTACGGAAGTCGGACACCCTACGAACTTCTCCAACGATCGAGCTTCTACGAAAGTCGGACTCCCTGCGGACTTTTCCAGCGGTCGAGCTACTACGAAAATCAGACTCCCTGCGGACTTCTCCAGCGGACGGACTTCTCAATGGCCGAACTTCCATGAAAGCCGAACTTCTTATGATGGATTCCTGTAGGCGATCCCGCTACGGTTATGCGATAATAACGATCGATATTTATCGAGTCAATAACGATCGACATTGATCAGGACAGTTACGACAATCATTAATCAAGGCGGTTACAACAAGCTCCCTCTATAAAAAGGATCCTCTAGATACACTTACACCAAGTTCTGAAAACCCTTCTCTCTTTCGCTAAACTCTACTGAACTCCACATTGAGCACTCCATTCCTGTTGACTGAAGCTGACTTGATCGTCGGAGGATCCTACCGGAGCCAACCCCCACCGACTCCGAATGGAACTTTATTTTGCAGGTCCCGACGACGACCTCATCGACCTGCACTTCAGTGGATTCCGACGACAACCAGTTTCTGAATCAATAGATTGGTGCTAAAAGAAGGGCCACCAACAAAGATTTCTCTCTTAAAGGAAGCTGGGGTTCCTTTGTTCCTAAAGGAGTGCTCGGGAAATCTCTCTTCCTTCTCTCTCGAATTCCTTTCTAAAAAGAAAAGATGCCCCCCAGGAGAGCCTCCACCCGACGATCGATGGCCTCCGCAGCCCGATCTCGTTCGGGTCCGTCCGCTCCCGCTCTAGCCCCAGCGACCCAGGCTCGCTCTATAGCCATGGTAGACGTTGAGCAATTCAACCTGCTCGTCCAGAAGGTTCGTGGCCTCACTGAGGTAGTTCAAATGGTGCAGGCCATGCACCAGCAGGCCCCCATACCAGTTCAACCGGTGTAGGATTCTCTAGAACCGTGTGGTCCAGTCCAGGGGCAATCGACATGGGCTACCCGACCTTCAATCCTCGAAAAAAGAAGGCAACGAAAGGAGAGCCCTTGCTCGGACCACAGCTCATCCCAGAGTGAAGCTTTGCACCCATTCAACAGGAAGACCTTGGAGATTAGTGACCGCGAGGATCTCCTGGATCAAAGGCTCTTAGAAATGAGCCGACGAATCGAAGAACTCTGCCACACTTTCTCCTCACGCGGTAATGACATCTACACTGACCCTTCTTTTATGCAGAAAATCATACAAGAATCGATTCCGCCAAACTTTAAGCTCCCACAGTTTGAGAGCTATGACGGAACCAACAATCCGATCGACCACCTGGAAGCCTTTTAGACAACGATGTTGCTCCATGATGCATCAGACGCTATCTTATGCCGGGCTTTCCCCTCTATCCTTAAAGGGGCCACTAGGAACTGGTACTCGATGCTCAAGCCAAACACCATCTTATCGTTTGATCAGATGAGTCAACAGTTCGCGGCCCACTTTGTTAGTAGTCGGCATCCGTGCCGAGGTTCGGAGTCCTTAATGGCCATCAGGCAGAAGGAGGAAAAATCCATCCGAGCTTACATTATCCGATTTAATACTGCTGCACTAGAGGTCCGAGACCTGGACCAGTCAGTCGCCATGGCCGCTCTCAAAGGTGGCCTTCAGAAGAACGACCTACTATTCTTCCTGAAAAAGAAGTATCTCAGAAACTTTGCCGACATGCTGGCTCGAGCCGAAAGTTATGCCCGGACAGAGGAGGCCTTCGAGGCTAAGGACGACGAAGTCGACAGCAAGCGGCAAATCGGTGGGTTAGGTAGGTCCGTCGAAGAAAGGAAGCGGACTGAAGCTCGACCGCATTTCCGGACTCCTCCTGGTCGTGGGCAAGCCCGGACTCCCCCTTAAGCTATGAAGTGGGGAAGCCCTGATGGAAGGACACGCTGAGGTTTTCCTCAGCGCCGAAGTTCTCCCCGACGACGACGATTTCACAACTACACCCCCTTAACACCCTGAAGACTCAAGTACTGATGGAGATCCGGAAACGACTTCCAAGACTAGAAAGAATGCGTTTCCATCTTAGCAAGCACAATCCCAACAAGTTCTGCCTTTACCATCGCGACCACGGTCATGACACTGAGGAGTGCATTCAACTTCAGGACGAGATCGAAGAGCTCGTCAGGTGAGACAGACTAAGCCGATTTCTTCGAAGACGGCCTGAGGTGAAAGAAGATCGACCAAGAGCGCTACTGCTAAGTAAAAAAAATCAGCAAGAAGATCAGCCGCCCCTTGGCATCATCAATACTATCTTAGAGGGACCTCAGCAAGGAGAGACCAGCAAATCCAAAGGATCGGTGAAGAGGCGGAGGATCATGGAGCCTGTAGCCTTCACCGAGGAGGACGGTCAGGGAATCCAATTTCCACACAATGATGCAGTTATAGTTTCTTTGAATATTGCTGATTATGATGTACGCCGCATTCTGGTAGATAATGGAAGCTCAGCTGATATATTATTTTACGATGCCTTCTCAAAAATGTCCCTACCCGACGATCGATTAGGGCCGATGAATTTTTCGCTGGTAGGATTTGCTGGCAACGCCGTACCAATCGAAGGAATAATAACATTGACCATAGTAGCAGGGTAGCGCCCGAAGCTGGCCAAAGCTCGGGTCAACTTTCTAGTCGTAAGGACTTCGTCTGCCTATAACGCGATCCTTGGCTGACCCGGTCTAAATGCACTCCAGGCGGTAGTGTCAACCTATTATTTGAAGATGAAGTTTCCGACGAGTCACGGGGTCGGAGAAGTCAGAGGAGACCAGGCTCTGGTGAGGTATTGCTATTCGATCGCCCTGCATAAGGGAGATCAGTCTGACCCTTATCTTGTTGATGGACTGGATGTCCACGACGACCTCATGGAGGAGCGGGGCGAGCCTATGGAAGATCTCGTTTCTGTGCCCTTGAATGACGAAAACTTGAAGCATGTGGTGCAGATCGGCTCCAACTTGACGGTCGAGGTTTGGAAGCAACTCATCGCTTTCCTCAGAAGAAACGTGGACGTCTTCGCCTAGACCCCAGTGGATATGCCGGGGATTGACACCGAGGTCATGGAACATTGACTGACCGTCGATCCGAAACATCGATCGATAAGAGAAAAGCTGCGCCAACACGCCCTAGAGAGGCAGAAAGCGATAGCCGAAGAAGTAGACAAGCTCCTCAAAGCTGGACTCATCCGGAAGGTTAACTATCCGACCTGGGTTTCGAATGTGGTTCTTATCAAGAAAGCAAATAACAAGTGGAGGATGTGCATCGACTTCAAAATGCTGAATAAGGCTTGCCCGAAGGACAGCTACCGCTTGCCTAGGATCGACCAGCTGGTGGATGCAACCTCGGGCCATGAGCTCCTCACCTTTATGGATGCCTTTTCTAGTTACAACCAGATATGCATGGCACTTGAAGATGAAGAAAAGACCGCCTTCATTACTAACCGAAGTCTTTATTGTTACAAGGTCATGCCTTTTGGACTCAAGAATGCAGGGGCAACATACCAGCGTTTGATCAATAAGATCTTCAAGGAGCAAATCGGCCGCAACATGGAGGTGTACGTAGATGACATGCTCATCAAAAGTCGAGCTTCAGCAGACCACCTGGCCGACCTTGAAGAGACCTTTGATGCACTCAGGAAGCATAAAATGAAGCTGAAACCAACCAAATGCGCCTTTGGCGTAACCTCCAAAAAATTTCTATGGTTCATGGTGTTGAGATGCGGAATCGAGGCAAACCCCCAAAAAATTCGAGCAATTTGGAAAATGACCGCTCCAAAGACGATCAAGGAAGTTCAGCGCTTGGCCGGGAAGGTGAAGTCCCTAAATCGTTTCGTTTCAAGGTCGGTCAAGCGATGCATGCCCTTCTTCGAGGTTCTCAAGCGATCGAAGGACTTCTGCTGGACGGCAGAGTGCCAACAGGCATTCGAGGAGCTCAAAAACTACCTCAGCACGCCCCCGCTATTGGTAAAACCTGAACTTGAGAAAGAATTATTCATGTATCTAGCTGTCTCCTCGGTGGCCCTAGCGGCAATCCTCGTCAAGGAAGAAATAAAGAAGCAACGACCGATCTACTACGTGAGCCGAGTCCTAAGGGATGCGGAGATCGGATACTCTAGGTTAGAAAAACTGACTTACTATCTCATAATTGCTGTCAGGAGGCTCCGACCTTACTTTCAGGAGCATACCATAACGATCCTCACAGATCAACCAATAAAAATAGTTCTCCACCGAGCAGACGCTTCCGGAAGAATCGCAAAATGGGCAATCGAGCTCACAGAGTTCGACATCAACTACTGACCCAGGCCATCGATCAAAGCCCAGATACTGATGGATTTTATGCTAGAATGTACCATTCCGGTTGAAGCCAAACTTGAATCGAGCAAAATCAGCATCAGAGCGAGGCCGATCGAGCTTAAGCTCCCTTCTGCACGAGTCGTGGGCTTCAATGAGCAGCACAACCTCCAAGACCTCAGAGTCAATCTCGATCTTCTGAAAGAAAAGAGGGAGGAAGCCCACGTCCGGATGGCAGCCAATAAATAGAAGGTGGCTCGGTACTACAACTCCAGGGTTAAAAGCAAGACGTTCAGAGCGGGAGACTTAGTGCTCTGGCGAGCCGCCGTTGCTCAGCCTCAAAGTCAAGGGAAGCTCGCCCCAAACTGGAAAGGTCCGTATGAGGTAACAGAAGTCATCCGACCCAAAACTTATCGACTGAAGGAACTCGAAGGGATAGTGCTTCCCCGACCATAGAACTCAGAAAATCTGAGGATGTATTATCAGTAAACTCCCTTTAAAAACTCCTTTGCTCTGCATTATTGATTTCTGGCACATGAATTACGGGATGACAAAAAAAAAAAAAGTAAAAGCAGCCTGTTAGGAATAGGAGGAGAACCTCATCCTAATGTGAGCAAAGTCGAAGGCCTCGTTCACAAAGGACGAGATGGAGAGAGAGGCACGGACGATGGTCCGCATGTGCCCCCACAGCCCGTTAGGAATAAGAGGAGGACCTCGTCCTAACGCGAGCAAAGTCGAAGGCCTCATTCACAAAGGACGAGATGGGGGAAGAGGCATGGACGATGATCCGCATGTGCCCCCACAGCTCGTTAGGAACAGGAGGAGGACCTCGTCCTAACGCGAGCAAAATCGAAGGCCTCATTCACATAAGACAAGATGGGGGGAGAGGCGTGGACGACGGTCCGCATGTGCCCCTACAGTCCGTTAGGAACAGTAGGAGGACCTCGTCCTAACACGAGCAAAGTCGAAAGCCTCGTTCACAAAGAACGAGATGGGGGGAGAGGTACGGACGATGATCCGCATGTGCCCCCATAGTCCGTTAGGAACAGAAGGAGGACCTCATCCTAATGCGAGCAAAATCGAAGGCCTCGTTCATAAAGGACGAGATGGGGGAAAGGTGCGGACGACGGTCCGCATGTACCCCCACAGCCCGTTAGGAATAGGAGGAGGATCTCGTCCTAACGCAAGCAAAGTCGAAGGCCTCATTCACAAAGAACGAGATGGGGGGAGAGGCACGGACGACGATCCGTATGTGCCCCCACAGCCCGTCAGAAATAGGAGGAGGACCTCGTCCTAATGCGAGCAAAGTCGAAGGCCTCATTCACCTTAGATGAGATGGGAGGAGATGGATGATGGTCCGAATGCACCCCCACAGCCTGCTAGGAATAAGAGGAGAACCTCGTCCTAACGCGAGCAAATTCGAAGTTAGGAATAGGAAGAGAACCTCGTCCTAACGCGAGCACCCGCATCAACTTCGACCAAAGGAGATAAGATCTCCCCCGAGCAATCGGACCAACCTCGGTTGGAGAGCTTCAACTTCAACATCAACTTTAGCCATAGATGAGATCTCCCCCAAGCTTCGACTTGAACCAGCATGGAGCTCGGAAGAACACTTCGGCAGTCGCCTCTCCTGCACTCCCTTCCTTCAAGTTTTGAACTTGGGAGTGGGGGGGCTAGTGTTGGGGATAAACCTTGCTCCTGCCAAAGTCAAGTTCGGTGTCCTGCCTGACGTGGCCAGTAGCCACAGAAGAACTTCGACTAATGGATCTTGGCCGAACTATTACGGTCGATCGAACTGCTAAGCGGCCAAGCTCCTTCGGACTTCCAACGGCCGAACTCCTCAAGCAGCCGTCCCTTCAGTCGGTAGAGCTCCGCAGCAATAGTCCCTTGATCGAACTTCTCCAGCGGCCGAGCTTCTATGGAAGCCAGACTCCCTGCGAACTTCTCCAGCGGCCAAGCTTCTGCAGAAACCGAACTCCCTACGGACTTCTCCAGCGGACGGGCTTCTCAATGGCCGAACTTTCATGAAAGCCAAACTTCTTATGATGGATTTCTGCAGGCTATCCCACTACGATTACGCGATAATAACGATCGATATTTATCGAGTCAATAACGATCGGCATTGATCAGGACAGTTACGATAATCATTAATCAGAACGGTTACAACAAGCTCCCTCTATAAAAAAGACCCTCCGGATACACTTACACCAGGTTCTGAAAATCCTTCTCTCTTCCTCTAAACTCTACTGAACTCCACACTGAGCACTCCATTCCTGTTGACTGGAGCTGACTTGATTGTCGGAGGGTCCTACCGGAGCCAACCCCCACTGGCTCTGAACGAAATTTTGTTTTGTAGGTCCCTGACGACGACCTCATCGGCCTCCACTCCATTGGATTTCGATGACAACCAGTTTCTGCGTCAACAGGCCCCATGATCCTCCACCTCTTCACCGATCCTTCGAATTTGCTGGTCTCTCCTTGCTGAGGTCCCCCTAAGATAGTATTGATGATACCAAGGGACGGCTGATCTTCTTGCTGGTTTTCTCCACTTGGTAGTAGCGCTCTTGATCGATCTTCTTTCACCTCAGGTCGTCTTCGAAAAAATCGGCTTAGTCTGCCTCGCCTAACGAGCTCTTCAATCTCATCCTAGAGTTGAATGCATTCCTCGGTGTCATGACCGTGGTCACGATGGTAAAGGCAGAACTTGTTGGGATTGCGCTTGCTAGGATGGAAACGCATTCTTTTCGATCTTGGAAGTCGTTCCCAAATCTTCATCAGTACTTGAGTCTTTGGGGTGTTAAGGGGGGCGTAGTTGTGAAATCATCATCGTCAGGGAGAACTTCGACGCTGAGAGGAACCTCGGCGTGTCCTTCCATCAGGGCTTCCCCGCTTTCGAGCTTGAGGGGGATCCAGGCTCGCCCACGACCAGGGGGAGTCTGGGAACGCGACCGAGCTTCAGTCTGCTTTCTTTCTTCGATGGATCTGCCTGGCCCATTGATTCACCGCTTGTCGTCGACTTCATCATCTTTAGCCTCGAAGGCCTCCTCTGCCCAGGCATAACTTTCGGCCCGAGCCAGCATATCGCAAAATTCTTGGGATACTTCTTTTTTAGGGAGAAAAGTAGGTCGTTCTTCTGAAGGCCGCCTTTGAGAGCGACCATGGTGACTGACTGGTCTAGGTCCCGGACCTCTAGTGCAGCAGTATTAAATCGGATAATGTAAGCCCGGATGGATTCCTCCTTCTTCTGTCTGATGGCCATTAAGGACTCCGAACCTCAGTGCGGACGCTGACTACTAACAAAGTGGGCCGCCAACTGTTGACTCATCTGGTCAAACGATAAGATGGTGTTTGGCTTGAGCGTCGAGTACCAGTTCCTAGCGGCCCCTTTAAGGGTAGAGAGGAAAGCCCGGCATAAGATAGCATCTGACGCGCCATGGAGCAACATCATGTCCGAAAGGCTTCCAGGTGGTCGATCGGATCGGTGGTCCCATCGTAGCTCTCGAACTATGGGAGCTTGAAGTTCGACGGAATCGATTCTTGCATGATTTTCTACATAAAAGGAGGGTCAGTGCAAATGTCATTACCACATGAGGAGGGAGTGTGGCGGAGTTCTTCGATTCGGCGACTCATTTCTAAGAGCCTTTGATCTAGGAGATCCTTGCGGTCTCTGATCTCTAAGGTCTTCCTGCTGAATGGGTGCAAAGCTTCATCCTGGGATGAGCCGCGGTCCGAGCAAGGGCTCTCCTTCCGTTGCCTTCATTTTTCGGAGATTGGAGGTCGAGTAGCCCATGTCGATTGCCCCTGGACTGGACCACATGGCTTTGGAGAATCCTACAGCGGTTGAACTGGTATGGAGGTCTGTTGGTGCATGGCCTGCACCGCCTGAACTACCTCAGTGAAGCCACGAACTTGCTGGACGAGCAGGTTGAATTGCTTAGCATCTACCGCGACTACAAAGTGAGCCTGGGTCGCTGGGGCTGGAGCGGGAGTGGACAGACCCAAATGGGATCGGGCTGCGGAGGCCGCCGATCGCCGGGTGGAGGCTCTCCTGGGAGTATCTTTTCTTTTTGGAAAAGAATTCGGAAGAGGAGGAAGAGAGATTTTTCAAGCACTCCTTTAAGAACAAAGGAACCCTGGCTTCCTTTAAGAGAAAAATCTTTGCCGGTGGCCCTTCCTCTAGCGCCAATCTGTTGATGCAGAAACTGGTTATCGTCAGAATCCACTGGAGTAGAGGTCGATGAGGTCATCGTCGGGGATCTGCAAAATAAAGTTTCATCCGAAGTCGGTGGGGGTTGGCTCCGGTAGGACCCTCCGACGATCAAGTCAGCTCCAGTCAACAGAAATGGAGTGCTCAGTGTGGAGTTCAGTAGAGTTTAGAGAAAGAGAGAAGAATTTTTAGAACCTGGTGTAAGTGTATCCGGAGGATCCTTTTTATAGAGGGAGCTTGTTGTAACCGCCCTGATTAATGATTGTCGTAACTGTCCTGATCAATGCCGATCGTTATTGACTCGATAAATATCGATCGTTATTATCGCGTAACCGTAGCGGGATCGCCTGCAGGAATCCATCACAAGAAGTTCGGCTTTTATGGAAGTTCGGCCATTGAGAAGCCCGTCCGCTGGAGAAGTCTGTAGGGAGTCCGATTTTCACAGAAGCTCAGCCGCTGGAGAAGTCCGCAGAAAGTCCGACTTCCATAGAAGCTCGACCGCTGGAGAAGTTCATAGGGAGTCCGACTTTCGTAGAAGCTCGACCGCTGGAGAAGTTCGGTCGAGGGACTATTGCTGCGGAGTTCGGCCAGCTGAAGGGACGGCCGCTTGAGAAGTTCGACCGCTGGGAGTCCGAAGGAGCTCGACCACTTAGCAGTTCGATCCGTTGTAATAGTTCGGCCAAGACCCATCAGCCGAAGTTCTTCTGTGGCTACTGGCCACATCAGGCTGGACATCGAACTTGACTTTGGTAGGAGCGGGATTTATCCCCAACAACCACCATTGTCTACTCAGATACATCTTAGTTTTTTTCTTTCTCTCTTTCAACATGGGTATGGAATTTTTTAAAGTCGTTGAAAACTTGGTCTTTAGATCTCAAAGCAAAGGCCCACAACTTTCGAGAATGGTCATTAGTAAAAGTAACAAAATACAACCACCAAGTGTCTTTGTGGTCATAGAGCATACATCGGTGTGAATTAAATCTAATACATATGATTTTTTATGTGAAGGATGCTTATAAAATGAAACTTTATGCTGCTTGCCATATAAACAGTGAGTGCAAGATCTTAAGTGCATACCTTTTAAAGGAAGCAAGTTATGTCTGGATAAAGCATCAAGTCCCTTCTCACTCAGATGGCCAAATTATTGATGCCACAGGTCTATGGAGATCTCTTCAATTGCATTTATCTTTCCACTGCATATCTTAGCTTGCAATTTGAAAAGCCAGCTTTCTTTCCTTTTGCTATAACCAATGAATTTTTGGTGAGCTTCCATTTTTCTTCACCAAAGTAGATAGAATAGCCCTCATCATCTAAAACACAAGTAGAAATCAGGTGCAATTAGACATCAGGAACATGTCTTACATTTCTCAACAGCAATCTGCACTCGATGTTTGTCTCCAAACAAACATCATCTATGCCAACAATTTGAGCTACCGCATCATTTTCCATCCTGACATGCCCAAAATCACCTTTAGAACAGGACAAGAAGAAGTCTCTCCATGATGTAATATGATATGTGGCAGTTGAATCAATTACCCAACTGAATTTCTGGCATGTGAGATTAATATACTCGTCATCACAAGTAATCATGATCTCATCATCAAATGTAACTGCAGTTATACTCTGTGTTTCTTTTTTCTTTCCATCATTCTTATCCTGATTCCTCTTGTATTTTCTGCACTCTTTCTGAAAATGCCCTGACTTCTTACAGTAGTAGCAGGTGATACCTTTTCTGGACTTTGATCGTCCTCTAAATTTTTTCTTATATTTTCTCTCATGCGACTCACCATCTTTTTTATTGTAGGAAGATCTATATTTACTTCTCTCCCTCTGCTCTGTAACCAGTGCTTCAGAACATGTATCTGTCAAACCTTGCTTCTTACGTCTATTTGCTTCGTTTAATATACTATCCTTCACCATTGTCAGGATAAGTTTGTCACTAGCAGTGGAATTACTCAACGTCACCACTAAAGTCTCCCAACTGTCTGGTAAGGAACTCAACAAGATTAATGCCTGCATCTCATCATCAAGTAATTTCATCATAGCCAACTGATTCAGTATCTCTTGAAAATTATTCAAGTGCTCTGAAGTGTTCTACCCATCCTTGTACTTTGGCTTCACAAGTCTTCTGATTAGATAGGCTTTATTCTGAGTGTTCTTCCGCTGATATAGATTCTCTAGTTTCTTCCAAATCTGATAAGCATCTATCTCTGTGGTAACCTCATTGATGACACTCACATCAATCCACTGTCTGATCGTGGCCATAACTTTTCTGTTTATCTTTTTCAACTCATCAGGTTTTATATTTTATGAAATTTTTTCCTGTAATTCAATTAGCTCAAACAAATCTCGACAATATAATAAATCCTCCATTATTATCCTCCATAAAGAATAATTTGATGAAGTTAATTTAACAATACTGGATTTATCCTCTATTTTAATTAGCACAAACTATACCGACTGTCCAACCTGGCTCTGATATCAGTTGTTGGGGGTGAAAAGATCATAAATATAATTATATCCAGGATAAACTCTACTTCCGTGTGCTAATTAAAATTGATAATAACTCAATCATATTAAATCTAACAAATATAAATAAATCAAACACAAAAATATCAGATTTATGTTGTGAAACTTTTACTATATAAAATAATATGATTAATATAAGTCTTTTCTAAATCAAAAGAGGCTCTACAGATATGTATCGTCAAGAATACATACAATAAAATAATTATCATCAATTAATTAGATATTAGCAAAAATAGAGATAGATCTCATCAAATAGATGGATGTCTGAAATAATTTTTGAAGAGAGTTTTTCAATGATCAAAATCGCACAACTTATAGCTTTCGATGTCAAGAATAATATATTAAAATTTTATCAAAATCGAAACATGATCAACCATTCGATCATCTGATAAAATAATTAAATCTATCCTTTTTGCAATATCAATAAATTTTTTTTAGCTTCCATATATATATATATATATATATATATATATATATATATATATTCTGCTTTCTAACAATCAAGATGTGGCTCTATCTCAAAGGTAAAAAAATGAGACCGTTTTGGACTCTCCTCGCTCTTTCTCTTTATTTTGTCGTGGGTGGGACACCATGACAGCATGTTACATGCAGCTATCTATTATGCGGTAAATGGTGCACTACACCGCACCTTGCTCATGCCCTTTTTAACCATACACTTGGCATCCTTAGGTTGTGGTACTTGGCACCCTGCACTCCTCTTGTAGGCTAGATGGTTGGAGATGCAATCCCTCAATGATGTTCCAATAATTGCTTGCACTAGGTCGAAGACCATCCAAATCCTAAGTGGATGACACGCCACGCAACCCCTTGTATTTCACCAATTCCCTAATCACCATGCACATACTCCGAAATTTGCCCTGGTCCAGTTGGATCCGGTCCATGCAATACCAGTCGATATATCCTTGTCTTAGGATTCGGGAACCCAAATTTGGACAGATCCTTTTACCAATTTAAGGTAAGCTAGATCTGGATGTACCATCGGTCGCGAGGAAGGAAGCTTTTGACGTCG
This sequence comes from Cocos nucifera, assembly GCA_006176705.1. Lineage (NCBI taxonomy): Eukaryota > Viridiplantae > Streptophyta > Magnoliopsida > Arecales > Arecaceae > Cocos > Cocos nucifera. The sequence continues at coordinate 1,551,267 of QRFJ01000097.1, forward strand.
ACCGGTCGGGCGGAGCAGTTTTTCTCCTTGTGTCGCAATCGGTCCTTTTACCACCACCTTGCGCCACTTAAAAATACCCCGCCTTCCCTTCCTCTTTCCGTCGTTCCATCGATCTTTTTCTGCGCTCTGGTTCGTTTTCCTTTCACTTCGAGCGGCGAGGGACCAAGGAAGAGAGAACTCTCAGGGTGCGTATAGGTGATTTTATCGAAACTTTCTTCAATTCTCTGATCTTCCTTTACGTCCTTTTTTTCGTTTTCTTGATGTTATGGCTAGCGTTCTCGCCTTTGGTTCGTGGGGATTGTAAGCGCGCATGATAACAAGTCGGTTATTATTATTATTATTATTGTTGTTGTTGTTGTTGTTATTTTCTTGTTCAGTGCGTTGATATGAATCGAAATCGTTTTTGTTGGCCAGTTATGTTTCGATTTCGGGTTGTGGTGGTTCTTTTTTTCGTTTTATCTTTCTTTGTTTCTCCATTCTTGATTTTTTGATATCATAGTTTGTGACCCGAGGGAGAAATTAAGATTGAATTATCTTGTTTGGAGGAATTGTATACATCTTAAGGATTTATTTGATTTGGATATGTCAGGATAATCTAATAATAGATACCATACAGGTTTATTAGCATGAGCCAATCCTCTTCCTGACAATTTAAGCTTTGGGCCGTGACACCATAGCCAATGATATGCGTGGCAACCTCTATTATTCATGTATCCTCTTCAACGAGAGATATATATTAAAATCAAGACCTATATCATGGATAGACTTCTTCAAAAAAGCCGAGGGCATGTTATGGCTTTTTTCCTTTTAATAGCTTAAGATCCCAGTTTTTGCGGGATTAAAAAATATTTATAATTATTTTTAATAAATATTTTTTAAATAATATTTATATAAAAAAATAATATATCAATATTTAAAAAATAACTTCAAAATCTATCATCCATATTCTTTTACATTACTACAATTCTATATAAGTTGCTTATAAGATCTATTTATATTTATCATAATATCCTTTATTATATAAATATCATATTATATTATATTATTTATGATAATATATATTATATTATATTATATTATATTATGTGATAATATAATATCATAATATATTATTATAAGGCTAGAGGTATTTTGAGAATAAAATAAAGTAAATATTTTTTTAATAGATGAGAAATTGACTTACCTACCTCTTAGGTAGGTAAGATGTTCTTCTTATTTTATAAGTAAATATTATCTATAGAAAAATAATTTTTTCATTTGAACAAATATATAAATATGGGTAAACTGGTCGATAATCAACTTATCATTAAATCAAGATGTAATTCAATAATACTTTGTATGCTAATAAACAATTCAATAATTTAGAAGCCAAGGTCAAATTGGAACCAACGGTGAAAGCGACATGCAGCTAAAAAAGTTGGCAGGTAGCAAAGTAAGTAGGGATCGTTTCTCGACTCATACAGACAAAATATCTAGTCACAAGATGGGGACACCGTAGAAAAATGTCTTCTACAGTTCCATTCATCTCTATTCGACGAAGCTCCCAGCCACATATCCTGATTTTGGGGGATTTTAGAACTCTCATTTGTGTAAAACTTACCGATTAATGGAGTAGAGTTTTAGAATGATGGCTGATAGGGATGGAAATAAGCCAAACTGCTCGTAAGCTACTCGTGACCTGACCTATTTTGATCCGGCTTGGTTCGACTTATTTATCTAATTAAGGCTGACTTAAGCAAAAAAATTAGCCTTTTTATTTAAATAGGCTTAGCCTGTTTATATTTGGCCTAGCTTGTAAGCTTGATAGACTGGCCTATATAATTAATTATATATATAATATATATTTTAAATATAATTTATATCATATAATTATATATGAAATTTTTATATAGTTTAAATAGGTTTAATCTAATAGGCTAACAAATCAAGCCAGGCCGGCTTTGTTAATTTATAAATAAATCAGGCCAAGTTTAATTTTTTTGCCTAACATAGGCCACAAGCCAGGCTCAGACTAGTAATTTCTATAATAGCTCTGACCATAATTTTAAAGTCTTGGCCTAGCTCATTTCCACCTCTAGTGGCCAGTTGCCAACTATTACCATTAGCATAATGGGGAAGAAGTGATCACATTACCTACCATATATGAAAATAGTGATCCATATGATATATAATAAAAAGGATAAGTATCGAAATGAATAAAGATACCCATCTTTCTGTTACCCATGATATGAGAGAAGAGCAACACTACCCATCAAATGCGGCAAAAATGGTCCATGTGGCATACCATAACAAAGATAAGCACTCAAGATGAGTAGCAGTTCCCATCTTTTTACTATCCATGATGTGAGAGGAAAGAAAATACAATATATTTTGGCAATAGTAGTAGTCCATGCGGTATACAATAGTGAGTGCAAGTGTCCATAGCTAAGTATTAATATCCGTCCTAGTTAAGAATACCTATAAATATCTTTACCCAAAGAAAAAAAAAGAGCACTTATAAGCATCGAGTTGTAACCAAGAAAAAAAAAAAAGACCTCTATCAAAATAATGAATCACTTTATATTATCATCTTCTTTATTTTGCCCTAGTTTTTGTATATTAGACTTAGGTAGCATTCTGTGATTTCAAAAATCCTCAAAGATTCAAAGCAATTGAATCCAACCTTATCTTCTTCAAATTTTGGCCTCAGACCGATGGCATGCGTGCAAATCTCCTTGCACGTACCACCATCTGCTTGGTATCCCATTTTTGACAAAAAAAATAAGAAAAATAAGTTTTCAATATGCTCGGTGGGATAAACAATGCCACCGACGAAAAAGATCAACGGTCGGCCTTCCATTAGGTTATAATTAGAGAATCCTATTGAAGTTTCTTTAGCTACAAAGGAGCAACAGGTTTCCCGGACTAAGCAAGTGGAAAACTCACTCACCCTCACGGCAACTTCTTGTCGTTAGCGGTGGATCCCAACAAGGCCCAAATTATAGGATCAATGTAATGGGTTGGCCTAGATGAAAGATACTATTGCATAATTCAAATATCATCTAGACAAAAGTCATGGATCACTTGGAAGAATTCATGAGCCTATTTACTATAGCTTTATTTAAGACCCTTAGGTTCTATTTGGTTAAGCTTTTAAAATACCAAAAAATACTTTTTGACTATCCAAAAGTATTTTTAAATAATACAGTAGTATTTGATAAAAAAATCAAAGCTGCTTTAGCTTTATCAGAAAATTAAAAATGTCTACTTGAAATAAGTTTTATTTTTAAGATTTCTCTAAGAATACTTTCTGACTAATATTGGAAAGTTGTTTTAATCTAAATAAAATTATCTAAATATCCACTAACAAATGATCTCATAATTATACCTTATATCATATCTTATTATATTATTATAATATCTAAATAAATATATTATACTAATATATAATACTATATATATTAATATAATTATTATATGATTATATAAAATATAATTATAAACATATAACATCATAATTAACTATAATAGTATATATTATAATATAATATATATTATTATATATTATTATATTATAAAAATAAATTTGATATAATAATAACTAATAATATAATTTATTATTATTATAATAATAATTTATATTATATTATATTTATTATTATTAGATTAGATTATATCCATTATATTATATATATAGTATATATTACACATAATATAATAGAATATTATACTTATAATATATTATATTATATTATATATTATTATAATTTATAATAGATTATATTATATTTATAACTAAAATATCATTATATTTTAAAATATTATTTATTATTATATCATATATAATATAAATATTATAATATAATATAATATTATACTATATAATTTATAACATAATCTATTAAATATTATAACATTATAAAATATAATTTGATATAATAATAATTAATAATATATATATATATTATAATTTAATTAATTATAGTTAGATAAATCTTTTATAATATAATTATATTATAATAAATTACAATAATAAATTACAAAAAAAATATTTTAATAATATTAAGTTTATATATTATAATAATAAATAATATTATTATAGATTATATATATTTATAATTTAAATATTATTATATTTTAAATATCATTTTAGTATAATATTATTATCATATAATGTAATAATATAATATAATTTAATTATACAATGAATTATAATCTAATATAATAATAATTATAATATAATATATTATATATTATATAATATTATATAATATATTTTATTATTATTTTATCATATCAAAAATATTTTTTATTTTAGTTATCAAATATATGTTAAAGTTTTAAATTATTTTATAAATATGGTTATCAAATAGTAAAATTTTTTTATAAAATTTTATTTTTAAAAATTTTATTTTTTAAAAACTCTACTTTCAAAAGTTTCAAAAGCTCTACTATCAAAGTAATCACAAACGAGGCCTTAGTAAGCCAATAAGAAAGTTCTATAAAAATGTTAAAGCAAATTGATAGATTGATTGTAGTTTTGTCCGATCAAAATTAGTTCATCGGTGTCTTGCAACACATCCTCGAACTTACATATCTTTAAAAGCAGTCCCAAATTTATGCATTGATCACTTAGGATTTATAGTATGAAAATGTAAGAACTTTGGAATGGCCTGACTTGCAAAAGCTAAATAAGGAAAGGTCGAGTGTTACATGAGAGAGCCAACCGAAACAAAGTCCTACATGTAGAATATTGAAATACCTATCATGCCGCAAGGCCCATTCCAAGCAGTTGCTTTAGCCAGTTATAGGCCAAATATAATTTGTAGTGGAGACTTCATTGCTCAATGTGGGAATGGAAGTAGGTCTATAGTTGAAGCTGTGGTTCATGCTGGGGGCAACGTCTGGAAAAGGTGCGGCTATGCCGAGGCCTAAAGTAGACCTAAAAATTTATTGCAGCAAGTGGCTCCGAAGAGAAGTTTGGTACCTCTAGCTAGGGGTGGAAACAGGTCAGACCAAGCCAAGCTTTGGCTTAAATAGGTCAGATCTATATTGTAAAATATTAGCCTGAGCCTAGCCTATTGGACTGATTCAGGCTTAAAATAAGGCTTGGCTTGGCCTATTTTGCAAAATAAAAAAATCTAGCCTAGCTTGAAAGCCTATTTAAATGCCTATAAATAAACATTAAGATTTTTAAATAGCCCAACAGGCCTAGGCCTTCAAGGCCTTAATATAAGTCCAAACGTCTATCAAACATAATACAAGCCACTCTTATGCAGGTTGGTCTGCAGGCTTTCAAGCCAGATTTTGAAATTTTAAGCCCGACCTATTTAGTTAAATAGATCTTTATAAAAGTCTTTGTCTAGCTTATTTAGATAAATAGATTAGACCAGATCAGGCCGACAGGCCGCCTAGCCTATTTCCACCCTTACCTCTAGCAAACCAAACTAGAGTTACCAAACCGTCAACAAGAGGGGCCAAGCTGGGTATCCACTGATTAGTAATGCATCCCCTCAAGAGATATACTTACTTGGTTCAGTATTTGTTCCTCAAACATTGGAAAGGAGTCTTAATCAAGCTGATGTTCGCCCTTATATATGCCACACATTGGAATCCTTTGTTTAATTATGTGCACACTTGCAACAATGCATGGTACAATAGAATCAGGATAAGTGGGGTTAACTACCACCTAATTTAGCACATATGGTAGATTAGTTAGAGAACAACTTGGTTTATCATTTGATTAATTAATGGGCCAAATTTATAGGAAGCCATATCCAGAATGGTGTGATCAGGCCTATAAGTTCCGCGAAGGATATAAAGTACCTAAATTTTCCAATTTTTTTAGAGATGATATTATATCAAGAGTGGAAATGATGGAATATCAACATTTTACTGATACACCATTTGAAAATTTTCCACACAATCCTCTTCCTAGAAGGCCAGCACTATCATAAATTGTACCTCCACTAGATCCTCTATGATATATACATGCCGCTCAAATTTACCTTTATAATGAGGTATATCTATCAATCCCCTTAGTAAGTGAAATAAGTGATTGCAAATTTCTGATCAGCTTTCCTTCGATTTAGCCAAGTTGGATGACTACTAAGTCCTAGATTAGGTCGATGGATGTGGTGTTAGATACATCCCATATTCATCCCCTTGACTATTGCTAATGGATGTGGAGGGCATTGTTTATACCATATTCATACTAATGGTTATGATATAAAGATTGATCAATAGGAGGCCTAAGAAGCCATCTAGTATAAACCAGATAATGGTTTTAGATGGGATATCTTAGATTGAACAAAAGGTTTTGAAGGATGTCAACTTACGATTAAATACCAAGATATTGAGAACATAATTAGTAGGCTGAATTACCCATTTAGTATGTTGAAATACATAGCTAGTAGGCCAAGTTATACACAATCTATTGGCCAAAGAATTTAAACAACAAGATGAAATACATAGTTAGTAGACTGTTTGTTACTAAAAAGATGACAACTTTAGACTAAGTATCACAAAAGCATGCTAAAATACTAAGAATATAGATCGATACACCAAGGATACTGATCAGTATGCTAAGAGTGTAGGTTGAGACACCTATTGCCTAGGTGTAGGCTGAGATGCCTATCAACCTAGGTGTAGCCGATACACCAAGGATATAGACCAATTACCAAGGATATAAGTTGGTATACTAAGGGTGCAGGCCGATACGACAAGTATGCAGGTCGAGTAATTGAGATGTATATTTAGAGAATGAGAGTTATCAATAGGCTTGGCAATGGGTCAGATCAGGTGTCAGTATAGATCAATCTAAATCCGACCCGATATCCTAGTATTTTGACCTAAACCCGACCCATGACTCGGTGGGTTAACACTTTCTTTACCCATAACCTACTCAATTGGGTATCAGGTTACCCGATTGGGTACCCGCCCCGCCTAAATGAAATTTTCTAGACCACCATAATCCATATAATAACATTACATTTTAACATCTGTTATCATAACAAAACATCAAATTAGCATAGAAAATCACCACAAGTTATATCCATTCGACAAAGTTAAACAACCATATGTTCATTAACACTTCTTGCAAATAATATATACACATAAGATAGGAAAACAATATATATACATAAGATCGGGTCGGGTTCTGGTTAGATAATGGGTCGGAGTGATCTTTATCCAAATCCGATCCAATCCAAAATATAAATTCATCTGGTGTAGATCAGGTCGACCAACCCGATCCATTAGGATCGGGTCGGGTCGGGACCTGTCTGGGTCAAATGTAATTGCCAAGTCTAGCTATCAGTCTAAGATGAGATCTTAATCGAGCAGAGTTTTAGGATGGTGGCTAGCCAACTATTATCATTACCTATAATATGAGAAGTTATATTATCTATCGTGGATGGGAATGATGGTCCATATGACATATAATAGAAAAGACAAATGTTTAATATGAATAATGGTATCCATCCCTCTACTATTCATGATGTGATGTGAGAGAAGAAAGTACCCATGTAGTATGGCAAAAGTAATCCGTGTGGCACTCAAGACAAATATCCAATATGAGTAGTGGTTCCCATGTTTCAACCATCCATGATGTGAGAGGAAAGAAAACACTATCTACTTTAGCAATAGTGGCCAATGTGCATGTAATAATAGGGATAAATGTCCAAAGCTAAGTATTAGTATCCATCCTACAAGTTAAGAGCAATTATAATTATAAAAAGAGATCCTTCTTAGAACAATGAAATCACCTTAAATCATATATTTTTTTTTTTATTTTGCTTGAGTTTTTTTTTCTACAATAGATTTAGCTAGCATTCTGTAATTCCCAAAGTTCTTGCAAATTCAAGGCAACTGAATTTGATCTAATCTTCTTCAAATTCTAGCCGCGGTCCGGTGGCATGCCGTGCAAATCTCCTCATTACACCATTTGCTTGCTCTTAATTAAGGACCATCTATATTTTGGAGCTATTATTTGTACTACTCTTGATGGAGTTATCTGAAATTTAGAGTTGCTAATTGCATTGGTCCTATAGAGTTATTTGAAATTTATGATCGATATTTTGTGTTGCTTTTCAGGATTTATCTAGCTGCTAGAAAATCTACACGAAAAGCTTAAAAAAAAAGATCGTATAAAGAAAATTTTTGGAATATATGGTGGTAACACTTTTCAATATATCAACTTTCCGTTGAAATAAATAAATCAAATACCAGTTCTTTCAATGAAAACTAGTTTTTTACATTTTTGCATGTATACCTCTGAAAATATCAAATATTGCATATGCCTTCTTGTAATCTTTAAATTTGCATATATGCCACAGCAAACTTTTTTTTTTTGTTGCAATAATATCCTTGTCATTTGCTTTCATCGCCAGCTGCCAGTCTATGCAAAAAAAAAAATTACAAGGGTTATGTGCACGAAATCTGATATTTTTAAGGCTACACATGCAGGAATCCCATTATTTTGTAGGCAAACATACCTTTATGGAGTTATTCAAATTTTCTTTTAGAATTGCTATTCATATTGCCCTTATAGAATTATCTTGATTCCGAAAATCTTAATTATGTTACCCTCACAAAGCCTTTTTTTTATTATTATTATTGATCCTCCCTCAAGAAGCTAGTGCGTGAATATGTGGTACACGCCCGTGCGTAGGAAACGAACGTGCAACCGCCCACCTAAATGCGTTGGCATGTGAAATTTCAACGCATGCACAAAGTTAAGGATATCAGACATTGGAGAGGTTAATTGAAACTAAATCAATACATGATTGGTTTAGCACATTATTTAAATTTCAAGTTAATCTAGGTAATATAAAATTAAAAATGATAAAAGATTTGGTTTGCTAAAAATTTGAATAAAAAGCTAGCAATTAGCAAACTTATATAAAAAAAAATTTATCCCCTCTAGTCGCCTCCCACAAAGTGCTGAAATGTATAATCTATGCATTATATAATAAATGCCATCAAAATACACCTGCCATGGTATACTGTTGGAGAAGCGACCCCCTAAGAGGGGTGTGCAAAAAATCCAGTTGAATTGTAGACCCGATCTGAACCTATCTTTTCAATTTGGTTTAAATGTGTTTTTCTAAAATTCTGGTTTGGTGTTGGTTTGAGAAAATTTGAATCGAAAAAATTTGGTTCAATTCCGATTCGACTTTTCAAAAAGCTAGTTTAAATCAAACTAAACCCGACTCTATGTATATTAGCTTCCTCCAAAAAGGGCCAAGCTTCACCTAACAAAAACCAGCCTACCTCCCACACATTCTCTCTCGCCCATGAATCCTCTCTATCGTCATGCAATACTCGCCCACACATCCTCTCTGACCTACGTGTCTTCTCTATTTCGTGATCTCTCCTATGCATCCTCTCTCTTATGAATCTCATCAACACATTCTCTCTCTATTCCTCTCGAGAGGGAAGAAGAAATCCTAAACAAGAGTGATTAAGCCCTGATTCCTCTTCCCTCTCCCTCTTATTTTGTCTTTGTTGGATTTGGCAATTACACCACTGATTGATGTAGGAATAATGCTGCATGCAAAGCTTCACTATGAAAAAAAAAAGATACAAGAAGAGATTACCCATCCTCAACTCGCATATACAATCCTCTCAATTAGAAGCTATTCTTACAAAGCTCTCTCTTGGAGATCCTCTGAAATGATCGTAATACCACTGCATAGCTGTCTGTCCGAAGTCTTCTGCTCCTGCTGTCCACTGGCATCTTTTTTTTGCTCTCTATCATTTCAGATCTTACCAAAAATCTCACCAAACCATCATAATATGGTCTGCTGCTACCCTCTCTATGTATCACATGTTCTGTTTGCCCACAGGATATTTTATAAGCCTCAGGTTGCGGCTTAATTTGAGTCCAACACGATCTTCATCTTCGATCAGGAGTCAAAATGCCTCACAATCCTTGGATCTTCATCGTGAGCCTCTCGAACCATTCGGTCATGTGCTGAAAGCCAAAGACCATGCTAAAATATCCATAGACCCCTTAAGGGTCTACAGTGGACCACCAAATCCCAATCTGGTCCACGCCACATGTGGACCATGTTAAAGTCACCATCGCTCGTTAGGTCAGGAGATGCCCATGCACTAGCCTACCCGCGCGCACCCGCCTGAGCCACGCACCCGCACACACTGGCCTGGACCGTGTGCTGCAGTGGCCTAGGCCAAGCTCGTAGGCCCCGCTCATCCCTTCGACGGTTGGTGGGCTGTACCGCATATATCGAACTTCTTTCTTTACGTGTATCTTCGCCATCTGGATTTCAATTGGGATGTTCTTGAGCTCGTTGGACTCCGTTCATCATCCTGAACCTTACTGTGAGCTTATTATGAAAGAATTCGAGATACTTTCCTCAATAATCTTCACCTCGACTCGATATTCAGTCTCCATCTATCCGAAAGCTCATCTTGTACCTCCATGTCCTGGAGCAATTGCTTGCTGATCATGGATAGACAAACATGAAAGTCAAGCCAAACCGCTCGATCCTATCTCCATCGACTACTGTGATCCTTCTGACCTGAGATCTACTCAAGGTAGCCTCCTACGGCAATAAAAAGTTTACTCTGTGATGTCGCATGTCATCCTTCCGAGTATTCCATCTAGTGTTCGATCCATCTCCACCCGAAGCTCCATCTTGCACTGGTCTCTCTATCATGAGATAATATCCCCATAATTTTTTTCTCTTAATACTACTCTACTGCCGCACATGACCTTTAGGATTCCTCCATCAGCTTTCTATCTGAAGTCGGTTGAATCTAGTCTACTCAGTGAGATTAGATTCTTCTTAAAACTAGATATATATCGAACCTCATCCAACTTCTTTACTATTCCATCATGAAGCTTCATGCAAACAATTCTATTGTCCTTGATCTCACAGCTCGATTTATCTAGTAGAAACACAGTCTCCTTATTGATCTTCAGAGAGTCAAACAGCTCTTCTCTGCAACATACATGATGAAAATAAGTAGAATCCATAATCTATTAGAAGAAAGAAGTAGATACCTCATTAGTAATCAGAAGAACATCACAACTATCTTCTATATCGCTACTGGCCATCGCTACAATAGCATATATTCGATCTTTGAGTTGTAGGCAATCCTTGGCTCAATATCCCAACTCATCGCACCGAAAGCACCTGATCTTGCTCTGGTCCCTCATCTTGGACTTGGATTGCCCACCTAACAATTTTCTGTTGCTCCATCTTCTGCGCCATCATCTTCAGTCACCATCAGTGCCGAGTTATCACATAAACTTGAGGCTCGGCTCTCCCGCTTGAGAACCTCATTCTAGAGTAGTGTAGATGTTACATTTTCTATCTTGATAGTACTTTTACCTATAAGAAGAGCAGTCACCAAAGACTCAAAAGAGGATGAAAGCGATGATAGCAAAACCAACATCTTAGTCTTCTTCTCAACTTTTTCATCAACGCTGAGGAGGTTGGTGAGAATCTTCTGAAAGTTGGATAGATGCTCTTGCATGCTTTAACCTTCATCCATCCATAGCTGGTAGAACCACCTCCAAAGAAATAGCATGTTGGTAAGCGATTTTACCATATACAACTCTTCGAGCTTCAACCACAGCACCATCGAAAAAATCTCATCAAGTACATAGATCACGACATCATCTGCTAGGTACAAGCGGATCGTACTCATCGCCTGTATCTGAATCCATTTTCAATCCTTCACCTCTACGGTGGTTGGCATCTCGTCGTATAAGAGAACATTGATTAACCCATGTTAGATGAAAACATCATTTATCCTTGCTTTCCACAAGGAGAAGTTGCCCTTTTCATCAAATCTATTGATCTCTATCTTGATTGCATTTGTCTTCTACATATTCTTCAATCTTTATCACCACTGCTGCAATCTACACTCTGGTATCGTCTGGCTTTGATACCAATTTATTGGAGTATCAACTCACTCTGATACCACTTACTGAGGATCTCATACCAGATTATTACGACAGAATGAAAGAAGAAAATAAAAGAAAGGACAATCAAGTACGTGAATCGATCTAAAAGCTCATCTCCATAAGGTATACAAAGCTTCACTATGAAAAAGAAAGAGATACAAGAGGAGATTATCCATTCTCAATTCGCATATACAATCCTCTCAACTAGAAGCTATCCTTACAAACTCTCTCTCGAAGATCTCCTGAAATGACTGTAGTCCGCTGTCTAGCTATCTGCCCGAAGTCTCCTGCTCCTACTATCTACTGGTGCCTTTCTTCTACTTTCTACTGTTTCAGGTCTCACCAAAAATCCTACCATACCACCATAATATGGTCTGCTGCTACCCTCTTTACGTATCACAGGTTTTGTTCGCCCACGGGATATTTTATAAGCCTCAGGTCGCGACTTAATTTGAGTCCAACATGATCTTCATCTTCAATCAGGAGTCAAAATGCCTCATAATCCTTGGATCTTTACCGCAAGCCTCTCGAACCATCCAGTCATGCGTTGAAAGCCAAAGACCGCGCTAAAATATCCATAGACCCCTTAAGGGTCTACGATGGACCACCAAATCCCAATCCAGTCCATGACATGCATGGATCGCATTAAAGCCACCGTCACCTACGGGGCTAGGAGACGCCCACACGTTGGCCTGCCCGCATGCGCCCGCTGGGCCGTGCGCGCAGCAGCATCCTAGGCCGAGCTCGCGGGCCCTGCTCGTCCCTTCGATGGTTGGTGGGCGGTATCGCCTACACCAGTCTTCTTCCTTTGCGCATATTTTCACCATCTAGGTTCCGATTGGGGTATTCTTAGGCTCGTTGGACTTCATCATCCTAAATCTTGCTATGGGCTTATTATGAAAGAATTCGAGGCACTTTCCTCAACAAATTTCTGATGCATCTGACTCTAGCTGAAAGTAACCTGCAGGACAGCTTCCACACTAATCGAAATTGTTGCCAATGGGGCCTCCGATGATTAAGTTAGAAGTGGGAGTTGGTCGAATAGGTAAGTCGAATGAGAATTTGCAGGGCATAGCCCAGAAGTGTCTTACCAATGATGTTTATTTACTTCCTTTTTATGGATAGAGTGTTGGTAACCATTTATAATGAATAGATATATGGGTCTCGCTTATTTCGGCATTATTTGATCGTAGAATGAATAGTTAATATGCATGAATGGCCGTTATGTGTATTTTGTGCTGGTAATTTATGATATGTTGACTATATAACAACGAGCATCACACCAACTGTACATCGATGTCACTATTGTACTGACTATCAGTTGGTGATTAGATGGCTGTTTGAGTCATCGTGTTTATTAGGAAAGCTTATTGATAGTTACCGACTGCCAATCGATTTGCCGATTGATAATTGGCTGTCAATCTTGTCATTGACCATGAATCGAGTATTGAGACTAGTTAATAGTCAATTTATCTGGTTGGAAGTTATTTAATCTTCTATCTTCGCCTCACAGTCGAAGAAATCGATCATCAGTTGAGAGTTTGATATTATTGTCGTATAGTTAGTTATCATGACTGTAAATCAAAATGCCAATATTAAGTGGGGGGAGCATATTCAATGATCCTAATAGTTGCCCCTCATTCTTGAGTTCAAGATGGAATAGCACTTGACTTGACATGTGGGTCGACATATTGAACGATGAGAGTTTTCACGTATCATCCCGAGCCCTGATTTGGCAACTACTTTATTTTTAGGCATTAATGATTGTTTCGGGAGTCGAATAATTTTTGGTTGTTTTGTCATTTTGATGATCATGCAACCATTATTAGCATGTTCGATCGAAAAAGTGATTCGACAGCTAGATAATTTGGCCGATTTGATTTTGGATCAATCGATTGTTGCTATATGTCAAGTAGTTGTTGGATTTTGACTATTCTCGTGGATAGTGATGGATAACTCTCAATCGATTTTTCTAATGAACACGATGACTCAAACAACCGTCTAATCCACCAACCAACAGTTAGTCGGTATAACAGTAACATCGACATATAGTCGGTATAATGCTTATCGACATATAATTGGCATATCATAAATTGCTAGTACAAAACTCGCATAATGGCAATTCATAGATATTAACTACTCATTCTACGATCAAATAATATCGAAATAAGTGGGACCCATATGTCAACCATTACAAACGGTTACCAATACTCTATCTATAAAAAGAAGATAAACGAACAGCATTGATAAAACATTTTTGAGCTATACTCTGCAAATTCACATTCAACTTATCTGTCGACCAACTTTCACTTTTAACTTAATCATCGGAGGGTTCCTATCGAAAATGATTCTAGTTAGTATGGACGTTGTTTTATATGTTAAGCTTGGTGCATTAGGGATTTGGATACAATAATAGTAATGAGATCGTGGCAATTGTAGGTCAAGGAAAGAGCTAGAATTTGGATGCAAAAGTCATCTAGGTGTAGATAGCCATAGGTCGAGGAAAGAGCTAGAATTTGGATGCAAAAGTCATCTAGGTGCAGATAGCCATCTTGGACACTGTCTAATAGAAATTATTGCAGATCCCTCCATCTTTATGGATCTTCAATAGTCATCTCTAATAATTGTCGATAAGATATCCCTACTTTTCTCTCTCTATTCATAATAAAGCCGTCAATAACTCCCTCCTCTCCTTCACTGTCGGCTCCGTGACCAATTCAATAAATCAAATCAAATCAATTTTTTTATAAATTAATTTGAACCAATTTTAGCACATAATTGATTTGGTTTTGATTTTAATTTTTTAAAAAATAATTTAAATTAGTTTGGCTTCTCAAAAATACTTTAAAACCGGTCCAATCCAGACCGTCCACACCCATATCCCATAACGATCAGGCTGGATGACAATTGACTGAATAGAAAATTTTTTCTATACCGTAGGTGTAGCTCCGTGGATATTACCTGCTCTCGCGTGAGGTTGAAGTGCAGCATCCAATTTTTTTTTTTTTTTTTTTTTCGGTTTCATGCGGGCGGTGTAGCTCCACGGTGTATAGGAAGTATATATATTTTTTTAATATTTCGTGTCCTTCTCTTAGCAAACTAATATACGGAACCCGCCCTGTTTCCGTCGTTTAGCTGGAGTTTTAAAACCCCACGCTCCTTATGTCGTCCTCCCCTCACTCCACGCCCGCCAATTTCTCTTCTCCCTACAATTTTCCTCGACTCCAAGAATCGCTCCTTTTCCCACCGCCTTACGTCTTTTATAAATACCTTGCCTTCCCTCCTCTTTCCGTTGTTCCATGGATTTTTTCCTGTGCTCTGGTCCGTTTTCCTTTCACTGCGAGCGGGGAGAGCTCTCAGGGATGCCTAGGTGATTATATCGAACTTTCATGGCTCGTGTTCTTTCTCTGCGTTCTTTTTCCGATTTCTTGATGTCTTCTTGATTTCGGTTCATGGGATTGTAAACATGATAAAAGATTGATTCTTTTGTTCTCCTTGTATTCTTGTTTAGTGCATTGATGTTAATCAAAATCGTTTCACCTTTAACTGCTAGTTCTTTTCTTTCTTTTCTTTCACTTTTTCCCTCAAGAAGTTCAGGAGGTTGGATTGATAGTGACTGAAGTGGAGGTTTTCTTGGGGCTTAGAGTTTTGAGGATCGGAAGTCTTTCCCTCTTTTCCTTTCTCTATCATGATGCTGGATTGATACAGATCAAAGTAGTTTTTGCTAGCCAGTTAGACGTCTATATTTGAGGTTTCTTGGGGTTTAGGGTTTTGCGGATTGGAAGAACGTTTTGGTTGTAAAGGTGCTCTAAGTGGTCTTCTATAGATTGTTCTTCTTCCTATTTATTAAAACTGGAGATGGTTTGGTGGTTAGTGCTAATCTTTGCTTGGATGTTATAGTGGCTGTAATGAGTTACTTCTTCCTGTTCAGTACATATCGTAATGAGGGATTCTACAATTATGTGGAGAGATTGTAAATAATGTTATGGCAGAATTCGACTTCTAAGAGATCAGAGGTGATTGGATTAAGTTGTTTTTATCTTTTTCTTCCTCTGTTTCTACTTTTCTTTGTTTCTTAAAGTCACGGTTTGTGATTTGAGTTAGAAGACCAAATGATTCCAATTAGGAGGAATCATACATTATAAAGATTAGTTCTTTTATTGTCTTTTCTTTCCTTCTCTTACTGTCTTATCTTGCTGGTCTGATGTAGATTGGAATAGCTCTGTCAAGCAAGTTAATTTACTAGTTTTAGCTTTTTGCCTTTTTAAGGGGTTTAGAGTTCGAGGATTGAAAGAAAGTTTCAGTTTTTATTGACATAATAAGCTTATCTTGAATAGGTAGTGCCCAGTTGATATCCTAAGAAGTCATCTATGGCAAGTTAGAGATTCATTCTGCTTCCTATCTATTGGAACTGAAAATAATTGATGTTTATTATGGAATTTTAGTGGTGGGCCATGAGCTGTAATTGACAGTGGCTATGGTAAGTTACTGCTTATTGTTGTACACTATCCTGTAATTGACAGTGGCTTTTAGGAGCTTGCAGGTGATTAAATTGAAGCACAGCACTTTTATCTTTCTCTGCCTTGTTTCTTTGTTCCTTCTTTTCTCGATATGGTGATTCATGACTTTGGCTGGCATGAAGGGTTTCAGTTTGGAAATATCATAAACACTACAAAGGTTGTTTTGTTTCTTTTCTTTTCTTCTTTTTTTTTCCACTAATGATATTGGATTGATCAAGATTGAAATAACTTTCATTAGCCAGTTGGTCATCTAGATTCGAAGTTGTCTTACGCTCTAGGTTTTGAGGATTGGAAGAAAGTTTTGAATTTCATTGATACAGTCAGCTCAACTGGAATGAGCAGTGTGCAATTGGAAAGGTATACTTGGAGGTCTTCTATGGCTTGTTTTTCCCCCTACTTACGGAAACTGGAAATTTCTTGATGTTTAACATTGCAATCAGTGGCATTCTTTGATTGGAACATATAATGGCTATGACAAGTCACTGCTTCCTATGCTTTGAATCATTTAATAGAAGATTGTTATGTGATATGTAATAACTCCATATGTCCTGGAGAAATTTGTAGATATTACAATTTATTTTTAGCCATCTTGGCATGACAAGATTGAAATGACTCGGTTATCCAGTTAGTTGACTAGATCTGAGACTTTTTCTCGGGTTTTAGGTTTGAGAATTATGATTATCATCCTTACAGTTAGCTTAGGTGGAAGTGGCAGTATCCAGTTTGAGAAGGTCTATAGAAGTCCACTAGGGCTTGTTTTTCTTTCTGTTTTTTGAAATTGGTCATGATTTGTAGTTCAGTTTTGAAATCAGCAGCTGTCTTGGATTGTGATTGTAGTGCCTATATGAGCATCTGTTTCATGTATAATAAAAAAGTCTTTATTTGATACATGGTGTAACACCCCTTTTTTAAAAGCTTAGTTTGTGGTGCATGAGGTATATGTGGATGCAAATTTCTCCATATACACTGGTTTTGTCTCAAGGTAGCCTTAGGATTCATTTGGTTCACGGGAAGAGGAGGGGGGAAAGTGTGGTCAATCGGAAAATGGAGAAGGGCCTTATGTTTGTTTGGAGTTTTCAAAAGAGAGATGGGAAAGTAGCATTCTCATGGGAATGAAATTCCCATATTTTAGGGGAAATAAAAACCCATGTGGGAGATGCGAAAGCCCAACTCCCATGGGGTTGTGAATTGGGGTTTTTTTTTTTTGCCAAAATATGCTCTCATGCTTTTCAGTAGAATGGGTAAGATTTTTCACTTTATTAAGGGCATAATATGTATTTTATAACTTTGCTAGGAAAGTAGATGCTCCACCAACCATAAGCTACTGAATGTGCTACTTTCTTATAGTCAACCAAAATGTAAAAACCACTTTCTCAGACATCATATATCTAGGTATCAACTTTCTAGAAAAAATATTCTAATGAGAAAAAATTCTTTCCATGAACCAAACAGGTCCTTAGTATGACCGGCTCTCGGCCTAACTCCAACCCTCAAAATTGGTGTTGAATTACTACCAAAAGCAATTATGGGCAAGAGAAGGGAAACACTATAAAAGAGCTGTCTCCTTATCGTGTAGTAATAGGTGCAATTTGCTGAAGAACTGTTTTGATTTCTGACAAGTGATTTTTGTAATTATAGTATCATTCTTTTACCTCTGATTGTATATGTTGATGTAAATTACAGGTCTTGATCTCCGATGGCAGTAGTACTGGCTTCGAATAGCTGCTTCCATCATTGCTTTGAGCATTTACATCAAGCACGACTAATAAATGATAATTTTAGTTTCTCCGGGTCCATCTCCAGCCTGAAATTCTCAAAGTTTGAATCATCAGTGAACAGTTCCATATCAACAAAAACTCTTCATAGGTTTCTAGTAGAAGCATGTCGGATGGAAGCTGGTAGGTCCACTAGATGGGATACCAAAATGGTCCCAACGAAGGAATTGATGAAAAGCAAGGGTACTTCTCGTCAAAAGCTAGGGTCAAAGGTGGTTGTTAATGGAGTGAATCTGGTTAAAAGGGACAGCACATCTGCTCTTGTTAAATCTCAGAAAAGGACTTCTAAGGAGATTCCTTTCATGGACGAGTTAAAAGTTCTGCCTTCAGAGGAAGGTTTCAGCTGGGCCGAGGACAACTACGGTGCCTGGCGAAGGACTATAGACATCTGGACATATCTGCTCATTTTACGCCTGCGTGTTCTCTTGGACAATGCTAAATGGGCATACCTTGGTGGATTTACAGAAGAGGAGCAGGTATGCTTTAAAACCTCAATGAGAACTTCCTTATCTTCTTGCTGGTTGGCTCAGGATAGTGTTGAATCGTAAATCTCATGTTTCCTGGTGTTAAGATCCTTTTAGGGGATTAACAAGGAATGTGCCCATAACTCTAGCAAACTTCTGTCATATAGCAAGCTAGAAGACTGCAGAACACTCTGAACTCCTCAGTAAATTACTACATGATAATGGGATCCTTAGTGCAAATCTAACATCACCACCTTTCTAAAATAACTTCGCTCTTTTGCTCATGTTGAACATTGATGCTAAAGGCATATAAACTTTGTTTTTTACTACTCTCTCTTGATTCATTTTTCAGATTTTGGTGGAAAAATCTTGTTTGGGTACCATATATCAATTTTGGTTATTTTGACCGTTGATTTTGATATTTATACTTGAAAGTTCTGGTTTTATATAATTCTGTTTGGATTTTGAATAAGCATCTCCTTGTACAGAAAATCAGAAGGCAGAAAACTGCTTCATGGTTGAGAGAACAAATTTTACAACTTGGGCCAGCTTTCATCAAATTGGGGCAGTTTTCTTCAACAAGATCTGATATATTACCCAGAGAGTTTGTAGATGAGCTTGCCAAGCTGCAGGTATTTTTCGTCTAGTCACGATTTGATTGTATAATCATCTAACATAGAAATTCCTCTGCCACTGATTTCGCTTGTTTTATCAATTTGCGATAGTGAAGAGGGTCGTGCAGTCTCCATATTGCATATACAACTTTACAGTCAAGCAGATAGGTTGTCTATCCATTAGTAATGTTCGGGTGCATCTTTTAAACAACCTAACCCCCCATTCACACACACAACCTGACTCACATTCTCACCCATCCACCTATAAAGTTCTCACCCTAACCTCGTGAAGTTTATTTACTTTTTATGCAGGATCGTGTACCTGCATTCTCACCTGAAAAAGCAAGAGCTTTCATACAAAGCGAGTTGGGTTCTCCAGTTGATGTATTATTCAAGGAGTTTGAAGATCGACCCATAGCTGCAGCTAGTCTTGGCCAGGTGTTTTCTCCATGTAGTAGCAACTCTTATTGCTAACATTAAATTTCAACTTCAGTTAATACTTGCTCCTCAATACTATGATGAAGACTTAATGGATTTTCGTATCACTTGTTTTATATTCTATTTTTAATTTTAATTTTTTGGCTTGGAAACTATTTTAATTCTAGCTAGAGAAGAAAGACTTTGGTGACAAGGCGTGGCAGTTTGTGCCCACAGAAAGATGTTTTGCTTTTAATAGTTCGATAGCAGTCCAAAAAATGCCCCAAAATGCCTATAGACATGGTTGCATATATGTAAAGATACACAAACACACATAAGAGCATATATAGGCATGCGTACACATGAACAAACATAACTTTTCTGCTCCTAATTGTAAAATAATATCATTAACACCTGTTTAGTTTTGAAGTTTTTCCCTAACTGGCTTGATAATCTAATCTGCTTCTCTGCTTTGCTCATGCAAGTTTGGGCCTTCCCTTGGAACTAAAACCAGTGATTAAACCTCGCTACCTTCTTATGCATTTAGTCCTCTTTTTTGACCATTAAACATGCTTTAATGCTAAGACAAACCTTCGGAGGATTTCTCAGATCTCTGGTTTGACTTTATAAATGTTTTTCCCCCAGGTGCATCGAGCAGTCCTGCATAATGGGGAGAAAGTTGCTGTTAAAGTTCAGAGGCCAGGTCTCAAAAACCTTTTTGATATTGATTTAAGTAAGAGAACCAAACCCTTTTGTATCATGATAATTTTGACTTCATGATTGCTAGATGTGATGAAACTTTCACTAAGAGAATGTGGTGTCACTACCTATTATATTGTACATACGCTAGTATGCACCTGTGTTGTTGCTGTTAGTCTAAGTGTTCACTATTTCTTTGCAATGATGCTTATGATATAGAATATATACATGGTTTCAATGCATGCAAAACTTAGCATGGTGCTTTACTTGTAGAAGGTGTTCTTTTGTTGCTATTTATATTTATCTTTATGTCCCCCCAAAACTTGCTGCTTATTTACATATCAAATTTTATATCTGCTATATTGTTACTCCTGTAAAAGTTTGACTAATGGTTCTTGTGCTTATTGGTACAAAATTATGTAGAAGAGGTATTTCAATGTATAGTTGTTATGGATGCGCGTGATACTAGTTGGCAAAATATTTGATCTTTAGTTGCGTTTTAGTTTGACGAAATTTCTATGTATTACTGTATTAGTTGCTTATGCCTCTTTTTTCCCCAGGAAATTTGAAATTAGTAGCTGAATATTTTCAGAGAAGTGAGGTGGGTGGCCCTACAATGGATTGGATAGGTATATATGACGAGTGCTCCAAGTAAGTACTTTGCGCCTTTGATTTTTCTTCATGCTGTTGAAAGTTGAAACTATGACCGGGTTGTTCTTTCTAATCCTCTTCCATGACTGTTGTTTTATTCTAAGCATTTATCATTATTAATTGGATGCCATCAACATCAAAGGTTTCATGTGCCATTAAGATTTTTAGTAGGCAGAATTTTGTTTCATGATTTGGTAATAATAGCTATCATTTTACTGTCCTTTCAGTTTTTTGTGCAAGCTTCATGATTCTCTATTCTGAAATGCAAAATGTCTACTTCTTTTCACCGCATGTTAATTCACCACTAAACCTCTAGATCTTTCTCAATCAGTCAATGAACATCATCTATGCTATGTCTGTTTCTTTTATAACACTGAATAAAAATATGGCAATCAGCCATGCTGTTCTAGATTGCTGAAGACGCAATTTCATTTTGTTCTTTCAAAAGTCAAGGATCCTTGCTCAGAAAGCTCGAGTCTTTTGGAGGAATTGATAAATGTAATTCCAATTAATGACAGGCTGCACTATCAAAGAAATCCTATTTCAATGATGTAGTTATGATGAGTCTTGGCTGAGCAATGGTTTCTTGATGAAATTGTTCTTACGGAACCATAATTATAGCCAAACTTCATAGCATAGTGCAGAAAATATGTAATGTAACATGGAGAATCTTAAACTGAATTTGGTTTAGGCTAAAAGCTTGCATGGAGACATCAGCAGTAAAAGCTGGAAATATAAACCATATTTTGAAACCGAATCTCTCTTCTGACACATGATTTTTTGTGCATCTTATCCATCATATGGATGAATAACTCAACAGAGTCCTAAAGCTACCAGAGAAGTCACTGAAAATACCTTTTTTACTCTGAAACATTATCTTACAGAATTGACACACACTGCTAGATGTAAGTATCTGTGATTCAGATTCTGCAGTGAGTCTGATATAAGTATAAATGAATGAACTATAAGATGTTGGAGCAGCAATCTGTTATTGTTTTTTCTTCTCCTTTCCCACTGAAGTTTATCTTTGAATCTCATTTTATTCATGCCTTGGTGATCTGAGGGTCACCTCAAATGTGACTTCTGATGACTTTACATATTCTTTCTGCTTGCAATATCTTCATTAATTGTTTTTTTAATGAAATTAATAAAATTATGACTGTGAAAGTAAAAGCAAAGTTTGACTTTCCATTTTTGCCTATTTCTTATTTTGGTTGCTTTTAGAGCCCTAACCCTAAGTGTTATATGATCATGGTGTTGCAGAAAATTTCTGATGTATTTCACTATCTCCTCCAACTCTTATTTATTTCAGCAATCGGTATAATATAATCCCTTATCCCTCTTAAAAATTGGTAAATCTTTGTAGAGGTCCAGGTTTCTTGTTACATTTTATCAATATTGGTCTTTAATCCTTTGTTGTAAAATGACAAGGGAAAATTATAACGACACCGCTTCAACTTTGGGAGAGAAACATTTTGACCCAAAAAACTTACAAATTTTCAATTACAATGCATACTTGATTTCCACTTTAGACACCCATTACATTCTTTTATCTGTTATCCTCATTTATCTTTGTGGCTGTATCTATATTAATATTTAATTTTATATATTAATATATAAATATTATTATATTATTAATAATATATAAAATAATATATATATATATATTTATATATATTTATATATTATATAATATATAAATAATTTTATTAATAATGATTTCAAAATGAAAAATACGTTATAAAAAGTGGATATTGCCCTTTTCATCGAGGGATAGTTTCCCACCGCAGCAAGGAATTGGCAATCCACCTTCATGAACTCCTTATTCCAATTCAAAAATCGAAGGATTGGGGCTGACAGCAAATACTCATCTGCATGCTTAAAGGCTTAATCCTGTTTCGGTCCCCAACCGTTATACCTTTCTTCTGCAATGATTCCATTCCGGGGTTCCGCGCTTCGCAAAGTGTTTAATGATGCGCCTGTAATAGCCTATGTGTTCTAAAAAAGAATGCACTATGTCTGGCTAACCTTCATCTTCATCATGCCCGTTATTTTTCTCCTTTCAATTAGGCAAAGTATGTTTTTTTATTTATTTTTTGAAGGGGATTGTCATATGAAGAAGAAAAAAGGTTTTAAATCTCATGGGATGGAAATGTCCCGATTTCTCTATGGAATAGATCCCCTTCTATCCCGTCCTATCTTGGCAGCGGTCCCGGTCATGTGACCCGATAGATATTCTCCATCTCTCTCCCCTTCTTCTTTTCTTTCTTTTTTTTCTTTCCTTTTCTTTTACCTTCTTTTATTTTCTTTCCTTTTTCTTTCTTTTCTTATTACTTTATTTTTTTTTCTCTTTTTCTTCTTCTCTCTTTCCTTTCTTTCTTTTTCTTCTCCCTTTCGTTCTTTCGTTTTTGTTTTTCTTCTTTCATTTCAGTTTTTTCTTTCATCTTTCCTTCCTTTCTTTCTTTTCTTTTTCTTTTTCTCTCCCCATGTGGATGGGTTTCAGAGTCTCAACCCCATTCTGATCCCATTTTCTCACAAGAATAAAATGAGATGGCTGGGATGCCCCCCATCCCACTAGGACGTAAAACTTAGGAAGGAAATGTCGTTGAAGATAGATAATGATGATACATGGTTTAAGAAGGGATTTGAGTGAGGAGGATGGAAGAGTATAAGAGCAGAGGGTGGCTGATGGCAAGGGTTTTGGCGAATGAAGAACGAAAAAGAATAAGATAGAAAATGACCATAAGTTTGAGAAGGGCAGTTAGTTGATGAGTATGGGATTCTGTAAAGTCTATAACAAGGGCATAAGTTGGATTGGTTCTTAATCTTTTGGGTGGTTATGTAGAAGGCCATCCAATGATTGAGAAAGAAGGAAGAAGCCTTTATCCTAATCTTTCTCAACCATTGGTCTGGAGCAAGGTTCGCCATACTAGTACATACCACCCCACATCGGATGTACCATATCTTGCCGGTATTGTACCAAGACTCGGTATGGGAGGCATATCAAGTCTTGATATGTTGAATGAATCCTCATAGTGGGCATTCCAATACTATTCCAACATGGTACCAAGGTAGTGTCTGGTACCAAGATAGCAAACCTTAGTCTGAAAGGCTATAAGGCTTTCAAAAAAGCTACTTGAAGGCTTTTGTGCATGTGCCATACATGTATATATGTATGTCTCTATATTATGTACGTCTATAGTATATGGCATGGATTATGGGGGAGAGGTAATCTATTTCTCTCATGTTTGAAGTCAATAATAGAGCATTTAAATCAAGATCCACACCATTTATCATGATTGATATTACTTAAGATTTTAGATCCCGAGGGACAAGGGTAGTTTCTCCATGGAACAAAATGCTCTGCTGTCCCACCCCATCTCGGCGGCAATCTCGGTTATGCATTCTAGTAGATATCTTCTATCTTTCTCTAGATATCCTCTATCTCTCATCTCTCTTCTTTCCTTTCTTTCCTTTTCTTCTAACTTCCTTTCTTTCCTTTTTTTCCATTCTTATACATTTCTTTTTTTCCTTTTCTTCTTTCTTTTTCTTTTCTTGCTTCTTTCCTTTCTTTCTTTTTCTTCTTCTTTTTTTCCTTTGTTTTATTTTTCTTCTTTCCCTATCCTTTCGCTTTTTCCTTTTCTTATCTTTCCTCTTCTCTCCCTGCTTGGATGGGTTTGGCATCCCAACCCCATCCAATTCCCATTTTCTCATAGGAATGGAATGGGACGGTTAGGATGCCCCCCCCATCCCACCAAGACTTAAAATCTTGATATTATTGGAAATGCCTAATCACATATTTTGATGGTCTCTAACCTATGCATCTTGTGGATGCAAAAATGGATGGCTTCCATTGTGTTAATGTGCAAAAATGATAAAGTTGTGAATCCACCTTATTGATCATGATCTATACATGTTAAAACTTTTAATGCTTAGATCATAACAAAACATGGTCACGTCAAATTTTCTTTTTTGCACTCACTTAGTGTACAGGTTAAAGACTACTAAAACATGTGATTTTTGAATTCTAAGCATTTTCAATGGTATAGATCATGATCAATGATGTGGATGTTTGATTTGGGTGCCTCATTGTTGTTATTGGAGTCAAGAGTCAAGAGGAGTAGATATCCTTTCCTCTTGCGAAAAGTGCACCCACATTTATATTTATAGATATTACAAAATATGATCATATTGTCGGCAAGCAAGGTAGTGTATGCATTTGAAGTAATTGACATCTGCCAAATTTTCAAATTCCCCAGACAGCAACATTACTTTCCAGTGGATAATGTCATAACTTAGGGTCTTTGATTGCAATGATTAACAGTCAAGTCAAATTTTCAGCTAGGCTCTTGGAATTTGGAAAAGGACACTGAACTTAGAGATTTCTGCTTGATGTGTAGAATTCAATATGGAGTAAATTTGTTAGTAGAAGTCCTAATATTTCAAAGCATCATATTGACCCAAGGGGATCACAGACCTGTTGTGGACCAATGCTGCTATTTCGGATAGGTCTAAATGGGGTTTGGGAGAAAGATCTGTCACAATTCACATCTATGATTTTAATTTTGAAATTGAAACTTTGGGAAGCCATAACTTTCCAATTCTGGAGGGACTAGGTAATGTGCTAAATAATAAATTTGATGTAGGAAAGGGTCTAGCTCTAAGATGAATTTGATCTCAATGTAACTAGAAGAGCAATGTGACCTAGACTTTGAAAGGGTGGAACTTACTAGTATAAATAGAGGCCTCATACCATCACTTTGAACACATTTTGGAAGACAGTATAAAGTGGTACTATCCTGCTTTATACCTCTTTTAACTAGAGGAATTTGACCCAAGTTTGGGGACTTGAACTTTACTAGTATAAATAAAGGTCCGTGTAATAGTAGGGCATAGAGCCTTGCTTTTGAAATTTCTTTATATTCACTATTATTTTATTTTGAGAGATTCAAGTTGAATGGGATGATGAATTTTTTCTTCTTCCACTTTGGATCATGTGGTGAATTATCGAGTAGTCAACTAGAAATCAAAGGGCCTGATATGAATGTTGACTGAAGGATGCAATCTTGCATTGGAAATGATTCACATTTAGATCAAAATAAATGCAGGCCATAATAATTGTTGTTAGTGTTATGGGATGTTGTTTAATGATATAAGCTGTGAAAATTAATGGTTTATGATGAATAAGTTCTTTTGGGAGTAAACACATACACATGTATATTTTTAAGGTAACACACACATATTGTTGGAACCGTTGTGTCATATTAATTGAAATTATGTTGTTTGTCTTTGAGAAAATATATTGCTTAAGCTCAATTTCATGGTTGTTAGAATTATGTTTATTTAATAAGTTCTTACATAGGAAAGAACATATTTAGTATATGTCTAAACATGATATATACTTGCTTTCCAAGTATGTACTTCTTGTCTTACATCTTTTTTCCTTATATACTTGTTTCTCATCTATTTAAGGAGATGGAATCCCATTAATGAATTGAATTTTTTTGAGCTTTCCTTTCAACATGGTATTAGAGCACCAAGTTCCAAAACCCTAGCTGTAATCCATCTCTATTATCAAGTTCCTTTCAACATGTAGCACCATCGCCACCGTCTCCTCTCTCATCACCCACCGCCTCTTTTCTTGATCTCACCCTCTATTTCTTGATCCTTCTACCTATTTTGATTTTCTTTTTCTCTTCTCTTCTTCTTCTATACGATGTAGGTATCTTTCCTATGCCATGTGAAGGTTATTTGGCTATTTTTTTCTGGCTATCTACTAATCACAGGAGCAGTACACTGCCCGCGATGTTTCTGGCTATCGTGTAAAGGTATCCTTTTGAATTGGCTAGCTGTCTGATTATTTCTGTCATCCTCTCTGGCTGTTATGGTGTCCTTAAATTATGACAATAACTCTCGACACCTATGACTCCTAGTTTTGACGCTGCGATAAGAAATCTAAAGGCGACTGGCTGGCTGGCTGGTGACTATTATATTATGTCACGTTCATGAAGATGGCTAAATAAATCTAGGACACCCTCAAAGAGATACTATGATGAACAAGACCATCATAATCCCATTCACTCCATCATCCAAGCAATTAGTTAATATTTTGACTAAGTCTCTGTCTTTTGGTATTGTCAACTCTATGTGTAACAAGTTGGGCATGTTTGATATATATGCTCCAGCTTGAGGAAAAGTGTTAGAATTATATTTATTTAATAAGTCCTTACATAGAAAAGGATATATTTAGTATGTCTCTAATTGTTGTTGTAAGCCATCAAAAATAAAATCTAACTCAAACTATATAGATAGGATGAGTCGGGATCATATCCACAGGGATCGTATTAGTTACGTTTGAGAAATTTCAATTTTATTTTAAATAGCAAAATAAAAATTGATTAAAAGACTACTTGAATTAATCAGAAAGCAAATAAATAAAGAAAATTAATTAAAGGTTGAAACTGAATATGAAGGTAGATTCTCAGGATCTCAACTGCTCTCTTGTTAGATAGCTGGTATCATTTTTAATATGTTTTTGATTTGATATCTAATCAATAAAGATATAAGCTATCTTAGAAAGCACGGTCTGTACCTTTGGATCATAATTCATTCTTTAAAGTTATAGGCTAGTCAAAATTGATTCAGATATAGTAAAAAAAATTTAATCTAAAGAGCACGAATCATACCCGTAAATCATGATTTATCCCAAAGCTCATAAACTATTTCAGACTAAAAATCTTATGCAAGAAAATAAAGATACAAAAATATAGCAAGAAAAAGTAGTTTTTATTGCATATTAAAAGATATACAAAATATGTGAAATAGAAAAATATTGTCAAACCAAGATTACAAAAATCTTCTGAGAACATGACGATTAGCCAGCCATGGAGAAGCTTCTCGTTGAAATCTTTATCCTGGAGCTCTGAGGACTTTCTTCCAACAGCTTGGAGCAAGGATCAACAGTAGGAGAAAAGATTTTCGTGGAAAAGAAGGGAGAAGCTTGTGAGAATAAGGAGAAAAAAAAGGAAGAGAGAAGAGAGGAGAGAGGAAGGATGGCTATTGTTTGTGGAGAAAGAAAGAGAGAGGAGAGGATGAGGGAGAGAGAGGCCTGAGGAGGTGTTGCTTGCATTTTTATAGGATAGGAGTAGGCGGAGGAATTTAGGGAGCGCGTGAAAGACTTGGTTTGGAAGGGAGAGTTTTATTCCATAAGGGATTTGGGCGTTGGGAATCTGAGAGGAGGGAGTGGACTTTGAGATCACATGAAAGGGTTATGGGGCCGCATGAAGCTCTGAATGGTGGTAGCGCTAGGGGGGAGTGCATGAAAGAAATAGCGTAAAAGAAGGTGGGGGCCGTGTGAAGAGATGTTAGCATGAAAGATTTTAAGAGTGGAGTGGGCTAGCATGGGGTTTGAAGGAAGTGGGGGCTATGTGTTTGTGAGGGGAGAGGCTGCTGGCTTTTGTGGACGCATGGAAGATTTCGGATAGAAGTGGGGCCGAGAATTAATTAAAGGTGAGTGTGTGAGAATTAATTGTAGAGTGGGCCCATGTGATAAAATATATGGAGGATTGGGACCATATGAAGGAAAGAATAGAGAATTAAACAAAAAGATGGAGTGGTGGGAGTTTAGGGCTTTGGGTTATTGTGAAATAAGAGAGTGGGGGCCATAATAACTTTATGGAAGCTTGGGAAGAGATGGAGAATGGAAAGAGCAAGCGGAAGAATTTGAGGAAGTTAGACCGCGACTTTCTTTCCTTTCCGCACACGAGCACACCGCTTTTCTCTAGCATATCACATCTCATAATTAAATTAATTAAATTTAATTTATCAATTATCTATAAAATAAATTAAAATATTAAATAAAATAATATTTTTAATAATTTAATTTAAGTATTTATCACATCATTCAACTTAAATTTTGTTCGTCCTCGAGTAAAGTAGATAAATTAATAATATAAATCGGCCTAGTCTTAATTTAAAAGTTAGGTTAAATATTTTGATATTCGACCAAACTATTAAAGAGGTATATCGTCAGAGTATTAATTCGACCTAGTTAGTGGTTAAGTATTAGCTATAGAAATTTTTAGAGATCTTCTTTCATCAACTCTCCACTTTACTCTTTAAGTCCTCTAACTTGATGTGAGCTAGATTTATTATCTTCTTGCAATTTAGTCCCCTTATTATCCACTATTTATTTTTTTCTTCTTTTTTTTTATACTTTCTTGCTAATCCTTGTAGCAAGCTTTTACCCAATGACTCGCAAACCAGTTGGCTTTAGGGCATTAAGTGTAGAGCACCCTTCGAACTTACTGACTCGAGTCAAAGAAAAATAAAATTTTATACTTGATTTCTTGCATTCCCACTTTTTGATACAAACTACAATGCTTACTTAGGCGAAGGAGCCCGGTTACTCGGTGGGAAAGCAATGTATTTTTTTAAAAAAATAAATTCTAAGAGAAACTTTTGCATACCTCGATCTTTCTATTCAACCCCCATGAAGTAGATTCTTTATTAAGATAGGTAAGAAGTAGGTTCTAGAATCACTCTAAAATTTGATTTGATCTAAACCCTACCATTCATTGGATTTTCTTAATAATTTGCTCCTCAATATCTCTAAAATTATCTAGACTATTAACCACTCATTGATTAAGGTGCCTAATTAACTCTTAATCAAAACAAAATTTGGGTACATAAAACTAATTATGTCAAATCATACTTGAGGACTCATATAATTAAAGTTAATTATTCTCCTCTCCTTCCTACTTTAATTTTTATTGTCCCCAATGGAAGAAGAGAAAAGCAAAAATATTTATCAAGGAGGGCTACCACCTGATTTATTGTTGTTTGCAGGCCCTTTATTATATTTCATCAGGTTCTTGTCGGATGTTGATAATATGCTCTTCCCAACTGAGCTAGTCGTCTTTATTAGATTTTTACAAAATAAAAAACTAGATAATTTAAAAAATAAAATGCCGGGTTGCCTTTCAATAAGTGCTAAGTTTAAGGTCATCAACCAGACCAAGCGATTCTGCTTATCCCATGTTAAATATTGGATTGACAAATTCCAATGATTTTGGATTGTCAATTTTAAGAAGATGGCTTGCGATCCTATTGTTGGGGATAAATCCCACTCCCATCGAAGTCCAGTCTGATGCTTAGCCTAATGCAACTAATAATCATGAAAAAGCTTCGATCGAAAATTCTTCTTCTAACGGTCGAACCCCAGTCGAACTCCTCCAATGGCCGAACTTTTTTGGACTTCTCTTTCAGCCGAATTTTTTTCAGACTTCTCAATCTATCAGGCCCCTCCAGCGACTAAACCCTTCCCAGACTCCTCAAACGGTCGAGCTTCTTTCGGACACTTTCAGGAGCCAAACTTCTTCCGGACTTCTCCTTCAGTCGAATTTCTATAGGAGCCGAACTCCTTCCGAATCTCTCCTTCAGTCTATAAGAGTCGAACTCCTTTCGGACCTCTCCTTCAGTCGAATTTCTATAGGAGCTGAACTCCTTTCGGACTTTTTCTTCAGTCGGATTCCTACAGGAGCCAAACTCCTTTCGAACTTCTTCTTCAGTCAAATTTCTCTAGGAGCTGAACTCCTTCCGAATTTCTCCTTCAGTCGAACTTCATCCGGATTCCTCCAGCGGACTACTTTCAGATTTCAAGTAGTATTTCTCCCGGATAATTTCCTCTAGCCGTATTTTCTTTAGGAGTTCGAACTTCTCTGAAATTGATATATGTCAAAGTTCTTCACCAACCAACGCCTGCTTCCTCCGAACTTTGACTATTAAATCTCAATAAACGGGCGATCCCACTATCGGATGGTTACGACTGTCATTTATCAGTCTATTACGAGCGATATCTCTCTCTATAATAAATTTCACGTGACCCCGAGTGGTCCACTATCGGATGATTACGACAAGCTCCGTCTATAAAAAAAATCCTCCAAATATATTTTCTCTAAGCTCTCTTCTTCTTTCCAAAATTCTGCTGAAATCTTACCTGAGCACTCCATTTCTATTGGCCAAAAGAGCTGACTTGATCATCGAAGGATCCTACCGGAGCCACCACTACCAACTCCGAATAGAATTTTATTTTGTGGGTCACCGACGGTGACCTCTTCTTTCTCAACTCCAGCTCAATCCGGCATCAACCAGATTTTGCACCAACATATCCCATTATTGATAAATTTTAATATTTTATCACCAATCTTCAGAAAGTAGTTCACGACCCCATTCTTAGTCAGTTTTGTCTTTCTAATTTTAAGAAGATAATTTATGACCACATTCTCAGTCCCTTGTTTGTCAAGAATTTTTTCAATTTGTTCTTCTAATATGTTCATAGATTAAGTCGTTGGGTTAAGAATTGAGTCTGATGCAATAGGTACCAAAAGGGTGTCAATTAGTTCTAAACATGCGTACTCAAATGCAATCAAGGGTGGCTTCAGTTATGAAGGAGGTGGTGATTCTAGAGAAGAAGCTATTGGAGCAGATATTGATTTATATTTCTCAACTCACGAAGGAGTGGTGCTAAAATTTGATGGTTCTAGTAATGTGTTCATATTTTTAGTATACCCATCTATATTAAAATCGTTCATCCCGAAAGGATCCCAACATGCATGCACTGGATTCTGAGAAATAATTCTAGAGGTAGCTTCATTTATTATATTTTTAGGTATATTCATCTCAAATCAATTTCTAGTTTGTGTATTAGGCTGTTCTATGAGGGTTTCATGAACATTGGAGCTCTCAATCATATATTGCTCTCTTGGGTTACTTATAGGTTGACTAGATAATTTTTTCTCCTCCTAACTATTAAGTGCAGCAATTAGTTAGCTGACTTGGGTTTGAAGCTTAGCTATTGATTGTGTATGGGAGTGGATGATCTGCGTTTCCATTTCTTGCCCTTCTAACGTGCGTAAAACTTTCTCTTCAAATGCTAAACTATAGGCACTTAAAGAGGGTTGCTGAATATTTTGATAATCATATGCTATATAAGTTTCCTCCAGATAGCTGGGTTTGTAGTCAATTGCTGGTTGTGGTGTTCTAAAAAAAATTAGATAGTTTCCCCAATCCAGATTATAGGTGTTGGGAATGGGTTTGGGTTTGGTAAGTTTGCTCATGCGCAAACTCCCACTATTGATATGCGGCTGAACATTCACTAAACAAGTGGTTGGGACTCGAACATATGTCACATACATGCAGAGGTAGCACAAGAGAGTATCTCATATTCCGTAGACGGTCAATTTTCTAGGACAACTTTTCTACTTTATTATGAATATCTATGGAGTTTTCAATCTCATAGATTCCATCTCTATTAAGTTCATGCATGGGTCTATAGGGGTCATAAGTGTAAGAAGAAGGGATAAAGTATTTTCTTAATTGATAAAAAGGTTCAGCCTCAATGGGTGCAGCCATATTGCTATCCAGGATCCAGCATAGATTTGGTTTTTTATAGATTTTTATTATTTTTTATTTTTTATTTTTAGATTTTTTAATGAGAAAAAAATGAAAAAAAATTTAAAGATAAGAATCTAGAGAGTTCTATATCTAAGGAATAGATGTAAAGAGTTTTATTAGGTTTTAATATTTATGAGTTAACAATCAAGTTATGCAATCAATCCTAAGGATTATCTTAGATCTATATAGCTCCTAACTGCCAAGGTCGCTTTTAAGCCCTTTAAGTAAAAAATCAACCACTCAACTGGTCAGATAAGTATAAGGTTGGTGGGGGTCCCCCATTGCTTTTCTTAGACATCAATTAAATTGGTCAGGTAAGCTAACGGAACCAATTAGATAACCATCTTCCTTCAGGATGTGATCTCTGAATCATTTTTCTTAGACACCAGTCAAACTGACTAACTCTAATTCGGTCCAACTCTTAGGATTTCTTGTCCTAGTGAGGTTGAGCTTCTTAAGGGTCAATGTCAAATTGATTTTAGGTTAAAGGCTTAGGTCAATGAGAATGCAGGATTGTGATTTTTGATCTAAGAAAGGATGATCAAATCCCCACCTTATCTTATTTAATTAGGTCAAATGCTCTTAAAGTGGTTTATAAAGATGAGATGCAATAAGTCAAGATGTCCAAGTTAATTGACATAATCAAAATTAAATAAGTTGGTTTCACTTATTAGGTTTTGCAATTAGATCTTTAATCCCCTAAATAGCTTATGCAATGCCAGTGTAAATTTTTTTTTGATTTTTTTTTGCAAGATTTTTTTGGATTAATTTTTTTATTATTTTATTTTTATAATATTTTTTGATTTTTTTGATTTTATTTTTTTGTAATTTTTTTAGACTCGAAAGCAACTATGCCACGGTCCCCAACCACGGTGCCAAAATTTGATCGCTGTCATAAGCAATCAAAAATAAAATGTAACTCAAAACTATATGGATAGGATGAGTCAAGATCGTATCCATAGGGATCGTATTAGTTACGTTTGAAAGATTTTAATTTTATTTTAAATAAAAAAATAAAAATTGATTAAAAGACTACTTGAATAATTAGAAAGTAAGTAAATAAAGAAAATTAATTAAAGATTGAAACTGAATATGAAGATGGATTCTCAGAATCTCAACTGCTCTCTTCTTAGACAGCTGGTATCTTTTTTAATATGCTTTTGATTTGATATCTAATCAATAAAGATATAACCTATCTTAGAGAGTACGGTCTATACCTTTGAATCACAATCCATCCGTTAAAGTTATAGGCTAGTCAAAATTGATTTAAATATAATAAAAAAAATTAATTGAAAGATAATCTATTCCAAAAGTACGAATCATATCTGTATATCATGATTCGTCCCAAGGATCATAAAGTATTTCATATTAAAATTCTCATGCAAGAAAATAGAGATACAAAAATATACCAAGAAAAAGTAGTCTTTATTGCATATTAATAGATATACAAAAGATGTGAAATAGAAAAATATTGTCAAACCAATATTACGGGGATCTTCTAACAACATGATGATTAGTTGGCTATGGAGAAGTTTCTCGTTGAAATCTTCAT
Organism: Cocos nucifera; assembly: GCA_006176705.1. Lineage (NCBI taxonomy): Eukaryota > Viridiplantae > Streptophyta > Magnoliopsida > Arecales > Arecaceae > Cocos > Cocos nucifera. The sequence goes on from QRFJ01000097.1 coordinate 1,585,330, forward strand.
TCCGAAGCTTTAAGGATTTTCTTTCAACATCTTGGAGCAAGGATCAAAAGTAAAAGAAAAGATTTTTGTGGAGAAGAAGGAAGAAGATTATGAGAAGAAAGAGAGAAAAGGAGAAAGAGAGAAGAGAGGAGAGAGGAAGGATGGTTGCTGTTTGTGGAGGAGAAAGGAGAGGGAGAGGATGAGGGGGAGAGAGGCCTGAGAGGCCGCTGCTATCAAAGAGGAGGCGTTGCTTGTGTTTTTATAGGGTGGGAGTAGGCAGAGGAATTTAGGTAGTGCGTGAAGGACTTAGTTTGGAAGGGAGAGTTTTATTTCACGAAGGATTTGGGCGTTAGGAATCTGAGAGAAGGGAGAGTGGACCTTGAGATCACGTGAAAGGGTTGTGGAGCCACGTGAAGCTCTAACTGGTAGCAGCGCTAGGAGGGAGTGCGTTAAAGAAATAGCATGAAAGAAGGTGGAGGCCGCGTGAAGAGATGTTAGCATGAAAGATTTCAAGAGTGGAGTGGGCTAGCGTGGGTTCAAAGGAAGTGGGGGCCACATGTTTATGAGAGAAGAGGCTGCTGACTTTTGTGGGCACGTGAAAGATTTCAAATAGAAGTGGGGCCGGGAATTAATTAATGGTGAGTGTACGAGAATTAATTGTGGAGTAGGGCCATGTGATAAAATATATAGAAGATTAGAACCATGGGAAGGAAAGAATAGAGAATTAAACAAAAAGATGGAGTGTTGGGAGTTTGGGGCTTTGGGTGAAATAAGAGAGTGGGGCGGCAGTAATTTTATGGAGAATAGGAAGAGAATGGAAGAATCGGAGGACGTTAGGCCGCGACTTTCTTTCCTTTCCGCGCACAAGCCTGATGCTTTCCTGTCACGTATGCATCTCATAATCAAATTAATTAAATTTAATTTATTAATTATTTTAAAATAAATTAAAAAATATTAAATTTTTAATAAATAAAAAATAATTAAATAAAATAATATATTTTTAATAATTTAATTTAAATATTTATTAATTTATAAATTCAATATAATATACTTACTTTTTAAATATATATTTTTTTTATTTTTTTTATATACTTATTTTTTATATATTTAAAAAAATAAAATTTTATTAATAAATTAAATTTTTTTGAGCTTTTCTTCCAACAATGATGACATGAAAAAGAGAAACTAATGTCAGCACATCATCATAATTCACCTTTTAAGTCTTTGCAAAGTAAAATTGGGAGGAATGGGATCCAATTGAACCCCTTTCTCAAACATTTCTTCTAAAGGCCTTAAAATTCCCAGCATGCTGCCAATTGGCTAGCAATTAGTATCTTTAAAAGTGGACGTATGTTTTTTTTTTCATTATTTAATAGCTTTTCTTGAGAAAGCCAATTTGATATGTTTGGAATGGTATATGAATGCCAGCAAACTTTAAAACCCTTGTATGTTAATATGTTATCAATAAGGTTTGATGTTATCTAGGATCTTGCTTTGGGTAGTTAATATGTTATCAATAAGGTTGATGTTATCTAGGATCTTGCTTTGGGAACTCTAAGAATTGCATGCACAAAAAAGCAGGAAAAATCATCCAAAAATATTTGCTTATTTTCTTATCATGTAAGTCCAATTCTTAAAGATAGGGGCTTGTACAGAATCTGGAGATTTTTATCTGGTAAAGGCCTGTTTGGATTGATGTAGGAACCATGATCATGGGAAATCCAAGTTCCACAGGAATCCTAACTTGTAAAGAAATGTAATCATGAACAGCTATTTGGGTTTAATTTTAAGAATTCAAAATATCATGGAAAACCAGCAATTCAACACGAAAAAATATACTGTTTTTTTCTTTTCTTTACCATGTTTTGCATGAGATGTGTGCCCATCACTCCATATCCTCCTTTCTTAATCAAACACTATCTGATCTTGCTTTTTCCCCTTGCAGCCTCCATCACTCCTCTCTTCTCTAATTCTTGTTCTTCAATGATTCCTTTGTCACCTCTAAAACCACCCTCCACATTACCTCCCTTGATGACTAATGCCATCCTTGACTTCCTTCATTGCCATACCAACCTCTCTCTTTGCCAGACACCATATTCTTGCCTCCAATATTCCCTCAAACCCCCTTGCCAAGATTTTTTTCTTCTAGTTTCGTTCCCTCGACCTAGATGATGGCACCTATTGCCACTTTTATTATCTTGGCTCCTTGTGAATTTATTAAATTTTATATAAGATAACGGAAGAAAAGGAGTTCTTTTATGAAGGAGGTATGCATCAGCATCTAGATTGAAGTTTTGTACTATTCCAAGTTTCCAACAAATCTTTTCACATATATATTAGTTTGTTCTGCTTTAATTCTTTGTACCGTACGATGCCCAAGATTTTTGACTTACGAAAAAAAAACAAATTTCGTTATAGACAAGGAGGAGAGATAGTTCGTTTGATATAAGAAAGTCCAAGAATTGAAGTTTTAGCCATTACAGAGAATAGTTAATTTTTTCATATATTTTTGTGTGATCAACCAAAGATCAAATACAATAGAAAACCATGATCTATTTTTTCTTTGGTACTCTGCTGCAATATAACTCTATACCAAAGTTGTTCAATTCCATGGTAAGACCAACCTATGTATCCAAACAAGCCCTAATTAGACATATATCCCAATCTATTGTAATATCTAATATACATGTGCCATAGCATCATCCATTTTTGTGCAGCAAATGATTCATCTCATAATGAGGACCAAAGGTTCTTGATCGTATGGTAGGGTACCAGTACCATACCATACCGATCAGTACGGGCTAGCGTGTCGGTTCCGTATCGGCACACAAATTTGTTTTATTTTTTTTTTCCAGTTTCTTTTGAATCCAATCTTTTTAAAAAAAATTTTTTTAATTATTTTAGATCCAAATTAATATTTATATATGTCATATAATGGTTCTATCACTCCAAAATAAAATAAAAAAATCTAAAACAATGCATTAAATACATTTAAAGTATAAACTATAAAGAACAATATACTAACTTCAAGATTTCTACTGATCTAATTTCTCGTAGAGTGTCTATGATGCTTGTAGATATCTGGATCATCTATATAATTCGGAGAAACATCAATCCATCCTTTTAACCAAGCAGTATTGTAGTCCTAAATGCTCATCCTATAAGGTATCTGTGCTGGATTACAAGATATCTCAGATCTCTCACTCAAGTTCTAACTCTAAGAGATATCCTCGAATTGATGGTATGATTATGGATGGGCCCATTTAAATAGACAGCAAAATCTAATCCGTAAGATGCTTTTGGCTACATAGGATAGTAGCTACTAAAAGATGATACCTCGGATGCACCATATCCATATCTATATGGATCATAAGCTATCTATGGATAATAGGATCCATAATACCAGGATGAATCTGACACATCCATGGATCTTTCTTCACATATATGCTCATTTGCAGCTGTATCGTGTGCTGAACGATCTCTAGAAATCCATCATCTATATAAAATTGTATCCTCATGGGCTTTACCAGCTCATGCACCATAGTTCCTATCTTGTATGGTATGCATAAACTGGAACTCATCAATGAATTGAAGACCACCTTATAGCTATCTTACAAATGATGATCCCCTGTCCTCCACTCCCTCTTTGGTCATCAGATCCTTGACTACTGTCATCATCACTCTCCCTAGTCTCTGAATCTGAATGAGCTAACTCCACTCTCGATAAGGCTACAACTGTCTTTCTTTTGTCTTTGGGCTGAGTAGTTGCTTGACGTCCCCTCGTGCCCCTCTATGATTGACTTTGCTGTGCTTGGGAGGATGGATGTCTTCTTTTTGATTGAGATAATCAACCTCGTCTCAATAGTTCTCGCTCAAATCTCTAAGAGAATGTCTCAGATATGGAGTCACATGATGAATGACTCCCCTATGGCCCCTAGGCTATGGCTGATCAGCTGGAACCTTATGTGGAATATTTCTATTGGTCCATTACTGTAGATTCACTCTAATCTCTCTAGTTACCAAATTGGCTGGTCGTGGAGGGGATCCCAACTCATCAAGCTCTGACTCTTACTGGCCTGCAAGCCATCCGATCATCAGATCCTCATCATCAATGGCATAATCATCTATCGTCGGATCCGTATAATTTAACTGTACTTCCTCTTGGATACATTTTAGTCTTAACTTTATATTATAGCGAACATATACAAGATCGTTGAGGTGCTTCTATGTCAGACGGCTTCTCTGCTTGCTGTGGATGAGGACAAAAGTTGGACAATTGCGATCACAATTACTAGAAGAGACCATCTGGGAAAGAACGCGAACAATGACACCTTTCAAATTCTTCATGAACTGTCCAAAATGAATCCACCATTTAAGTACAAAATTATTAAGCAAAATTATGTATCAAATTATATGAAATTAGTATGTAATGTCAACAAAGTCATATCATTATTGATATCTAATTTACCTGAATTCTTCATTTTTTTGCTTATGACAGCTAATGAGACTCCAAAGCTGTCTATTCCCTCTTTAAATTATTTCGTCTATGAAAAATATATTTGATAAGTTAACAAGTATGTTATTAATTGCAGATCGAATTAAGTTAAATGGCGTGTCACACCTCAGTTAACCTAGCATACCTCTTATAGACACATATATGCGATTTTTGGATCGGACACCATCGTATATATCATATTATGGAGAGCAGTCAGAAGATCATTATCTATATCTATCCCAAGTATGCCATACTGGAATCTCAAATTTAGATAGTAAGTTGAAGATAAATTCCACCAATAATTAAATAAATTTATATAAGTGCAAGAAAAAAAAATTTTAGAGGATTCTTGATTTCATGTTTACCTGCTAGATGCAAGTTCCTACCCTTCTGGTAGTCCTAGCATCGTTCGATAATGCTAATGTACTTCTGAGCATATTTTGGATCTATCTCATTGATTTGTTTCTTTGTTTTCTCCATCATATGATATAAGAAGCTCATTTGAGGGTATCTTTCGTTGTCCACGGCTCAAAGCACCTCATATAATGCCTTGATAGCCTTCACTATCTTATCGGCCCGTTGCTAGAATGACTGACTCATCACCAAGTTCTCCACATGATTTTTCTCAGTGTTGGTTCTCGCATATCTGCTCTTCTGCCACTTGGTACTGACAAACATCTAATGCAAGGCTGCTTTCTTCTCCAGAAGGCGACTATCAAGTGCTATATAGTTTGTTGCAAATCGTATAACACTCGATCTTAAGATCTCCCCCTAGTGTATGTTCGCATTAATAACATGATCCATGTATAATTGTAAATGAATCTAGTAGTAGTCTAGACTAAGTCCATTGCCTATTGCATCCTATGAAGCTTTCCAATATCCATCAATATGAGATCGATGCAATGTGCAGCACATGAGATTCAGTAAATATATGATCGCTGCTTTATCAGCAACTCTCCGACAGTCTTATATTGTGGTCCATTATCTATGATGACTTGCACGATATTCTGCTCTCCTATCACATCAATCACCTCCTCCATCAGTCAAGGATATATGCAGCATCGTACACCTTATCTGAAGTATTGATTGACTTGTGAAAAAATATTTTTTCATCATAATATATCAAAAAGTTAATGATGCTCCGTTTGGTAGGCCTGCTTCAACTATCACACATCACCATTCATCCGTATGTGGGCCATTTATTCTTGTAAAAAGAAATTCATTTTTATAGTTTATTATTATTGTCAAAAAGCTCATCATAGATGTTCCTAGATCCTGGAGGATATACACTCGGGTCGATAGCTTGTATGGCTAAAATGGCAAATCGATAGTAAGTGTTGCCTACTGCATTCACTGGAATATGGTTGAAATGAAATCATGATCCAATAGCTCGTCAAATATCCTTCTTATTCTTCTATAATTTACTATCAATCCTTTGTTGCTTTGAATCCTTGCTGGGAAAAGCCTGTAGATCCAAATCATGGATGGTGGCTCCTGTTGGAATGTCTCTGGAGGATCTCCTCCACTACCAAAAGCCTCTAGAATAGATGATATATTGTGCCCGCCTCTACTAATGGTCTCCCTTAGGGGCGTGCATATGGTTCGATTAATCGAAAATCGAGCCAAATCGTTAATTATTTTGGTGTTTGGTTCGATTTTTCTTCTAAAAATTTTGATTTTGGTTTGAAACCGAAATGAAGTTTTTAATCGGTTTGGTTTTTGATTTTTAATTTGATAACTTTGGTTAACCAAAAATCGAAATGGCTAACTTATGATAATATTATATTGGTAGATTATAAAGAGCTTGAGATAATTTTATTGAATTAACTTTTTAAATGCTTTATTGTTGATTTGGATTTGAATAACAATACTAAGCCCAAGTGTAATTCTGCAGTCCAAATAATGAAATCATTAAAGAATTTAATAAGTCCAAATCAAAACCAAAAGTTCAGCATAGAAAAGTCCAAAATTGAATTATCGAACCGAACCAAACTGAAATTATTTTGGCTTGGTTTGTTCGATTTTATGCTACTTTGATTCGATTTTTGGTTCTATAAAATACAAGTTCGGAAGTTTGATTTTTTAAAACTTTGATTCGGTTTGAATTGAAAAAACCAAATGCACACTCTTAGTCTCCTTGACTGAGGAGGTCCTCCTGAACTCGGACTCTCCTCCAGTAGTTGCAATGCTAAACTTCGATTCATATCATGACGGTCCGAATTGTTCTCTATACCTTACCATATTCTCCAATCGGTACTAATCATCCAGACTCACCTGAATGGCAGCTTCAATATGTGCCTCCTCATCACTCTATAGAGTGATAGGAAGGTAGCTCTATGACTCGATGGTTTATCTCCACCCTCTTCTACTTTGTCCTTTTCTTCACTGATTTAAAATCAGCAAAGTGCTTCTTCATCAGCTGTCATACCTCTTGAAGTGCACCATTTGCATCTTTAATGGTACCGAGCTGAAAGCATCTCGCTATAGTCCCAACCAATATTATGCTCTAAATCCTTCTCATGATAATCTGATCAGAAAAAAAAAAAGAAAAAGGGCCACATGAATCTCAAAGCGGCAAAAACCAAAAAAAGGAAAAGAAAAACTATGAAGAAGACTCCCTGCGGGAGCCTTCTGATTCCATTTGAGAAGAAGTCGAATCTGGGGAGGATTCGGCCTCCCCTCCGGTCTATAAATCCCCTTCTCCCCCTTAAAGGATTCCACGCGACAAGCCCGGCCTTCCTCCCCTCTTCTTCCTCTCTCTTTCTCCCAATTTTCACCGAATCCTTTGCTTGTGCTTGCTGAAAATTGAAGCCAAGACGCTGCTGAAGCTAAGGTAAGATTTTGAACCCACCTCCCCTCTCTCTTCCTATTCTCCTCATGGCCCCAGGTCTCTCCATCGGCCATCGACTTTGTCAAAAATCAACCTCAAAAGAATCCTTGTTTTTAGGGCTGAGCACGGGTTGGGTTGGGTCGGGTTGAGAGAAAAATTTGATCCGATCGAACCCAATCAGGTTGAAAAAAATTCAATACACTGCCGACCATTTATCATATATAAACCGTTTGAAATCGAAGTTAATGGTTTGTAGCGGGTTCAGGTGGATTATGTTGGTTTGGGCTTCAATATTGATCCAATATTGATTTTAAGAATTACAAACCAATACATCATTAAATTCATATAGAAATTAGGATATAATAATTTCATAATATCTATAAATCAATACATAACATGTCATAATTGCTAATTTTCAATCTCCAAACATCTAAGTATTGAAAATACTATATCGGTTAGTCGAGTTTGGTTTCATACGGATTAAAAATATAGAAACCCAATCCGATCGTAATTAATTAAATTTTTTATGGGTTACAATCCGATTCAAGTCTTTTAATCGATCGAAATCGATGTTTATCGGATCGGATTGGGTGGGTTTCTTCAGATTTTGGTTATTTGCTCAGCCCTACCTATTTTCATGCTTTTCCATAATTTCTCTTGACCGACAGCCATTGTCACTAGCCATCCTCTGCTCCATCATTGCCGGCCACATTCCGTCAGCCGCTGCTATTGGTTCTCTGACTGTGATGCCGCACCCCACCAGAGCACCAACCCCCACCCATGTCCCTCCTCTATTTTGGCCAAGAAAAAGAATAATAAAAGAAGAGAAGAAAAAAAAAGGAGAGAAAAATTCTTTCTTCTTATCTCTCTATGGTTTCTCTCTCCATCCGCTCTCTTTCTCTCTCTATCTGATCTATGATCTATAATATGGACTTGAGATGAAAATAAGATGACTGAAGACTGCTTTGACATTTATGTAGTTTATCGGATCTTGGTGTCAGAAATTCATAGCATCTGATCACAGTTAACACCTATAGAGTCACCTTGATATGAATCCTGATGATCTTGATCATAGATTCCTCTTTTGAGGAATATAAAGTTTCTCTCCATTTTCTCTTTATTTTATTTCTCTAAGAAGATCTATGGATCCTGTACCGAGTCATGCCATCCTCTTCTAAGTACCCATCATGAACCCCACATCGATTTGGTGCATGGATAGCCTATTGGACTGACCACCTAATCTACTATCTTCTTTTTTTATAATTGAATTTATCGAATAGAAACTAATTATATTTTAATATAAAAAATAGGTTTGATAAATTTGTTTAACAAAGTTTGAAGATCTGGGACGATCAAGGTAAGTAGAATCTTACACTCTTTATTTATTTTTAATTTATCATATTTTCTATGCAAATAAACTATTATTGATGAAATCATTTTTTTTTATAAAATAAAAATCTACATATGACATATGAAAATACATGTTTTATTATGACTATTAATTTATGAATATATTTTATGAAAATGACATGCTTATGAAGCATGAATTTTATTATTTTTTCATCTATATATATATATTTTAAGAAAAAGATATAAAGATTTCAAAGGCTCTCGGATAGCTATGAATGAATTTCTAAGAAAAGATCGACATCTGGAGCTAGCATTCATAAGAACATAGGCCCTGTCAGCAGGTATAAAATTAGCATATGAAACAAGAATTTTGTCTATTAAGAATACTAGTCCTGTTATGGATATAAAATGACCATGACATGAATATCTATGAGCAATATTTTAAAACATGATATGAATATCTGATAAAAATGGTTTATGAATCATATTTACAAAATATTCATAATTTATGCATCCATGAATGGTTTATGACTTATTTTATTATATGCTCTATAAAATATTTTATTTTTATAATATCTATTATTTTTTAAATATTGCATTATCATAGAAAAATTTATATTTAATTCAGTAAGAAAGCGTAAGTTTTACTTACTGAGCTAGTGTAGCTCATACCACTTTATTTTTTCTTTTATAAAGAAATAAGGTTAGGAACAATAGAAGATTTAGGTTTGGAGATCTGTATAGCAAGCTTGAAAATTTTATAGCTGGAACTTAGTTTATCAAATAATTATGGACTTGTAGTTAACTATTTCTAAATTTTAAGATATGGGTTTGATATTTAATATTGGATTTAGATGCTCTGGATCAATCTTGGTTTAATTATTTGATAAAGGATAGAATTAAATCTTTATTTATATTTTAATTAAATTTTAGCTGATTATGATTGATAGACTTTGTGTTATCGAGGGCGGTATCCTTGGTAGCATGGCCGTATTATATCTCAAATTTGGGGCATGATACTTCTTACTCATTTCTACAAATTTAACAAAGCACGTTAGTTTAATAATTATGTAAAAATAATAAAATTATATCATCTTATAAAAAACCAAAATTTTAAACTACAGAAAATATATCTGAATAATATATTTCATACTTCTAATTTCTCATAATTTTTATTTATATCTATTTTTTTCTATATTAAATAATAATTTTAAATCTCATAAATTCAAAAAATATGTTATGTGCTTCCAAAGTTCAAATAATACTTCTGAATTAGCTAAAATATATTACTAATTTTATATATTTTTAAATTGATTACATATTTTTTATTATTTAAGTAATTAAAAATATTTTTTAATTATAAAAATTTTAAAAAATTATTTGAGCCTAGATCCAAGTAGAAACATATCATGGATCCTACATATATTTTTTTAAGCCCATGAACATGGATTAAATGCTATTTTTTTTTAATTTTATTCAAAATTACTCCTAGGCTACTATGCACATCATGCATCAAAATCTTCATATTCGGACATAAATTTTATGCCAAAAATAGCTTGAATCATCCTAAACAATATTTTGATTTTATGATTTTTTTGAATTTTTATTTTTTATAAATTTTTGAAAATATATATTTTTATTTTAAAAAATATAATTAATAAAAATTAATAATTTTAGCATCATCATATAAATCATCTAAAGATTTATAATATATAATGAAATCATACCAAAATCAAAAATTTTGGCATGAGTTCCCCTTTTTATTTATTATCGTTTTTCCACCACAAAAATGCAAAAAGAAATAATTGAGGAAATGTTGGGTTACCTTTAATCTGATTGAAATATCTTGATTTCTCAATGTAATTATGAAAAATCTGGATCGTTGGGATGGTTTGCTTTTTTTCTTCGGTTCGAAGCTCATCAATAAAATAACTGTCTCTTAATTTGCTTCTCTGTCTCTTACTCTCTGTCTTTCATTCGAAAGATAGAATTGCAGAAGCATCCACAGGGCTACCCACCCCACACCCCACCCACCCACCCATGCCTCGTGCATGTGCAGCTCGGTTCACCCTCGAATCGAACCGAACTAGCTCAAACCATATGTTTTCGCATGGTTTAAGCCTATACTGCAGAGAATCGAATGGTTCGATGTGGTTTGACCCATTTTCTTGAAAAAAGAGCTAAATCGGATGGGCTTCCGGATGGTCCAGTTTGGTATAGGGTGTACCAGCTGATTTGGGTTGGTACAAAATTCTATGATGAGGATATAAGTGGTTGATGATGATGTGGACTTTGAATTCCTATCCCTTTAGCTAACTGTTGTTCTAGATGTAGGTGCAGTTGTAGAGTTGAAATTGGGCTAGGCCGGGTCATGTTTTCATGCAACTTGGTCCTAGTCTAGAAAAATTTTAGATTTAGGGTCCAGAGGCCTTGTTTTTTAAAAAATTATACTAGCCTAAGTCCAACTCAAGCTTGCCCCAAAGCCCAATTGAGCCAATGTGGATTAAGGTCCAAGACTATTTCTATCTGATGCAAAACAAGAGGGAACATAGGAGGAAGAGAGAGAGAGGAAAGAGAGATTGGGAGGGAGAGAATGGAGATTGTGTGTGTGTGTGTGTGTGTGTGAGAGAGAGAGAGAGAGAGAGAGGGTAGAGAGCTTGGGAGTTAGAGAGGGGAGAGATCGAGAACGAGATTGTAAAGGAGAGATAGGGAGATGGATCAGAAGAGAGGGGGTGGGCGAGGAGGGGAGAGAGATTAGAAGAAGCTAGCTGGTGAGAGGTGGGAGAGGGTTGCACTTGGAAGGGAGAGGGGGAGAATGCATAACAAAAAAGAGGAGAGAGTATCAGGACGGGCCTTTGGTGTTGGAGTGGGCCTACTTCAGGGCTCAGGCATGGCTTAAAAATATTATCTTTTAGGCTCATATTTCAGGACCAAGCTTGACCCAAATTTTTAGGACCAAACTTGATCCAAATTCTTCTTATGCTAGCCTAAAGCCCAACTAGAAGCTGGCTTGGCCCGACGGCCCTCGGATCAGGCAACACGTTTCGATAGGATGGAGAATATGAATTTGCATATCTATTTATATATTTTGTTAAATCTGGATGTGGATTTAGATTCAGATATCTGATAGCAAAATATATTTATATAGCCCTTAATTCTAGATCGAACCCATGAACGATGATTTTGAGTGAGAACTACTCAACCACCAAGACAATTTTTAGTTTTGTCATATGACGATGATTTATTATACTTATCTAAAACTTACTCACACCATTAAATAATGATTTAATGCATGCTATGATATTTCATATTTTAATAATTAATCCTTCTCATAAAAAAATAATGCAATTAAATAAGCTTTTCCCCTTTGAAAAATGGAAAATAAATATACTTCATTTTTATTATTTATGATTTTCTCAAAACATTGTTGTTAAAAATATTTCAAAAACATTGATAACTTTTGCATATTCCTTCATTTGTATATAATTCATCTTACAATATTCTAGAAGCAGATATTTCATGATTATTTTTTATTTATGTTGCAAGTAAAGTATAATGCTAGTATTTATTATAGATAATTTAATATTTTTTATATTATATATTTATTTTAATAATATTTATTTTTATTATTTTAATATAGATTTTAGTCAAACTAAAGTTCGTCATCTTGGTACCAAATTCTGTACCAATACCATCCTATTATAATATCTGTATGCGGTTTGATATAGATAATATATATGTCATGCCTCGAACCCAGCATCCAGATCAGATACGTGATGGCTACATACTCTCTAGGGCAAACCCTAAAGGATATACAAGACCTAAATAATGAGTCCACAAGAACACTGAAAGAATTATAAAATTTCAATCATATTTATCAAATCAAATAAATTTATCTTTATTTTGCAAAATTAAAACATTTGTTTGGTATCAGAAAAATAACTATTTTACTAACTAACTAAAGACTCCATCGCTCGAACTCCATGCCCAATCCGGTCGAAACTAAGCATCCTATAAATCTGAAAAAAAGAGGAAGAAGGATTGTGAACTTTACAGTCCGGTAAGAATTTTTCATACTCACACCAGTATGAGTATGAAATATTTTTTTGCAAATATATATATAACCGAATAGAAAATAATCATATTCATAACAATTGAATAATATCATCATATACAATTCCATTAAACACATCACATATCACCAATCAACAATTCTAATCAATATTAATTCAATAGAATTGCTTATCATTTACTGATTAACACAATATTATTGTTCCGACACTCAACTAGACCTGCTCATACTCCAGTCCATGGTAGGTAGGCCACCATATTTTCGTCCATGGCCGACAACCATATCTCAGCCTATGGCTAACATCACAATACCATATTTCATACGTGTCTGCTAGTCCAGATATTCATCAACTAAATATATTTCATCATCTTGATTTGACTTCAGTACTGAACTTAGTCACAACCATCCTCCAGCCCGTGGCGGACCAAAACATATGCCATGTTTCCCATAGTCGACTAGTCCATATACTTTCTTTTCCCATGCTTTAAGCTATTCTTTCTAGCATTGGATTGATTATAACCATGCTCTAGCCCGTGGCAGGCCAAACACATGCTGCACCCCAACCCGAGGCTAACCCAGCACACACACCACATTTCTTGAATGGTCGAACAATCCAAACACCGCCCATGCTCTATCCATATTATTAAAAATCATAATTTAATTTTCGATATTAGATTAGTCATAGTCATGCTCCAGCTTGTGACAAGCCAAGCCGCACCCTAGTCCAAGATTGATCCGACATATACACCATGTTTCTTACATGACTGGCTAGCCTAGATGCCGCCCATCCCATTAATTATATTAAATTATATTTTTTTTACTTAGCAATTATTAAGCATCAATTAATCATAATTTAAACAATAATAGTTCAAAACTATATAATATCTATGTCGATAAATATAGAATATACATAATCATAAATTAATTTTCATAAACATATTGGTGATCATGTTGAAGAACTCTTATCTCTATCGATGATTGACCCAGCATAGAAATCGATGATCCTCTAGATCTACGGACTCAAAGGCAAGGTGTTCCGCTCGACGTCTTATGTAGACAATCACACCTTTATATGATCAGGATCAAACGTAAAAATTATATATAAAAAAATTATGGATAAATGGATCCAACACTATGGTTCAAGGTTCCTTTCAAGCCTAGCTAGTCAATCTAAATTTTTCTAGACACCTGGATCCTTCATGGTCCATAAAATTTTTAGAGAGAGAAAGTGGAGAGAGAAACTTAGAGAGAGAGAAAATAGAGAGAGAAGGTAGAGAGAGGAGAGTGGAAAGAGAGAAAACTCTTTTTCTTTTTTTTTTCTTTTTTTTCTTTTTCATTTCTTTTTCTTCTTTTCCTTTTTTTTCTCCATGTTTCTTTCTTCTTGGAAAAGCAGAGGAGGCGTGGAAGGCGTTAAAGCCGACCACCTCCTCCCCCATAATGGTGGTCCTCTTACAGTGGCGGCGGCGGCGGCGACCACCCTCGATGGAGGCAAATCTCGATGACATGACCTCGGCCACCCGAGCATGACCATGCCTGGTGACTGCAATCGGTCCGATGGAGGGAAAGAAGAAGAACAAAAATAAGAAAATGGAGGGTCCAATTTTTCCATCAAATCCGGCGACTCGTTGGTGTAAATCAAACTGATGATAGTGGCTTGAGGAACTGGAAGAAGATAAACAAAGAAGTGAGGGCCACTACCTTGACTCCAGTGATGAAAACGATGGTGAATCGATAATGGTTTCTCTGAACCTACCCACCTAAAAATCAAAGGGAATCCGGTGGTTTTGCCAGCATAAAATTTGAGATGGGAAGTGGTGTGTAAGAGGATGATTTAGGGGCCTTTTATAGGCCAAATCTAAGGGTCTCGATCAGAGGCCGGTGAGCTCTAGGCTCGTTTTCCCAATCGAAGTCGAAGAGGAGAAGGAAGACTCCAATCGGGAGTCTTCCGTCCCTACCTCACGCATGAGGTTTTCAATTTTTTTTGGATATTACATCCTCCCTCAAAATAATTTTATTCTCAAAATTAGTATAAATTAGTATACTACAAAGTCGATAGCTTTAGATGAACCAAATTTCTATCCCATCCTTGACCTCCTACCTCTTGCTAAGAAAAGAAATTTGAATCTTTTATTATTGAAACCAAAGTTTCTGATCAACTAAAATAATTTAAATCATCACACTTTTGCTACGCATTCTGATCTAAATCTACTAAATATCTCAAGTTTGCTAAATAACCTCCAAAAGAATAAGATAATAATTTGTCAACCTCTCAAATTATAACCCAAGATACAAATTGTCCATTGAAATTCAAACTCTATGAATTGCCTCCTTAGTGACCATAATCTTATGCTCAAATATTCCTTAACTCACAGTCCCTAATGACCTTAAACCTAAGCTCCGATACCACTCTGTCACTCTCCGAACCCAGCACCCGAGTTGGATGCATTGGTCGCATACTCTCTAGGGCAAATCCTAAAGAATATACAAGGCCTAAATAATGAGTCCACAACAATACTGAAAGAATTATAAAATTTTAATCATATTTATCAAATCAAATAAATCCATCTTTATTTCACAAAATTAAAATATTTGTTTGGTATTAGAAAAGTAACTATTTAACTAACTAAAAACTCCATCGCTCGAACTCCATGCCCAACCTAACCAAAACTAAGCATCCTGCAAATCTAAAAAAAAAAAAAAAAAAAAGAAAAGTTGTGAGCTTTACAGCCCAGTAAGAATTTTTCACACTTACACCAGCATGAGTATAAAATATCTTTTAGCAAATATATATAACTGAATAGAAAATAATCATATTCATAACAATTAAATAATATCATCATATATAATTCCATTAAATACATCATATATCATCAATCAACGATTCTAATCAACATTAATTCAATGATATTGCTTATCATTTACTGATTAACATAATATTATTATTCTGACACTGGACTAGACCTGCTCATGCTCTAATCCATGGTAAGCCACCACGTTTTTATCCATGGCCGACAACCATATCTCAGTTTATAGCTGACATCACAATACCATATTTCACACGTGCCAGCTAGTCCAGATATCCATCAATTAAATACTGTTCATCATCTTGATTTGACTTCAATATTAAACCTAATCATAACCATGCTCCAGCCCATGGCAGACCAAAACATATGCCACGTTTCACACATAGTCGACTAGTCCACATGCTTCTTTTTTTCATGCTTTAAGTTATTCTTTCCAGCGTTAGATTGATTACAACCATGCTCCAGCCCGTAGCAGGCCAAATATATGCTGCACCCGAGCTTGAGGCTGACCCAGCACATACCACGTTTCTTGTATGGTCGAACAATCCAAACACTGCCCATGCTCCATCTATATTATTAAAAATCATAATTTGATTTTCGATATTAGATTAGTCATAGTCATGCTTTAGTCCGTGGCAGGCCAAGTCGCACCCTAGTCCAAGACTGATCTGGCATATATTCCATGTTTCTTGCATGACTGGCTAGCCTAGACGCCGCCCATCCTATTAATTATATTAAATCATGTTTTTTTACTTAGCAATTATTAAGCATCAATTAATCATAATTTAAATAATAATAGTTAAAAAATGTGTAATATCCATACCGATAAATATAAAATATACATCAATCATAAATTAATTTTCATAAACATGTGGGTGATCATGTTGAAGAATCCTTACCTCTATCGACGATTGACTTAATACAGAAATCGATGATCCTCTGGATCTATGGACTCGAAGTCAATTAAGGTGTTTTGCTCGACACCTTATTCAGACAATCACATCTTTATATGATCAGAATCAAACATAAAAGTTATATATGAAGAAATTATGGATAAACAGATCCAACATTATGGTTCAAGATTCATTCAAAGACTAGCTAGTCAGTCCAAGTTTTTTAAAACACCTGGATCCTTCATGGTCCATAAAATTTTTAGAGAAAGAAAATTTTTAGAGAGAGAAAGTGGAGAGAGAAACTTGGAGAGAGAGAAAATGGAGAGAGAAGGTAGAGAGAGGAGAGTGGAAAGAGAGAGAAAACTCTTTTTCTCTTTTTTTTTCCTTCTTTTTCTTTTTCTTTTCTTTTCTTTTCTTTTTCTTCTTTTCCTTTTTCTTTTTTTTTTTTTTTTTTTTTTTTTGCTTCATGTTTCTTTCTTGTTGGAAAAACAGAGGAGGCCGTGGAAGGCGTTAAAGCCGACCACCTCCTCCCCCGTAATGGTGGTCCTCTTGCGGTGGCGGCGGCCACCCTCGATGGAGGCAAATCACGACAACACGACCTCGGCCACCCTAGCACGACCACGCCTGGCGACTGCAGTCGGTCTGGTGGAGGGAAAGAAGAAGAACAAAAATAAGGAAACAGAGGATCCGATTTTTCCATCAAATCCGGCGACTCGCCGGTGTAAATCAATCCGATGATAGTGGGTTGAGGAACTAGAAGAAGATAAAGAAAGAAGGGAGGGCCACTACCTTGACTCCGGTGACGAAAACGAAGGTGAATCGATAATGGTTTCTCTGAACCTACCCACCTAAAAATCAAAGGGAATCTGGTGGTTTTGCCGGCAGAAAATCGGAGATGGGAAGCGGTGTGTAAGAGGAGGATTTGGAGGCCTTTTATAGGCCAAAAATAAGGGTATCGATGGGAGGCCGGCGAGCTCTAGGCTCCTTTTCCCAACTGGAGTCGGAGAGAAGGAAGACTCCAATCGGGAGTCTTCCGTCCCTGCCTCACGCGCAAGGCGCGCGTGAGGTTTTCAAATTTTTTTCTGGGATACTACAATATCGAGTGTTGAGATGGGGGTATGCCCTGTACCAGACGGTATAAGGTGGTATGGCAAACCTTGAGCCAAACCAATGACTCAATCCCATGGTAAGGTCAGTCGACGTGCGGGGTTTAATAACCATGCTTTTAATCCTTGGTTACCAAAGTGTCACATGAGATCTCTAGATTTTTGTTTTCATTCTCATCCTTTATGATTATGCCATTGATTCTAGGTTTCATTATTGAATTCTGCTCAAAATCCAATTTTTGTCCGGATAATATCCTATATTTGGATGGGAAAAACACCTGGATATAACCAATATGCGATTTACATCATATCCTTTTAGAACAAATATGATTTTTCGTTGTATCCATTTAGGACAAATATGGATATTAATTTTGGTATGCTTTAATATTTGTACCTATATCCATATCGGATGAAAAAAATGTAGACACAAATATGGATGATGGTAGTATGCGATCCATATCCAATATTCCAATCCATTTCCGGCCCTAGGAAGATCCTTACATGAAACTAGATCTGGGTCATCAGGGCATGTTGATGTTAGAAAACAGGAATGCATCATATACATCCTTCCTGGATTGCACATTTTTTTATGAGATCAAATGTGAACTAAATGGTATGACCCATCTTCTCATCTTTTTCCTTTTCAAACTGTATGCACAGATGCTTAAATTCATCAAACAAAAAAGGTGACCAAGTTGCAATATCGCTCTTCAAGCTCCCCAAACCCATTATCTTTACCAACAAAGATAGCCTACTATGGATCACTTTTAGACAACATGTCAGGTTGTTCCCAACTGGTAATTGATTTTCACCTGCTATCGATTATGAGTAGGCATACGCTAGTAGGTAGGTCGGCTAAAGTACAGACTAGAATGTAGCATGTATCATGCACATATCACTTTATTTTTTATAAAAAATAAAATTTGTATAAATAAATAACAAATGCTACAAGGATTTGAACCTCTGATCTTGTGGGTCACAACCATATGGAGAAAGGGAAATGCACAAACCTAATGTGGATTAGGAAGAGAAGGGTGAGGAAATGCATGATGGGGAAATGTGGACGGTTGGACATGCCTCGTGCATGGACACACTAAAAATCTTGGCATGGTAGAATAGATCTAGTTCTTATTCCTCACTACAGGTGGCTGATCCAATCTGTATGAGACCAGATCCATAGCAGCCACTACTTTTTACTGAATATCTACATGATAAGTTACCTATTTTTCGTTCTTTAATTCCATAGTCAGCTTCAAGTTGGGGATATTTATGACCTTTTCTCTGTGATTTGATGAATAAATCTGCTTCTCTGTGTATGATAAAAGACCAGTGTGGGTTCTAAGATGGGTAGTCCTTTTTTCACAACTTGCAGCTGAGAATAGCTTGTGCTATATTAACACACAGAGTAACGTATACAAGAAAATTATTTTCTTGATCTTATTAGATGTAATGCAGGATCTCGTTAGGGAGTCTCTATGTCTTCATGTAAGTAGTTCTAGTGTATCATCACCTTTAAAATTTTAAAAGCTGCTTTGGTTTTTTTCTGCTGACTTGACAAATCATTGGATTTCTTTTTTTTTTTTTAATCTTCTTGTCTTCATGCTAGTTTGAAGACTATTTCTCAGATATAGTAATATGCTTTGAGGAAGTTAAAATTTTTTGCATTTATCTTCAATTTAACTAACTTTTGACCTTTTTTAGGTGATGTAAGGATTTTTTCCCCCTTTTCTGATTTGACCATTCTTGCAGTATTTTGAACTTCAGGATTCTTTTTCATTTTTATTGATTTCTTTTTTGCATGAATGAACCAGCTTTGATTTCCTAATAGTGTATGTAACTTTGTTCTCCTATAATGTGGCCATCCTCACAATATTGTGGACTTTCAGGTATTTGTATCAAGAAATTGATTATATCAATGAAGGAAAGAATGCTGATAGATTTCGTCGAGAATTTAGAAACATAAAGTGGATTCGCGTACCTGTATGTTTCTTGCACTATAAGACCTTTTCTTTTATGTCTGCATCCTGCTCCTCAAGAAACTCTTCCTTCATATCACTCTTGGTATTGGAATCTGGGATGTTTTTATCTAAAAATATATAATGGATTTTCCTTTGTAGCTCATCCATTGGGATCATACATCTACCAGAGTCTTGACCTTGGAGTATGTTCCAGGTTGGTGTTACTGTGTCACTACTTACAAGCATAGCCTAAATGTAACTGGCATTGACTTGATCAAGAAATTATAACACCTTACATAGCTTTTATTGTGATTGTATGCCTAATTGATTCACTATAATCACTTTATTAAACAGGCATAAAGATAAATAGTCTCGATCAGATAGATGCAAGGGGCTTCAGTCGTTCGTTGATGGCTCGACGTGCAACCGAATCATACTTGATTCAGGTAAATTGTTTCACCATTCTAGCTGAAGTAAATGGCGGATTTGTTTTTGAGAACTAGGATGCAAGAAATATCGGCTGAAACCATTCTTGAGGTAAATGTTGAATTTCATTCTCTTTCTTTTTGGCTGTCAGAGTCACGAACAAACACTTTCAAAAATACAGCCACCCCTTTCAACCTTTACAAGATCCATCAGCCTAATAGGGTCATCATGTCCAAGGCCTATGTACAAGTCCAAAAGGAGGCTAACCAGTCAGCTGGCTGATTAGCATGTGTCTGTCACTTGGAAGAAAGGGAGCAACCGTATGTACATCCAGATGTCAAAAGGACAAAAATGGCAGGCTTCCATTGGTGTTGGTTGGTAACCAGGGATGGATTGCTTTCCAACACAGTTGGGATGCACTCAACTGCTGCGTCACATAGGCAAGTCTGCCTGAGCAAAAAGAAACTCAGTTTCAGCAACCATATCGCATAGGGAGGATGGAGCCTGCACAACCAGGACCCGACCATGATCATCCTGAATTATGAATCCTCTGCTCACCAATAGGATGCTCTGCCATATGCCACAGGGAAGAGACATCCAATTTAAGTGTTTAGAGGTCCATGGATAACCAGGACCTGCCAGTTTGTTAACCATAGCCTGTGGGCCTGAGGAAAAGCAGATATAGCAGCCAAGAGTTCATTCACCTGGTGGACAATCGGTGAGATAGGAGCTCCTGGACACTGGTTGATTGTTGCAAAGACGACATGTTTATGGGCTTTCCATAGCCAGCATCCTGTATATGCAGAGTGACTGAGTGGTAGATGACATTGATAGTGACTGCTTCAAATCCTTGAGAAGCTGAACAATTGGCGTCGACTGGGAAGCAAAGGAATTAATAGACGAAAGCAGCCGGCCAGCTGCCAAGTAGAGCTGGCAAATGGACAAGCCAGGAGGACATGATCAAGTTTATCATACCGATACTAACATCAGGGACATTTTGAAATAGAATCAGACGCCTCTAGCTGTCTGGAATATGCTGGAGGGGGGATAATATCTCAACCTGCCTTCACCAAAAAGGATGGTTAGGGATTGCTGCAACTTAGCTTTGCAGACCACACCATGACTATATGTAGCTTTTCTATCTCACTCGCATTGCAGGCGCAGTTTAAATCCCCTTAGGACCTAGTTTCCTTATCAATTTTACTTATTTCATTGATGGTTGATTCCTTTATAACTTTTTCAACTCTATGTTGGGGTGGTTGTGGAGAGGTTGGGTGATTATTAGAGAGGTACCGGTGTTAGAGATCTGTGCATCTATGTCCAGGCTTTCACTGTTACAACCACGGTTTCTTTTTAAAAAACAAAAAAAACAAAATTGGAAGTTTTCTGGTGGTCTCCCTGAACATTATTCTTTAACTCAAAATATTTGACTAGATACTGATTTTTGGAATTGATTGCAAGATTTTCTATCAAATAAGAAAGGCAGTTTGTAATCAAATTATGTTCTCCATGTTGTTCACATGCCCTTTCAGGGATCTTATTTTTGTTAATATCTATCTACCTATAATTTAGTGCATATTAATTGTTGGAATATCCTATGAAATTAAGGAGCATAATAGACTATAATGCTAACATTCTGCTATTTTCTGCTAACTCAGATACTGAAGATTGGCTACTTTCATGCTGATCCCCATCCAGGCAATATTGCTATTGACATGGATGGGTCACTCATCTACTATGACTTCGGAATGATGGGAGAAATGAAATCTTTCACTCAAGAGAGATTACGTGAATTGTTCTATGCAGTCTATGAAAAGGATGCAAACAAGGTACCTCTTATTTTTGCGCAGCTGTGTTGCATCCCTATACAAACAATACCAGAGTATTTAATAGACAGGAGCTATTCTAAACATTGGATAACTTTCTGATACATGCATTGTTAATGTTTATCATGTACTTCCTTTTTGCTATTATAATGTCAGCTTTGCTGACTTAAAGTTATTGTCATATAGAAAGTAGTCAGTGCTATACTCTCTGTATCTCAGATAATCCTGATTACCTACATGAAAGAGGGTGTGTATGGTTACTGAAACAAGCAGGTTATAAACAGATGTAAGTATGACACAAGGCCATACTAGACAGGCTGCAGATGACTGAGTGCACTGTCAAGGATAGTATTTTATCAAACTGTTTTTTTTTTTTTTGGAAACTATTAATTTTATAATGTCAAAATGTAGGTTTCTATCACTCACTGACTTGATAACTGCATGAGATCAGTGTGTTTTGATATTCAGAAATTGAATACAAAAAGGCACACCTCGAAGCTTCAATTTTTCTGATGAGAGTGTATGTTTATGGTTTCAGTCTAGTTAGTACTCATTTACAAGGCCCTGTTTAGATGCTGGTTATGTGATGGTTATGGGTTAGCAGTCTAACCAACCAAACAAGAGCCTAAAATGGCATGTTAAACTTAACCAGTCAGCATGCTAAACAGCAGCTTAACCTAGTTAACTTTTCCCTTAGGGATGGTGAAATAAGTTAACCATGGGAGCTTTTGTTATCTCCGTTTACCTTTTCGCTTTCAACAGAACTTATTCCAATGGTTTTATCCAAGCAGCGAACAATTCTAACACTTGATTAATTGATAGGGGAGCAGTTAGAAATGGTTTTATCCATGGTATGCTGAACCGCCCGGAACTGCCTGGTTTAGGGCATATCGA
Source organism: Cocos nucifera (assembly GCA_006176705.1). Lineage (NCBI taxonomy): Eukaryota > Viridiplantae > Streptophyta > Magnoliopsida > Arecales > Arecaceae > Cocos > Cocos nucifera. Next base: position 1,607,963 of record QRFJ01000097.1, read on the forward strand.
AGCAAACCAGCGCAGAGCTAGGATGGTTTGCCCCTTATTTTTGAAAAATCCATCAAACCGCTCCAAACCATCCGGTTTGGAGCCGAACCAGTGCAAACCTCTCGATTCTGTTCCAAACCATCTAGTTTGCACCAATACATGCCAGTTCGGCCCCCCTCCCTTTTAATAGTTGGGAGAGGCCTGAGAAGGCCTCCCGAGTCTTCTCATGCCCTCTATTTTCATTTTTTTCCAACCCACCCCACGCCCCCTCCCCCCCAACCCCACCCCCGAAAAAATTCGCAAAAAGACATCGGATTTCGACAACTAAAGGCTAGATCCAACCCAAAACAAGGTAAGGTATCTCTCCCCCACCTCATTTCTTCTTTTTCTATTCTTTTCATTATTTTAGCTTTCCCCCACCTTATTAATGTAATAAAACTTTTATCTATTTACCCCCAATTAACATTCATCATCCAAAATCAGTTTAAATGTCTGATTCTGATATGTACACAGCCATTGTCAGGCACATGCCTCATGTAATCTCAGTAGCAGATGCTGTACTAGTACCATGCTGGTATAGTGTCGGTGTGGGGTTGGTTTGGTGTACTGAGACTTGCTACGCCCCCGCTACAGAGGTGGGTACCAGTATGTGTATGGTATTGCCTGGTATGGGGCGGTGCGAATACCAATATGGTATGGTATTGCCTGGTTTGGGACAGCGCCAACCAAGATGGTGTCCTATATTCTGGAATCTATATAGGTGCTATAATGGCTGCTATCACTTGTATTTTAAACTATTAAGGGAGAAGGTTTCAGTACCACCATGCTGAAGAATCCCACTGCTCACTAAGTATGCTGACTAAAATCATCCCTTTATTTCTTTAAGTTGTTATGTTTGGCAGTGTTGTTTGGCGTAATAAGCTACTTTCGTACAGGTAATAAGATGTCTCATTGATCTCAAAGCACTACAACCGACAGGAGACTTGTTACCGGTTCGTTTAACCTGCTACTTGTTGCTTAGATGTTGCTTAAAAATCAGATCATCATGCAGTCTGATCTTTTCTTTTATTGCTATCTAGGTGCGGAGGTCTATACAATTTCTCCTGGATAAACTTTTGATTCAGACACCTGATCAGCAACAGACTTTGGCTGCAATTGGTGAGGTGTGTTGCAAGCTTAAATAAACAAGAGACTGAGCATTCTTGTACATTTGCTGCTTAAGAAGTCTTATGTGGGCGAAACTTTGGTCATTCTTTGCAGGATTTGTTTGCCATAGCAACAGATCAAACACTCTGTTTTCCATCCTCCATGACCTTTGTCATGAAGGCATTTTCAACTCTTGAAGGTGCAGTTCTTACATCTGTAGCAGTGGTTTTAGTAATAAGTACAAACTCCTTGTTTCTCACTCCATTGATTAATTCATGGGAACTTATTACCATCATTTGAAGTGCCTTTGGAAACTCCAAAACTGAGTTTGGTTTTGTGTTCTGGCTGAAACTGACTTGCAAGGCCATTCTTTTTTTTCTTTGTGGGGCATAGACTGAAAAATTTTGAAACTCCAAAACTGATCTGATCCAAAACTGGGTTTGGTTTTGTGTTCTGGCTGAAACCGACTTGCAAGGCCATTCTTTTTTTTTCTTTGTGGGGCATAGACTGAAAAAATTTAGCTAAAAAGTCTTGTTTTACAGCATTATCATCATGTTTTTAGTTTGCTCTTGGATGATAAATTAAGCATCTAAAAAGCATTTATTGCAAAATTAAGCTTGAATCTTGCTGATCTTGAATAGAATTATTTTCACACAAATATTGGCGGCAAGATATTTATGCAAAAAGTAAGTAAAATATGTTCTTAAGTTGGTGCTTAAAACAAGGTTCGCTGTCCAGGTACTGGGCTTGGTACCGATGTGAAGCTATTACTATGTCAGTAGAGGACTGGTTCGGTGTACCCAGTGTTAGTATGTCACCCATACCGCATATCAATACTGAACTGCTGCGGCATGGTACACCCCATACTGTCCGATTTCGCAACAATATGAAAAACCTTGGTTTAAATTGAACCATACTAAAGATCTTGTAAAACATGGCTAAATCTTATGAAGTATCACATAACACCCCGAATTCATAAAAAAGTTTTTTAATTAAAAAAATTGGCATGGATGTATGTATTTGGTGTATAAAATTTTGGCCAAATGGTATAGAATATATACTTTATATTTCAAAATTTTCTTTAAATTTTGTATATTTGTGTATTTTTTTCTCTTTGATTTTTTTTACAATTTTTAAAAGTGCCAAACTGTGGAAATTTTAAAGTAATATAAGCGGCAATTTGAAAGTTGAAAGTTGAAACTATATGCATGTGGTGGAATGATGTCTAGAGTGCTTAGCTTTTCTTCTTCATGTTTTGATTTTTTTTTTTTCTTTAACATGAGTTTTTATTATTTTTTAACTAAGATCTTGAGACTTGAATTGAAACCATTGGTCCTGGAAAAATCAAAACTCATTTGATCCGGTTGAAATAAAACAAAGGATACCAAGTTTTCAGACCTTTGTTATGAACTCTCCTCTAGAATCTTTGTTATATGAGTGAGAATAAGTAACATCATTGCAGACTAACTTGTGAGGGGTGGAGACTATAATGTGCAAAATATATGATAGAGATTTAATATTATGCAAGTCTTATTAGCAGAGGAGTTTATCGGGTAGTTACATTTTTTATATGCAATAAATTATATAGAATCAGTACCATATTTGTTTACTAAGTATGATTTCTGTTGCAGGTATTGGTTATTCATTAGATCCAGAATATTCTTTTGCAAAGATTGCAGCACCATATGCACAGGTGGCAAAATTAATCTCCCTTTAACTTATCAACCGTAACAGACCTTGTCCTCGCTTTCACTCTAAGCAAAGCCTTTCCCAAGTGCTCTCATGACTGCCATCCATGTTATCCTAGTTCCTTTCTCACCTCTTTTTAAATCATTTTAGACAGATTCAAGCATCTTGCATTGTGCAGGCCTCCTCAACTCATTTTTGCATGCCCACAATATCTTAATATTTCTCCACCTCTCTGAGTTTTTTGAATGTAGATACTTTTCCTTCTCCATTATACCTGTTGCCAACCCTCAGCCACCATGACCACCACACACACACATTCATATAGGTAAAATGACAATCTCAAGCCTTAAGTATCTGGGACCAGTTTTATGAGTCCCCATTCAACAAGCATTCCTATTTAGGTCTACTCTGATGTTATTTTGACTTTTAGTCTTTTCCATATACCTCAGGGTTTTCAGCCATGTTAACTTGTGCATACCATCTTTCGCCTGCTTACTTTAAAAAAGATTTCAATATTCTTAGTTATTGAAGCCCCCGTTCCTTGCTATAAATAATTTGTATTGTCTCACTCTCAATTCTGTATTTAACTTGTGCAACATTGCAAGTCCTCTAATGTACTTATTTTTCATTCCATCCTTCCAATTTTTTCCTCACAAGCATCTCAACATCCTTATTTGCTCTTCCTTAACTAATTTTCTCAGGTCCACTTTATTACCCAACATTTTGAGCCTTACAGCATTGCAGGACTCATTTTTGTTTATAGTTTTTTATTTAAGTTTCAAAGATATGCTTGAAACTTGCTTCTTATGTCTGCATGATATACTGTAAAACTCCAGGAATTACTAGACATAAGACAGCAGCAACGCAGTGGAGCAGAACTCGTTGAGGACATACAAAAACAAGCTAATGATGTACAGCCTCTAGCACCTTGTTGATTTCTTTTAGTATCTCCTTTAGAATTTTGCAGCAGTATGCTTCTTGAATATCAATATTCCTTGTGTTCAGTCACGTAACTACTTTTTAAGCTATGCATGATGACTTCTAATGTATGGCATGATCATACATGTAGCTTAAAAAGCAGTTGAACATGATCATCATGATGTCGATAATGATAATGATGGCGAACTGCTTTTTAAGTTATACATATGGACATGCCATTAGCTGAAAGTCTTTGTATCGATTACAACCATTTTGCACCATTACCCAAGAAGAAGAGATTATTCACTTCAGGTATCACCTTTTTGATTTAGATTTAGAGATGAAATCACCTGATCAGTTCAGCTCAGAATTTGTTTATTTATTTTTTCTAGTTTGCCCCTACTTTATGAACTTCTCAACCATAATTCTTTCGGTTATTTATGATGGTCTAGTAACATGAAATTATTTGCTTTTGTGCAAAGGAATTTATTATGCTTTACCGCATAATATTGATTCTGATACTGACATAACTTATGACACTGTTATACAAAATAGCTGATGAAGTAAAAACCAAACTGACAGCCATGGGGATCCAAGTGCAACATGACTATCGAATTACAAATATCACTAGAGGTGAGTTTGAACTTTTAATCATTGTCTTTATCATGATAATCTCCATCTTCATTAAAATCATAGGATGTGCTGGTCTTGAACAATATATAGCGAGTAATCAAATGCAAGGTTTGCCAAACCAATACTGGAGGGCATACCGGCTGGTGATCGATTTCGCCTGGTATGGCTCTGTTCCCTGCCATTCCAAGGCATATCGATAAAGGGAGAGCTCGAGAGGGAGAAGAAGAGAGAGAGAGAGAGAGAGAGAGAGAGGGAGGGAGGGAGGGCCCGGAATAGGGAATCCCTTTTTTAATTTGCTAGTTTCAAACAAAAGTCGGCAACTTATCTCCCTCTCTCTTTTTCTCTCTCTCCTTCCTTTCCCACCATTTCGAACTGAAGTAATAGATCGTGCCAGTAACTGACTGGTCTCCATTGTTTTGAACCAAGGCAAAGAACTATGCCAGTAACTGATTGATCTGATTCAGTAAAACCAAGCAACTTGGTACGATTCAGCAAACCTTGATCAGACAGCTCTGTTACCAGAAAATTAAAGAGTTCTAGCTTGCTAATTTGGGGTTTGGAGGTCATATAATAAGTGGTTGCTTAGAAAGTAGAGTTAAAAAAGCTTTCTAAAAAAAAGATAGATAGTTAGCCAACAGATTTTTGATTGGGGCTTTTTGGCAGATGGTACTTTCATGTTGTTTAAATTTTCTAGTGGGAAAAAATGGGTAAAATAGTGTGAGTGATAAGAAAAGAGTAAGAACTTACCTTTTACTCGTCTCCTTTTGTGCAAGCACAAAAGAATGCATGGTCTTTAATGATGAACTTTTCTAATCCTTTATATGTTGGAACAACTTTTCATAGTCAAATTTTGAATCCCCACAAAGCCTTATATGTAAGATAACTAAGCTACTAAAAACTTAATATTTATGACTGTATAGCTTACCCAGTCAACTAATGAGTAAGATAAAATTTGACACACTAGTCCTGCTCAAATATTTCCCCTAACTCTACAAAAACTAGGACACACATGACTCACTTGTCATATGGCTTTCTGAAATATGTCTGGGCAAATATTAAGTAATTATCATTCTAAATTGAACGAAAAAACTAAAACAGGAAGACTAGTTTACTTAAATCTGCATGCCCCAAATTCTCCTCAACATCTTTTATAACATATGTCAGGTTTCTATAACTACAATCTTATATTTGGTGTAATTTCATGAACTAAAATCTAGTTCTTTGTAATTTCAAAAAGATGTTGAGTTGGAGATCACCAGGTAGTATATCTTCAAGTTCGCCATAACTGAGAGGTAAACTTATGAAGTAGTTTCTTTGAATGTTTGTCAAGTTATCCTTGGGAGCTTATACCTTTGGGATCAAAATGCAGTCTTCTACAGATAGTAGAGGAAGTATTGTCTCATAAAAGATAGGAAGGAGTTCATGATCAATGCCTCCAAAATATAAGAAAACATAGACATTATGATGGCTGCCTAGGCAAAGTGACTTGTTAATGCCTGCAGGAAGTTGGTGATGATGGTATAAGAAGCCAATACTGCTTATGGAGGCCAAGCTCTCGCCTCTTGCTTCCACCGACCGATCAATCGAGATCGAAGAGTCGTTATAGTCATCGTTGATGAGGAAGGACACAAGGAGCGTCCCTACCATGAAGTTCAGATGCTGGAGCAAATCAAGTGGTTTGCTGAGACCCAAAAGCAAAGAAGAGCAATGGCAGAAACTATCTTCGAGCAAAGTCAGGTGGTTTGACCACGAGATGGGGAAGCAGGCATTTTTCCACCTTCAATCTTGATTTAGCAGGAGCTAAATCTCCTATATAGAGGGGTCTCTGATCTAGGAGGATCTCTATACTCGATCTAGATCACTTTGACCACTATGAGTATAGCTGGATAGGGTCCAAGAGCAAGATCCATTGGATCAAAAAGCCGAATTATGCAGCAAACTTTCAGAGACCACAACTTGATTGTACAGCACCTAATATAGTTGATCTTTTTTTTTTTTTCAAGACTATAACTTTGGGCCAACCCCCTGGGGGGGTTGAATTGAGCTAAAATTCCATCATATGGATCCCTGGTCAAGTCGAAACTTTCGTTTCTAGGAAAGACATTGACCAAAGGTTATCTTCCAATCTATGAAGAATTAGGTGAAGCAACAACAGACAAAGTTGATGTACAAGTTACGATCTCCCTATTATAGAATTTTAGTATTTTTTGTGATTATTTATATTAGTCATTTTTAGAGATCTAGTCATATTCGAACTAGAAAGAGAAATCCGATCCGAATTGTACAAGAGCGAACCTTGCTATTATAAATAGGGGCTATATACCCAAGTTTTTGAGGTGTGAGAATCAATCAACAAAAAGGGGGACTCAAGCCCTGTTTTTGAAATTCTTCCATTTTTTCTAGTTTTCTTTTGAGAGATTTGAGTTGAACAGATTGAGAAAAATCTTCCTTCTCCCTGATCGGATCATTTGGGGTGCTCACCCATTCATCATGAGTAGTTTGTTTAAGCTCAAGCTCTCCTTCTTACTGTGGTCTTCTTTAGCTTTCCTCTTATACATATTATCAATTTAATATATCCTTTTTCACATATATCTTATCAGGCTTACTTCATCTAGACTCTATAAATATTTCATAAGCACAATTCTTTGTGGAATTAATGATGAAGAAAGATTCATAAAGCCACTTCTAAGTTTGGCTGTTAATATTTGATTATTTAATTGATAATTAACTATTTTTCCCGGTAATCCACTTTTACATCCTCAACTTATTAGTACATATTCTTTAGGCATACGAAAGCCCAATTCTTCCTAACTAAACAGTAAAACAAATCCAGCCATCTAATTTCCTAGAAAAGAAAAAAATGTGGTGTCACATGCATGTTGCTATTACATAAGCATATTTATCAAGACTAGGACAAGTGTAACAAATCAGCTTTCGGAACTCCCATTTACCAATTTCCACAAGCAAAAAAGGGACATTCTCTTGTCCTTTTTTTGCTTCCACCATGTAGGCTTAGTTTGTCCCCTTGTTTTCCTAAATCCATAAACAAAGGGTAGAATAACTCTCCTTAGTTATTCCTTGTTTATATCTTTGTTTTACATGCCTATGCATATGCGTTGCTTTTCCTCACTTCTCCTTGTTACACTTGTTTTATTGGTCTCTCTTTGTTCCCCATATGGAGTCACGGCATTGGAGGCCTGATTGCCATTTTATAAAATTGCCATTTTATAAAATTTCCCTTTTTATCACCAAGATAATGGGCAATCACACATCTCAAAAATTTTATCTTCATTTCGCAAAATTTTATCATTACTGCAAACCAAAATCATATCTTCATTTCATCAATAAATCTTATTTGTTTTTTAAGCAATACCTAGGATTTGAACTATGGGCTCCTCCAAGGTTAAGACTTTAGAGAAGAGCTGCTAACCGAGGTAACTATTGTTGACCACAAGTATTATCTCTAAAAGTACTAAATTCACGCTTGTTTTTCCATTTTTTGTATTTAGCCTACGGAAATTAGGCACTTGTCAATAATTTTAAACTGATTGTAGGCTCATTTTATTTGCCATTACTGCCATGGTGATCTATATAGTTTATTTCTGTTCAACTCATAATTAGAATCTTCTAGTAACTCCTCAATAACACATGCAATCATTTGTTGCACTCTAATCTTATGGAAAAAACAACTCAACATCCACTTATAAATTACATGAAGGGTGCATCTAGGATTTAGCAGTTGGATCATTAAAAACAGTTGCAAAGCATTTCGAAAGCTGTTGCTTGATGTATGTAATTTGCAATTCCTAAAATTTGACCTTGTTTTGTCATACAAATTGATCTTCCCCCCTTAATCCTTATATTGCCTTTTCATCATTGTTTTATTTTGTTATTCAAGAGAGGTACATGCTTTATAACTTTCTTTATTCAAGAGCTTATAGGGCAATTTTAATTCACATGATCTAAGATATACTTACTTTATCTGGATTTCTTGTTGATGTTCTTTATGTCAATCTCATTTTATTCTCATTATTTCTTTATGTTTTATACTGTTTTTTGGAACAAGTTCACAAATAACACTTGTCACTACCTGTATATTACCATTTATGTGTATTTTTGCAAGAAATTATCATTTTATCTCTGGTCTCTGTGCTTCGCCACTCAATGTTTTGTATGAAACAAAAAACTCCCTATCAATTATGATATGAGGATGCATCTCATTTATTGCAGGCTAAAAATTACAGCATCTTGATGCCATACAGAATTCAGAGAATAGAAGAGTTCGTTAAACAAGTTGAGTCGGGGGATTTGAAACTCCATGTCAGAGTACTTGAGGTATTACAGAGAATATTCATTTTCAAAGAATAAAATTTCAAAATTTTCCTTTTAAACAAGTAGTGTTACATATCAGATTCCTACATAATTGCAAGTGTGAAGTGAAGGGAACTGAGTGTAGTAGCTGTTTTCCAAACACCATGGAACATCTGGTATAAATGTATTTGAATGTGTTTTAACTTTTTTTGCTTATTGGATGGTAATGCAGGATAGATTTTATGCTTTAATAAAAAAATGCAGTTGAGCTCTATTCAGTGTCATTTGTTAAATTCTTCTGTTCAGATGTTATGTAAGCTAAATCCTCTACAGGGGTTAGTGTCTAATAGAAAATATTAATGGCAGCAAGTAGGGGTCCTATGTTGAGCGTCATTGTGAAAATCATCAGCATGATCATTTTTGGGTACAAAATTTTGATTTAGGAACAATTTGGCCTCTACACGATAGAGCAGTAGAAGGTTGGACCGTCTATTTCTTGCTGTACTTGACAGAAAATCTATGTTATTTGATGCATCTTCTGTCAGAGAAGGAATTTAAATCTTTGTTTCAAAAACGAGCCCCTCGAATCTTTATCAGCAACTACAATAATTTCGTCATCTCATTTGTATATCTCATGTTTGCGTTCAAGTCTCAGTCTTTCTGATCTTTTCATATATTTCTTTGCTTTGTCATGTTTTTATGACATGTTATTAGCTATACATTGATGATATACATACTCATTTCTCCAGTCGGAAAGAGCTGCAAGGAAAGCCTCAATATTGCAGATGTCTGCTATGTATACTGCTATGAGTGGAACCTTGTTGAATGTTGGGGTGACATTAAGCAGCCAAGGGAATGAAGCTATGGCATATGGATCGGTCATTGGTGCTGGTAAGTGGCTCAGTCATCTTGTTGTTGAAAAATCTCAATGTTTTTAAACTGTGCAAACATGCAGCTCTTCTTGCGTTCATGCCAATGTATTATAGGCTATCTAGGTTACATAATATTCCCATCTAGGCTTAGGTTGCAAAATCAACCATTCTCTGTGCATGTATGCCCTACTAACCTCATCCTCCTATTTTCTTCCCAACCAGTACTTGAAGATGACACTTCTTAAGTTTAATGCACAATTACAGGTCTTTCTGTGTTTATGCTAGTGGTATATGTATTACAATATAAACTAAGTTTTAGGTGTCCATTCTGCACAGTGTATTCTTGTGGTTTAATGAGCTTCCATCATGAAGTCTTCCACCTGGATGCACAAAGGCGTGGACGTTATTGCATCCATCATGCATGAATAAATACTCATTTATGTCATGAGAAATATACAGATCAGCCAAACCCCCTTCGCCCCCATCTCCTGCGATCCTGCTCCCACCTTTACGCCCAACAAACTTCTCCGCCCCTGCTCAACCAAATTTCTCTCTGCTGCTCTTGATCTCCCTCTTCCTAAGCCCACATCACTCCAGGCCATGCTTTCCCAATACAATCCTGTGCTTCCTTCAGTTACTCTAGGTTTCCAACTTGTTTCCGTCTTCAACTGTTTAGGTCGGCGCACATTAGGATGCTCCTTATATCGCACCATCCCTTGGATGAACCAGGGAACAGCTGCGATGCATGGAATTGATGGATCACGGAAGTGCTTCTCCATCCACAGAATGTCCTGGGGTTGTGGTTGCCATACATGGTGGCCCCAATCCCTTCTATGCAAGTAACCCATTCCCTACCATTTTGTATCCATGCCTTCTTTTTTATGCTTCATAGCCTAAACGCACATCTATAAGGTTACACATATTGTAAGAATAAATTCTCTATATTTTGCTCGGGTTTGGCTGTAGCATTCAAATACATTCACTCAAGACGATTTTCTTCTGTTCATTTTGGTCTGAAAAGCCGATAAAGGGTTATGGGTTGATTTAACTTAATTCCCACTCCATTGCTAACATGCAGGTATTTTCTTAACATTAGTGATCGGATCCATGAAAAGAGTGAAACAACTAGACAAACTTGAGAAGATGATTTGACAACCTTTTGGATGTGGTATAATTTTTATTTGGATTCCATTCTTCCAAGCCTCAAGCTTCATCGCAATCCCGTCCGGGTTATTGTATATGAATATAGATGTGGAAGTTTTTGTCCATTCATACGGTCTGAAAGAAATGTAAGACTATTGTTATATATATTAATGCAATGTGCTGGATTTTTCCTGTGAAGTTGGGCTTCAAATCTATCCTATTCCCCACACGCCGGAAGATTGGAGATGATTTGAGATGTTTATCATACTAACCGCCCTTCTGTGCGATGCTTGCAAACTGACCATCAAAATACGAGACCACGAGCACCACCCTGCCCTCAAACTTGTTTAAGCCCTTTGAAATTAAGCATGAATCTTTTAAAGGAGAGTGACCCGGAATTTACCGTTCACAATAGCGAATGGGGCATTTATGATCAAGGAAGCCCGATGAGATGCGCGAAGTCATATGAGAGATTGGAGATGTGTCTGATTGCAACGCTGAAGTTAAAATAGGAATAGGATGATCTTCCTCGAAGATCATAGGGAAATTGGCTGGAATGTTTTTTAAGTCATTCATTCTCGTTTCGGAGTCCAACTCTCTCCAACCAAATATATTTTTCATTCAATCATCATGAAAACCAGTCAATTGAAGCACTTGCACAAAAAATTCCGCTTCTTATTACTAATAAATGGGTAATCAAATATTTACTTTCATTTCCCTACTAGCTTGTATAGAGGCTGCATCATCTTATTTATTTATTCTCGGTACCTATACTCTTTGGTGGTGCATTAGCGGGCAATGATAATTTAGATTATCTAATAATTTAGATTAACTGCAATTCGAATGGATTATCAGTAATATTGATTATTGTATTTAATACATGTAGGTAATATTACCGTAAAATTATTGAAAATCATATGTTTGGTATGATAATTAAATTATTAATAATATAATATTAAATTTTTAAAATATTTTTAATTTAAATTTATTAAAAATCACATCTCATACACAAAGTATAAATATATATCATAAATAAATAAATATATAATATTATATTATTATATTATTATATATTATTATATAATAATAATATTATAGTAATATTATATAATATAATATTATGTTATAATATATATTATATATAATATATTATATTTTAATATATATTTATGTTTATATTATTTACTATAATATTATATTATATTATATTATTATATATAAATATAATATAATATAATATAATATATATTATATTATATATATTATTTTTTAATGAAAATATTTTCATTCAAATATGTCATATTACTAAATATTTAATAATATGGATAGTCATTTTTTTCTTATCTCATAAAAATAATTCAAGTTATCTGATAATATATATTATTAATTTAAAAAATATATATTAAATATGATAATTTAGTGAAATTTTTTTAAATTATCAGGCTACTAACGCAACCTAAATTTTTTATGGCCGTTAAACCCTTCAAACATACCTGCGCGCCCTTTTCCCAGCCGTTAAACCCTAAGCCCTCTTCCATCTCTCCCTCTTTCTCTGCCCCCGTTTCTCCCCTTGAAATTTCCCCAAATCCCGACTTCGTTTCTTCCATGAATCCTACCTCTCCAAGAAACTCTTTCTTTATCCCTGAGTTCCAACCCGCTTTGGGATTTTGCTAATCGCAGCCCCATTTTCTTGCTAACATTCCATGGATTCACCTCCAAGAACCTTCCTCCTCCTCTCCCTCTCCCTTCTGCCACTCTTACCGCTCCCAACCCCAGCCTCCCCCAAGAACATAAGCTTCGATTTCCGGTCCTTCTCCCTAGATAACCTGACCCTCCTCGGTGACTCCTATCTCAGAAACGGCGCCATCGGCCTCAACCGACACACCGGCAACCCGTCGTCGTCCAGCTCCGGCACCGCCGTGTTCAACCTCCCAATCCAATTCTCCGACCCGAGAACCAACACCTCCGCCTCCTTCTCCACCAGCTTCTCCTTCAAGATCGCCAATCCAAGCCCCGAGTCGCATGGTGATGGGCTGACGTTCTTCATCTCGCCGGATTCGCAGACGCTTGGGAGAGTGGGTCCTTATCTGGGCCTGTTCGACGAATCCAGCGCCATCAAGAACGGGTCCGCCATCGCGGTGGAGTTCGACACCGTTTTGGATGAAGATTTCGGCGACCCGACCGACAACCATGTGGGGTTGGACATCTCCAGCCCCAGATCCTTGGAAGCAGTCGATCTTTGGCCCCTCGGCATCGACCTCAGTAGCGGGAATCCGATTACGGCTTGGATCGATTATCATGGAGATGAGCAACAGCTGAAGGTTTGGGTGGGGTACTCGAGTGCTAAGCCCGAAAGGCCCGTTCTTTCAACAAGATTCTCTCTCTCGAACCATTTTACGGAGTACATGTATGTTGGCTTCTCGGCATCAGCAGTGACGAGCGCCGAGGTCCACCAGATCGAGAGTTGGAGCTTTCAGACCTTCGGGCTTCCCAGCCTGAATCTTTCTTCTCGTACCCCTCACAATGCGTCTGATACTTTGTGGAGTGTGATCCCTGTAAGACCCGTTCCAAAACTGGGTAAAAGTTCTCACAAGAAGCTGAGTTTAGGCCTTGGAATCATCGGTCCTGCAGCCCTTTGTTTTGTCCTTGTATTGTTTGTGTATGTGTCTCTTAAGAAAAGAATGGAGATTAAAACAGATGAAGAGAGCTTTAAACCAGAGTTCACGAGTGGCCCAAGACAGTTCCAATACAAGGAGCTTTGCTTGGCAACTAGAGATTTTCACTGCAGCCGGGTTATTGCGAGTGGAGGGTTCGGTACAGTCTACAAAGCCATTCATCCCGTATCGGGCATTACATATGCAGTGAAGCGATCGAAACAGTCTGAAGAAAGCAAGAATGAATTCGTTGCCGAGCTGTCTATAATCGCAGGCTTGAAGCATAAGAATCTAGTCCAGCTCCAAGGTTGGTGCACTGAGAAAGATGAGTTTCTGCTTGTATATGAATTCATGACTAACGGGAGCCTCGACAAGGTTCTTTACTCTGGACCCAATTCAGGGACATGCCCAGCACTCAGTTGGGCCCAGAGATTCAATATAGCTGCCGGGCTAGCTTCCGTTCTGATGTATCTTCATCAAGAATGTGAACCGCAAGTGATTCATAGAGACATAAAGACCAGCAATGTTTTGCTCGATGCTGAATTCAATCCCAAATTAGGAGATTTTGGTCTCGCAAGGCTGATGGAACGAAATAAGAGCCCTGTCTCAACTCTGACTGCTGGAACAGTGGGATACCTCGCCCCTGAGTATCTCCAGTATGGGAAGGCCACAGAGAAAACTGATGTTTTTAGCTATGGTGTGGTGGTGCTTGAAGTTTGTAGCGGAAGAAGACCTGTAAGCAGAAACGGTGGCCAATCTACCAAGGATGTGAATCTGGTGGACTGGGTGTGGGGTTTGTACTCAGAGGATAAGCTTATTGAAGCTGCAGATGGCAGACTAAATGGTGCTTTTGATAGGGAAGAGATGCTGAGGCTGTTGCTAATTGGCTTGAGTTGTGCAAATCCCAATTCAGTGGAGAGGCCTTCCATGATGAGGGTTCTTCAGATACTCAACTCTGAGGCAGAGCCTATGACCGTGCCTAGAAAAAAGCCATGCCTCACTTTCACTTCTAGCACTCCGATGACCACTCGGGAGATTGTTTCTGACTGCAATGAGAGTGCAATATCCAGCCAATTGTATGAAGTCAAAATTGATTGAGTTTACTTGGTGATAATGACTTGGAGTCTGTTATAGCTTTTTAAGCTTGATGAATTGGAGCACCTGTACATGTTGACTGACATTGGTGAACATTATGTTATCTTTGCATTGTTTGGTTGGTGATCAAATGATATGTGAGTCAAGTAGCATAACATTGTTCAATTTAAGCTCATTTGCTGGTCATATTTTAGGAAGCAATTACATGCTATGACTTACTGACTGGAGTTGATCATATCACACATGTATGATGTGTGATACTGTCTTTCTCTCATACAAGCATATTTGCAACAGAACATGGTGCTTTATTATTCCTCTTTCTGGTAAACAAAAGTTTCGTTCCTAGATAGTCCAAGCATTACAAAAACAGGCGACAGGATTCCTTTTTGAGCAAAGAGTCTTTAACATCTGTAGATATTTGTTTGTCATAGTAGTTCTTATCTGGTTTGCGAGCTAATATGCAATTCAGTTTTTACAGTACTTGGTAATACCTGATAGTGTTAGGATACTTGTGGTGAATAAGCCATCCAACATAGAAATGAAACTGGTTCATGTGATGCTGTTTAACCCTATCACTAGTATAGTGAATAATTTGCAGTTATGTTGTCATCAAGGTGTCATATATGTGCAACTTTAGGCAGTTTAATAATCTAATATGATAGGATTCTAATAACCATCTTGATGCAATCATTTTATCTATGCACATCTCCTGAAGTATGGTGTAACTGCTTTGGATTGCTGAGGCTGCATTTTTCACTTTTATGCTGCTCTCATATTATCTCAGCACATTCTTTTAGGCATCAAACACATTTCATTATATGGTAATGTCTAATCAAGTTTATTTACTTCCAACTACTCTGAATGACTTAACATTCATTGTGTATGTTCCCGTAAATGGAGAAAGAGCTGAATTCTTGAAAACCAATGATTTTACCAAACCAAATTGTAATGTAAGTATGAATACAATGCAGTCCCTGTACATTGTTGTTATATTTGTAATAATTCAAGTACTTTCATCTAAGTGAAGTTACTTTAAGTTATTAATAATGTAAGGGTGCATCGTAAATAATCTATTTCTGCTGCCCCTAATGATCTTATCAACATGCATTGCCCTATAATCTTTAATCCATGCTTCTAGTATGAGGCTAAAATAGTAAATTCCTCTCGAACTAAATATTCTGATCTTTGCTATTCAAGATGGACCATAATTACTGTTCTCATTTCAGAGGTTGTCAAATGGAAGAATTATCTGTTGCCCTATTGAAGGCTTCAATACAAGCATTACAGTTATCAAACTGAAACCGACACCTTTGATACCAGCATTTAAGTATATGTTTGCTGGATGTGCGGCTAGATATATGACTCTATCCAATGCTTGTAAGGTAGAACTAGCGATAATTTTGTAACCATCATTTAATACATTCCATAGGTAGAGGTGGGCACCAGGTCGGGCCGCCCATGGGCCGGCCCGGCACAAACTGGACCGTGTTAGGCACGACCCGCTTAGCACTGTAGCGGGCTATGCCGTGGCCCGCGGCCCAGGCCCGGCACGGCCCTCCAAGGCCTGGGTGGCATGGCCCAAAATACAGGGTCAAGGTGGGCTGGGGTTTGGTGGCTCGCGGCCCAAGCCCAGCACGGCCCTCCAGGGCCTGGGCTGGCACGGCCCACCGAGCCAGGCACGGCACGGCACGCGCTTAGGCCCAACACAGTCCGCGTGCCAGCCTATACCATGACCCATTTGGCACACTTTAGCTTCTTTAAAATTTTTATTTTAAAAAATATTTTTTATAAAATAAATTAAATTGGTGGATAAATAAAAAAATATAAGATATTAAATTTTTTTGTAAAAATAAAAATCATCTTGTAATGGTGGAAGGTTTGGCGTGGACCCCTATCGGTTTATTAATATAAATCTAAATTATACAAAAGATGGAGGGAGGCTAGGCCTAACCTCCAAAATACAAAGAAAGAGAACTAATAAGAAAATAGAAGTGACTCATCTCAACAAATAAAAAGTAAAAATATATAATTTTTAAAAATTAAGAATTGAAAATAAATCTTACTAATTATCTATTGTATTTGTGTCGTCCTCATCATCAAATCCAGTATCATGTCCTTCTTTGTCCTGAAGTCTCGCCTTCGCATCTAGCCAATCTTTGAAGTAGAGCAGCATCTCAACTGTCTCGCCCGTCATCCTGCTCCTCTAGTCCTCTTTTCATCCAAAACGCACTGACCTACACTGAAAGTTGATTCCGATGCTACTGTGAACATCGACACAACTAAAATATCACATGCAATTACAGACATAACAGGATATTAATTTTTTATATTCTTCCATCATGCCAACACATCAAGATTTTTTATTTGATTTTCATCTAATGCAGAAGATATATCATTTCATAAATAAAATTCTAATTCATTACTTGAAGATGAAGAAGATACAAATGAAGATGCATGTGAATGTCTTCTATGTGCAAGAAATGAAAAAATAGATGATCAACGAGAGGTACTAGAAGTTGATTGTGAAGATGATGTGGACTGTCTAGATCCACGAAGCTTTTCATCATATAATGCAAAAATATCATGAAGTAGCTAAGTTACCTCAGCTTTAGATTCTTCAAAATTATGATTCATATATCTACTAATTTCATCAAGTAAAATATGTACACCACTTAATTTGATCCGTGGATCAAATACAGCAGCTAAGTTATGCATGGGACATATCATATCCCAATACTAGTTTCATTTTTTTTTTATTTCATAAATAATAGGCATTAAAACATCATCAAATCTATATTGTGCAAATTGACCATAAATTATATATACTTGTTGTAAAAATGCACAAGAGGTTGGAAAATAAACACCAAAAAGAGTATTTATAGCATTATAAAAACTAACTAAAAAATCTTCTAAATTTTTTTTTCTAATCATTTTCAGTCAAAATAAATTCTAATCCACAATCATTTATATATGCATTTAATAAATTTTTATATGGATATGCATAATGAATCATCATATATGTAGAGTTCCAATGGATAACTACATCAAGTTTAAATTTTTTAAAATATTTATCATGATCTAAACATAATTATTTAAATTTTTGCAATCATGCTTTTGAAGCATGAATAAAAGATACTGCATTCCTAATTTCTGTAATTATATCTTGAACCATGCCCATTCCAGTTTGAACAGAAAGATTCAAAATATGACATGCACATCTAATATGAAATAATTTTTCATTAACAATGGAATGAAAAGAGTCTTTCAATAATTGGATAGCTACATTATTATTAGATGCATTATCAAATGTAACAGATATAATTTTGTTACTAATGTCATATGCAGCTATAGTTTGATAAATAATATTAGAAATTTGTTGGCCAGAATGAGAATAATCAAAAGAATAAAAAGCAAAAATATGCTTATTTAATTATCATTCATTATCTATGTAATGAGCAGTAACAGAAATAAAATACATACTACCTACAGATGCAGTCCATATATTAGAAGTTAATGATACTTCTACATTTAAAGCAGAAAGAGTACCAATTAAATCATGCTTCATTGCTAAATAATTTATCATAGCTACTCTTCTAAATGTACGTCTACTGGTTCTTTAATAAGTGAGTTGTAAAGCTAATTGAACATATTCTTCAAAATTAAAAGATTCACATAAGCTAAAGGATAATTCATCTCTAACTATTCATTTTACAAGTGCCTTTCTTTGATTTTTATGATTATAGACAAAAGTTCCAATAAAAGCATCCCCTTATGTATTAAGAGTGCTTTGAAGATGAAAATCACTTATCCTATGAGACTTTTGATGTCTCTTCAAATGGTCAATTTCTTCAGTACTGGCACAACTATATAATTTAGCATATTTTTTATATTTTACCTTATAGACTCCATCTATCAAAATTTTATTGAAATCATTCCACATAGTGCTAATCCTCTTACGGAAAGAGGATCTAGCTTTCCCAGAAGGAGCTTCAGAGGGAGCAGAAAGAGTTTTTTCCTCCTCCAAAATAGGAAAAAAAATAGCGACATGCCCAGCGGCGTCGGCTATACTTCATCATCATAACTTATCATCTAAATTAAATAAATATAAAAAAATAAAAACTAACTAGTAACTAGCAAAAGAAAATTAAATTGTAGAGCTAAAGAGGAAGAAGAGGTGGAGCTAAGACTGAAGAATTGGAAAGCTGTAGGAGGAGGGCCGGGCCGTCGAAGGTTGGATAGCCAGAGAGCCAGATTTATGGAGCTATCCTTAAACTACGACCTATAAAAGAGAGATGCTTTCTCCTCTTGTATGATTCTTGAATTGCTAAACTATAATTACTATGTACTAAATAATTTAATAAAAAAAAAAATTTGCTAGAAGAGAGAACAAATAGAAGTATGAAGATTAAAGAGAGAGAGAGAGAATTGGTTTGATGAATTAATGTTGTGAAAATGAAAAAGGAATGCTTTATTTATAGAAGTTTCAAATTTTTATTTTTTTAAAATATCTCTCAATCTAGCCATTTTTTGGCTATTGAAAGAATTAAAATGATAAAAATAAGAAAACTAACCATTTTAATTCTTAAAAAAATTTAAAAAATCTAGTTTTAGCCGTTACAAGCCAGACTGACCCGTTTCAGACCGTTACAGGCCGAGTCGGGCACGATCCATTTCATAGGTCCGGCCCGTAATGACTCCAAATGGGCCGTGCCTGGCACAGCCCGTTAAGGCTAAAAAAAAAAGGGCCAATGGGCTGTGCCAAGCCCGATCCGTCAATTCTCGAGCCTAGAGCCATGTCCGGTGGAGATTTTATGTTTGCCATGTCGTGCCAGCACGGCCTGTTTATGGGATTGGCCATGTTTGGCATGGCCTGCTATAGTACCAAGCCCGTTGGTTCTAGGTCGGGCCGGGCCGGGCCAGGCACGGCTCGATGCCCATGTCTATCCATTGGTTACGATCATTGACTCAAGCTTTCAACATGGTTCCTGATTCTAATTGGCTCTTTGCAGACCTAGCGATCGATTTTAGATTACTAGAAAGATGGATGCTTCAGCTAGGACTAGAAGTGGATTGGACCAGACATAGTTATATCCCTATCCAAGTCTGGCCCAATTTTTTTTGGACTTTGGGCTAGGCTTAGGCCCAAAATCTCTTGAAAAAACTCAGGCCGAGCCCAGCCAAACTTGATTGGGGTTAATGTTGCGGTTTGTTTGGATAGAAAGCCTCACTAGTTCTCGATGCTGCCCGCATGGGAGAAGAAGCAGTGGAGGTCAACGATGGGGTGGTTGATGCCCTTGGCTCAGATGATGATGCTAGTAGAAGTAGAAACAGCCTTGTAGGCATGGATATGGGAGGTAGGGATGGTTTGAATAAAGCCGGTGGAAGAAATGCTACCATTATGGAAGAGGCAGGAGGTTTCGATGACCACCGGTAATGGCTATAGTAGAATGTAGGGTGACGATGGGAAGGGTCTCCTAGCCAAGGAAGAGGATAGACTCCAACAGAGGAGGGGGAAGGCGGCGTGACGGGTGGCAAAGGAGCTCACAAACGGCAAAGTTTTGGTGGTTGAAGAGTGAGAGAAAAACCCACGTCAAGGAGGGAGAGAAGGGTGTTATATCTCCCACAAAAGGAGGTGGTGCAAGAGGAGTAAACTGAGGGGATTGGGATATAGGGCTAGGATTTTTTGTTAAACTAGTTTCGTGCTTGGTTCAGGCCTGGAATTGAGCCGAGCTACATAAGTACCCAAGCTCAGCCCAAATTATATACTAGCTCAAATTTATAGCTTAAATCCGATCAAAAACTACTCGGACCTAGCCCGTAGTTTTGCTCATAGTCAACCCGATTCAATGGGCCTCAAGCCAACCCGAGCCACTTTCAATCCTAGCTTCAGCACTACTGTGAACTGCAACCATAGTGAAAAAGAATTAAGATCTATTTGGATAATTGGCACCAAAATTTTTAAATTTTTTTATATATATAGTATTTGGATTGGCTTACTCCAAAGATACTGATATACTATGATTATTTATGAGTATAGATGTCAAAAAATAGTGCTTCACAACAAGGATACGAGTTTCCGGACCATTCAGATTAGTAGGATATGGTACTAGGTCAAATGCAATGCTCATTTCACCTATTTAATTAGGAGATAGAATTTGATGAGGCGACCTTCCTGTTCTTATTCGAGCAATGCACTTTATATTGTGCATTGGCCAAGAGACAAGGTATGTGAAATGTAACGATTATATCATGGACTCCAGTCTTAGGTCGCAAGAAATGATGGCTCACGTATGAAAGTGTATTGCATTGCAGGATGGTTCTTGACCGTCGCTCGCAGGAAGTGGGATATATATGGATTATATAGATAAAAAGATATTATGCAAGTGAAAAAAAAGAAAAAAGAAAAAAAATGGAGCAATGCACATCACATGGTAGGTACATGGGCTAAGAGGCATTATTTATGGGGGCTTCGTTGCTCATTTTGCTCCAATTTTGATCATGTTAAACGGTAGAGACATCTCACATGACAAATGCCCATCTAGCTTGGTCGTCTCTTGGCTAAGTTGGTTGCATTGCATCCGTCGTGAGGGGGTCCATCCTTGTTCATCCACGCTATCATGTATAGCATGTGGCACACAAGTGGAGTTAGGGCTAGTTGAAATCTGATGTCCATTCTTTGTTATAAGAAAATCCTAATTAAAGGTGCTAAGATGCGATTCGATTGGCCTGCTATCATAGCTAATAACTCTCCAACTACCGGATCATGTGGTTAGATGGTGACTTTGCCACAGCTTCATCATCCAAGCCTCGCTCAAGCAAAACTAAATGAGGCCCAAATAAATAATCCTAGATAATTTCATAATTTTTATCTTGGATATCATTCCCGGCCCCAAGTACATGCTGGCCTGAGTTGTCGATATTTATTTTGTTTGGGCTATATGTTCGCATGTATCATGTCACTTCCATCTTCTCTATGGTTGAATCGATTGTATTTAAAATTAACACTCATGACATATTATTTAACATACTAAATTTTATTAATATAAAATATCTATGCCATCCCTTTTTAGATTTTCTAATGATCTTTTTTTCATATCATTTTTTTTGAAATATTCCTGATTGTCGCATCAGTTTTTTAATTGTTTTAGAATTTGCATATCTATCCTGTTATAATTCATTAGATATATATCCTTCTGCTTAATTTCAAAGCATTGGGATGAACAATCCTTTTTATCTCTTCTACAAACCTTTCTATCCCTTGATAGAACATTTGATTGGTGAAATTTTGAATTTTAAGTTCCTCAAGCACATGTTCAATGTTGCACAATTTTTTTTTAATCTTATTATCTTGTCCATCTATAATGATTTAAAGATATGCATGCCAACTATTGTGGTTGTTAAAACCATAGGCTAGCTAGATGGAGGATTTTCCCTATTTTTGGTAAAAAATTATTTAAGCAACAACTTTATATGTTAACATTTTTTCTTTTAAAAAGAAAAAAGAGTTTATCTTTTTCATAGCCTAAAAAATGAAATAAAGATTTATACTTGAGTTTTTGATAGCCAAGCAGAAATAATTTAATATATCTAATTTTAGGAATTAGTGTGCAAAATCTTCTAAGTAGTTAGTTGCTCTCTAGAAATTTCAATCATGATAAAAAAAAAGGAGAGATAGAGATATCCTTTACTACACAGTGAGCTTCTTGGTTTTTGAGGGGGAGAAGAAATTTTAGGATATGTTTGTTTCGTAATTAAAATCAGAATCGAAATAGATTAGAATGAAAATCAGAATACTATATCTCCTAAATGTTTAGTTCGTGATCCAAATTAAAATCAAGATTAGAATAAAATTTGAATACTGTGAAAGAGTAGGGATTAGCTTTTACCTATTTCTCCCAAAATCAGTCTGAAAATGAAACTCTCTCCAACCAAATGGCTAAAATAGGAGTATCCCATTCTATTTACATTTCAAAGTCTAACTTCTCTTAGACTTTAGGTGAGACATTTTTTTAAGAGATTGAAAGTGAGCTAAGTAATGACACTCAACTTGTAATATTTTTTTATGTACTTTTTCTCTCTCCAAAATTTACTATTATTTTCTATTTAATGCTTATTCGTGGTGATCTTGGATTGGCATTTTTGATCTATATAAAATAGTACATTGCCTAGTGTAGACCAAATATGCTGGCTCATGATCCAGACCAAATACCAATCAAATCAAGCAAAAATTAAAAGGAAAATCTTAGGAAAAATAAATTACACAAAAGAAAATGAAGGGCTAAAATAATGATTCCATCTCACCAAAAAAGATTCTCAAATTCTCTTTATATAGCTCTCTCTCTCTCTTTATATAACCACATTTTCTCTTATGCTACAAGATAAAAATATCACTATCTCATACTAAAATGCTAAAATATCACTATCCTACTTTAATTAAAAAATAAATATGTCAGTATTCATATTATGAGAATTAAGCATTTTATAAATAGATTTATATGCTAAAAAATAAAAAAAATTATTAAATGGACCTAGTGGATCAAACAAAATCTCTTGATGCATGTACGGTGGATAACAAAATGAATTCTCACCCCGTTTTGTCTTGAAGAGTTTAAATGCATGGAGAAGATAATATAACGAATAACATAGATATGAGTTTCTTGATAATTCAGAATATATTTAAACATATTTTTTATTTTTAGTTATTCATAGTATACTGAATTAACAATATTGTCCCTTTCACATTATATCATTTTATTGATATATTTTCTTGTCTCTTATTCTTTTAAGATGCCAGACTAATCTAAATATATTTTTTTAATAAAAATTAAAAAGAAGAAGAAGGGAGGTTATAGTTTTTTTTTTAGATAAATAAATATATCGTGCAAGCATATCTGCTTCCTCTCACGTGAGTATCATGTGGCACCGGTCCAACATGACTCAAATTCTATGCGAAGGGCCGCACGCGGCGCGTACTCGCTTCCTGACCGACGCGGTGCGAATTGGAAAATCTCCGGTCTCCGCATCCAGACTCCGCGACGACCGGCCACGTGGCGGTTCCAGATGGGCACTTCCGTCGCTCGGTCACCGGCAATCGCCGGTCCCCACCACGCCGCGTCGAAGCCGCCAACTACCTCTCTCCGTCTCTCTCTGGCCTTTTTATATAGCCTCTCTCAGGCGCCGTATTTGGCGAGGAAAGTGTCGGAGCTGCCCGAAATCCACCTTCTTCGTCTGGTGATTTTCCGAAGTGGTTTTCTGCTTTCTTTCCCTTTTTTTTTTTTTCAACTTTCCTGGTTCTGTTTGAAGTCCACTGCCGAAGGGGTAAGAGGTTTTCGATGTTGATTTTCTGCCTGCCTGTTTTTTTTCCTCTTGGAGCTGAAAAGATTTTCTGTTTCAGTTTTTACTTTTAAAATCCGTATGTTGTGGAGTAAAGATTGAAAGATGAAGTCTCCTGTCACTAAAATTAGGGATTCTGATTGAGGTCTGCCGTGTTTTTCTGTTTTATTTTTTTAGCTTTCTGGATTAGTTTGATTCTCTTATGGTATCGGACTCAAGGGTTTTTGCTCTATTACTTAAAAAATTTCAAGTGAAAATTTGGAAAGAAGAATCTTTTTGGTTTATTTAGAAATCCCTGATAGTTTTTCTTAAAAGAGTGAAGATTTTTTTTTTGGTGGGGATCGTGGGGGTGAGAAGGTGTTCAAATCTCTTATGAAGAAAGAAAAATTTTTCGGAAATTATAGGTCTTGAACTGGATTTGGTGATTCTTGTTCAAAGTTTCAAGCTAGAAAGAACTAATAGTGTCATTCATGCTTCAAGTAGTAGTTCTTTTAGGAAAGTATTGGTTGATGTGATTTTTAACAACCTTGGTTCGTGGTCGCTAGGAGAGATCTAAGCAAAGGTTGAATCTTTGGGCAGGAGAGGGAGCATGGAGGAGATTGTCGGACTTCTTAAGGTGATCATCGTGCAAGGGAGGAATCTGGCTATTCGGGATTTTATGAGCAGCGATCCTTATGTTGTGGTCAGGGTAGGAAATCAGGTGAGTTTTCTGCAGCTGTATTCGGTGAAAAGCAGTGTTTTGACTTTGGAATTCCTCGCCACTTAGACAAGTTGCCCTGGTTTAGTTAAGCACCGTTACAATGTCTAAAGCATTGGTGGGCTTCCATATGATCATGGAGCTTTTTTTTTTTTTTTTTTTTTTTTTTGGAAGATCCAAGTTTAATGCAGCCTTTGGGCAGCTTAATCTCCCATCAGCCATCATACTGATCATGTTGAGTCAAGGGCAGATCTTGGTGTGAACGTGTGAAGAACCTCTAAAATTGGATGGATCATGAAAATGACCATCCCAGGCAAATGAAGATAATCTGATGGAGCATCTAGTTAAAATGTTCTTGTTTCAAGTAAATCATGGTCCACTATTATTAGGACTAGAATGCTTATACTGGATTTCCTCACCTTCATTTTTTGTTAAGGATGAGCTTTCCTCAATGAAATAAATTGAAGTGACCAGGGCTTCTTGGTTATTCTTAACATTGCACTCCTTTGCTTTGGAATAAAATATGTACATCCATGGATTAAGTTAGGCATTTTAAATAACATTGTTTTTACTCAAAGAAAAAAAGTTTGCAGAAATTTTAAATACGGTTTTTTTTTCCATCGGTTATAAAAGTGCACAATTTATAGATAACACCAGCTGCTGGATGCATGAGCTATCTCTTGCCAACCTCCAACGGGCCTTGTTTGTTTCATTGCATGACCCTCTTGTGCCTAAGTTACCGTGGCTGGAATTTCTGGGCCGGTTTTTAAAGGTCAGCAATAGGTTAATAGTTGGTCTTCAAATTTGCTTGATCCTTCAATGGTGTTTGTGCTCCATGAGGAAGATGTTTGGTGATGAGAACAATGATGATGATGAAAACGCACAAGATATGACTCAACCTTTGTAGAAGCATTTTTGTGCATGCTATTCTAAGTCATGCACGTTCACTTCTGTGTGAGATGCAGATCTCCTCATATCCAATATTGGTGGCCACCTGTCATCACCAATCCATGAAGCATTCATGAAGATGCATTTGGAATGAGTATGCTATGTGGCACCAATTATGTGCACATGAAAAGTTTCTTCTGCCATGCCACAAAGCAGGGTCGGTTTTGCTTGGAGATTCGATGCAATGCATACGGACGTGGTTGGTTACTGAGTTGCTGAGCTAGAAGTAGTGGACTCAGTGAACCTTTTGTGTGCACTTAATGGGTACCACAGCATGTTTCCTTTTGGTGATATTCTGCATCCTGTCATCTAACTTCAACTCAGTATGGTCTTAATCAGACGAACCCTGTATGGACTTTCTTAATTTTGATATAATCAAGCTAGAATTTATATCCATGCAGCAGTTTGACTTTGACTGCTCCACTGTCCAGCCTACTCTGCCATCTGTGTTGATGGACTAGATACTGAATTTGATATTGGAAAGCCCTCTTATCTTGACCTAGTGCTTTGCTATATGGAATTTGACGTTGGAAGGCCCTCTGATCTTGAGCTAGCGCTTTGCTTGGAAAAACTTTGCCAAGGGGTTTTTTCAGAACTTTTTCTATGCTTACTCTTTCCTTTTATTGATCAGACTGCAAAGACAAAGGTCATCAACAGTTGCCTAAATCCTGTTTGGAATGAAGAGCTAACATTCT
Organism: Cocos nucifera; assembly: GCA_006176705.1. Lineage (NCBI taxonomy): Eukaryota > Viridiplantae > Streptophyta > Magnoliopsida > Arecales > Arecaceae > Cocos > Cocos nucifera. Next base: position 1,634,076 of record QRFJ01000097.1, read on the forward strand.
CCATGAAAGAACCTCTTGGTGTCTTAAAACTGGTATGTTCTTTATTCTACAATCTTTTTGTGGTCAGTCAAGTGCTATTCAGTGCATGACAAGTTGAACTTCATATGATGTTTAATATTTTTAAAAGTTTGATTGTTTCAAGGACCGCTGCCATGCTATTTTATGTAGATAGGTTGCTGTTTTGTAGTTTCGAGGAATTTGATAATGACCTATGTTTGAACTTGTATAGATGAGAAACAAATACTTAAACAATAGCTTAATCTACAGAAAGCAATGTTTCATAAGATATCATTATATATTGACGAAAACTTGGTATGTGCCAGCTATTCTATTGCTGTCTTTGTTAAGGGAAATAATAATTTTGCTCACTATCATGTGTCAACTGGGTCCACTTTGGATCTCATGGTACATTATTGGAGTATTATATGCCTACTTGATTTCCTTTGATAAACATAACATTATTTTAAAAGCATAAACTTATATAAGTAGTGATGAAATGGTTGTCCTTGGATTGCACATGGTTTGACTCTGTCACTTGTTGTGTATATGTATATATCTTTTTCACTGAGAAGACCTAAAAGATCCCTGTGGCTATCATGCAACTTGTTGGAACTTGGAACATACTCAAAGGTTTGATTTCTCTCTCTCTCTCTCTCTCTCTCTCTCTCTCTCTCTCTCTCTCTCTCTCTCTCTCTCTCTCTCTCTCTCTGTGTGTGTGTGTGTGTGTGTGTGTGTGTGTGAGAGAAAAGGAGACCCAAAAGGCACTTAAATTACCTAGGCTTAAATATGTGAGGAGCATTGATAATCATGACAAAACCTTCAACATATGGAACAAGTGAATTTACTCTTTGATTGTACCAATGGTGTTTTACTGTTTATTCTTCCCAAAAGCAACTGGGACCACAGGAGATTTGATCAATGCCTTCAAAATACACCTTGCCTTTAGTAGATGTGAGCTAGTCTAAGAAACTACTTTAATGCAGGAGTTTTGATACAATCTTGGATTTCGCTATGCATATTATAAACAATGGTTAGCTTAGATACATGTCATGAGATATATCATGGTTCCCTCCATATTATTTTGCCTAGTTGTCTCGAGCCCGTTTTTTGAGAAACAAACTCAAGTTAGCAACTTCATTTTTTTCACAGGAGGTGTTCGACAGAGACCGGTTCAAATCAGATGACAGGATGGGTCATGCCTTCCTTGACCTTCAACCTCTAGTCTCGGCTTCAAAGTTGAAGCGAGCGCTGAAGCTAACTACCGGTGAGACCACACTGAGGAAAGTGGCACCTAACAGTGACAATTGCCTGTTGGCTGACAGCTTCGTGATGCACGTGAACGGCGAGATTGTGCTTGATGTCCATTTGAGGCTCCGTGATGTTGAATCTGGTGAATTATACGTGACGGTCAAGTGGATCAATCACCCAACTACCACTTCTCTGGGAAGGGCTAGATAAATTTGAGATATTTAATCTTTAAGTTGGCTTGGCATTAAAACGGCAGGCTTCTGTTGAAGTTATGATGCAGTTGGATTATTCATATCAGATTTCCCTTTCCAAGTTGTGTGACTTTGCTGACCCCCCTTCCCTTTGAGGAGTTTCGGCAAAGACTGATGATTGGATTCAAAGTAACATGCGGCATCTCACTGCACCGCCAAGGATCATATAACTGCTGCTCGAGACTTCTAGTCTAGGTTGTTGTAGAACATTGGTTTGAAGCGTTGTAAATATCGTCATGGTTTAGTAACATATACTCCAGCTATCAGTTTGCTTTCCTGTCGAGACTGCAGTTCTGTAAATTTTTGTACAATATAAAGAAGGCTTTGAGAGCCTGTCAACCAAGCCACCCATGTAATGGATGATCAATCACAGTCGTCCTGTATGATGTGTACTTTACTGGTATTTATGAGATTCTCACATTTTTCTTAACTACCAAAGTTCATCCATCTTTTCTTGCTTTTGGTCTCACCAGGTTGGCCACACTGCAATGGTGGTTGGGATTAATTGATTAAGAAGCGTTGTGGGTGCTTGATTGGTTTTCATTGGAAAAAAAAGGAACGGTAGAAGCATGTGGGAAGATGGAAACCAGCCCTCAAAATAAAGAAATTATTAATCTAGAGTGAAATAAATCCATCTAATAGTTTCATCCAGGATTTATTTCACCCTATATCCACAATGGATCTGACCCATCTAATAGTTTCTCCCCAGCATAAAATATTTGTGCAACCATCCGAACGTATCTGTTTGAACCCTTGGAGGGGAAAATTCCAATCCTCTCATCCCTGCCACATACGACCTTGAGTTAACAAGCCAATTGGGAAGAGCATTACTTGTCGGTTAAGTGTTTGCAGCCTTCAACAACCTACGCTGATCCTTCCACAAGGAAATGTCCTTGAAATAAGGATGAGCGGAGGGGTTTGATGTCCTGCTGATCCATTTGAAACTTGGCTGTAGAGTCGCGTTCCAACCATATTCTTTGTGGCATCTGAATACATCATCAAGACCCTCTCAAGCTGCGCGAAATTGGGTCATCAGGACACTCCACCCGTGCAATCAACCTTCAAAACACCTGGGTAAGGCGGATGGTTAGTTGGGTTAAATGTTATAAAATTATTTTTTGTTTGTCATCTAAAACTTTATTTATCAGGTGAGCGCAAGCTAGTCTCTCCTATAATATTTTCCCTCTTCTCATGCTATGGGAGTTTCATTAATTAGGCCCTATCAATTGTTTGGTGGAAGGCTCTTTCTTGATGCAATGTCATCTTTGAGAAGCCCTCGTATATGTTGATTGTATGAAAGCAATAAGGTATCATCCACGGATTAGTAAGGGAAAAGAACTTTTTGTTCATACTCCTAAATTAGAAAATTATTAATTATTTTTTCAGAATTTTTAACATAATACCTTTTTTCTTTTTTCGTACTAGTCTATGGTTTTTAAGACATCGTTGGTCCAACTGTTTAACCCAGTAGTTCAACAAATGACGAAGCATTTTGAGCCCGTTTAATCCAGTAGTTGAATAAGTGGCCAGATTTGACCCGGCGATTGATGCCACCAAGCTCTTAAACAATAATTTCGTGTCGTACTTCGCCTCGTCAGATTCAAGAATTCACGTCATCGGGAAAAGGTTTCTAATGACTGGGTCGAATTAGGATTCAGAAGGCTGACCTACCAATCTAACTTCGCTGGGAAATCTTTGTGGTAGTAAAAAATCTTCGGGCTATCTCTGGTGATTCACGGACTTACGGAATCAGGAACATTTCAAATGACTGGGTCAAATTAGCCTTGTATGATAAGAGATGTACTAAGGCTGACCTGCTAAACCCTAACGCTAACTTTGTTATGAAAGTCGTATAACGTCATGGATCCGTTTGGGCTATATCGCTGGGGTAAAGAATACGACAACCCTGTGGATCCTGAGAGCGCCACTCGCACCGAACGCGTCTAACTGGCGTCATCAATGGTTGAACTCAAATATAGGCAGCATTTTTTGCTTGGGCAAACACACGTCAAATCAAACAAGCCATCATCTGGTGCTAGGTTTGACACGAAAAAAGAAAGTTGGTGGCCCAGGGGCATAAATTGTGGCAGAGAATCACGGAATTGGTCAGCTCTTGCCAAGATGAAGCAAACCATGGAAAATATGACCGATCACCGAAACAGGTTGATTTATGGGATTGAGATAAGGATCATTATATTATTTGTTCAGATGTTTTATCTAAAATACTCGATGTTACAATTTACGCAAACTCTTTATTGGTGCATCAGCGTTGAGGATTCATTTTCTCTTTCTTTTTTTTTTTTTTTTTTTTTTTTTTACAAATGATTGTCTTTTGCTCAAGTCATATTAGCAAATGCAACGGGTCTACCTAGTATTATTCAGAATATTGGAGGGCGGGCATCAGGACAAAGAGCCAACTTGGAGAAATCAGTAATTAGATTTAGTCCAAGGGCAAATACTCTATCATCTGGTTTGTTAATAAGAATTCCAGATTTTATAAATTTTTTAAGCCATAAGCCCCATCCACCTGACGTATTGATTGGGTTTGGAATCGGTATTCACCCAACAGCTGCGCTGTTTACTGGTTCCCTTGTAGCATTTTATGACAACATGGTCTTCATATTCCCTATCATCGAGACTTATACCCAAAATTTGAAGAATCGATTTTTCATGTTGTTGCTACATGACTTTAGATCGTTGAGAAAAACTTATGCTGGAGAGTTGATTTATAGTTGGGTAGACATGGATCAGACTAACCTATAAGAAAAGTCTTAATGAGGTATCCTTCAGTTTAGGATTCTTCGATACTTAAGTCAGCTGAGGTCTTGAGAATAGATAGTGAAAATAAAAGTTCAAGAAGATAGTAAAAGAGGATTTGAATGATGAGTAGTTTGGTTTTCCTTTAGTGGAAAAGTCAAAAATCAATTTCAGAAGAGTTTTGACTCTGTGAACTTGTGCTTATCTTGGAGGGATACCCTGTCCCTCTATTTATAGAGAAATTTACTTAAGCCTTAAGAAAATTTTATTAGGCCATTAGTTTATTATGGCCAGCTGAATTACGACTATTGGTCGTTTGTCTTGATGACGATTAGCTGTGGAACAGTTGGAGGAGGGTCACATTTGATTGGAGCGCAACTGGCGCTTAATTGACTGTCGGGATATGTCGAGATCGATAAATCACCGATCTAGCTTGTATAATGAGGGCGACAATTTATCGATTTAGATATATATTATGATATTTACTGCTTGAAGATATCGATATTTTATCAATCTCGAATAGTGATCATATTCTGATGTGGATTGCTGTCGACGAGGTTGATGAAAATCCAATCTTTTATAGAGCATAACTGCCACTATTCTCTAGGGTGACAAAATACTGATCTGATCACTCAATTTTGCCTCAGCTAGGTCTGGCCTCTAGGTCGATATTTTATTGATCTGGTACATCTAAGACGGCAACCCTTTTGATGATGCCATGTGTTCAGTAATGGTTGACCGTATCAATAATTGCCCTCCACTTTTTAGACTTGGAGTGGAATTCTTTCAATAACAAGTATGAAAAGTCATCTCAAGGGTCTCCTATTGCATCAAGAATCATGCCAAGCGGTCACCAAACTTGATTTTTGAATTATTTGAAAAGACAGGTTGCCTCGTTCATCGTGATCATCGTACTATAGTATTTAAGAAAGTATGAGAGAGAGTGAGACCATCATTGGCTGTGCCACTATTATCCAGCCAACATGGAGTACATGGCGCTTATCCAGGAGCTGGCCATACCACCATATGGAATAAACTTATGTAGTGTAATCTGGACTGGTGCATCAAAATAGCTTTCCTGTAATTCCCTCAGATGATCGATAGGTGGTTAAAATCCAACGATGGATAGGTTAATCTGAGCCATTGTTTCTTCTTACATGTAGCACTTGCCCATTCCTCTTTCATTTTTACTGTCTTTCTTTTGAAATAAGGGTCTCATTGCCAAGGGAGCTTCCTAGTACTCAATCGATGGTTCCGATGATTGCCGGAGCTTGGGAAGAGTTGCCGAAAATAGCAAAGAAGGCTTCTTTTTCTCCCTCTGGTAGGGTCTTCCTTCCTTCCCATAGGATTTAGAGTTTTTCTTTAGGATTTTCTTCTCCCATTCTTCTCAATTTCCTTGTTTTTCTCTTCATCTATGTCTTCTCAGGAGAGTATCTCTCCTATCGATGGTAAAAGGAGGGAGTCAATCCCTCGTGGTCATAATACCTGATCAACTCAACCCCTACTAGTCATTGAGATGGGTAATCCATCTCATGGTGTCACCGAGGCCAGTGCTTCTGGCGATAATAGTTCAGGATCTCTAGTGAGAAAATTCTTGGATTATTTTGGTCCAAACACCCAGCCATCCATCTTGATCAATGCGATCTTGAGAAGCTCAGGAAGAAATACTTCATCCCTGATAGCTTTCAACTTATAGCTTTCTGTCCAAGTGATCAGGTTACACAGTCTTCTGAGGATTGTGTAGCCTTTTTATGATGAGTCGCTTCAGTCTGGATTGTGCTTACCCATCCATCCTTTAATTTATAATGTATTAGATTACTATGGCCTTCAACCAATCCAAGTCACTCTTAATGCTATTAGGATTATTTTAGTTTTTATCATCTGTTGTAGCTTTGCTGTCCTTAGTCTTAGGATTTCTCTTTTTAGAGTCCTCTTTGTTTTGAAAAAATACCCCACTGAAAAAGCTGGTGGTATTTCTCACCTCAGTCAAATTATAAATTCAGTCCTTCTCTCCCTTCTTCAATCCATGATTGAAAAAGTTGTTTCTTTTTTGTTTCCTCTGATATTCCCTAGGATTTTGGTATTCGCTGGGATAGACCTCGGCTAAACTGAAATTCTAATAAATCCATTTTGCCTGAAGATAAGAAAACCTTCAATGAGCTGCTGGGTATAAAGGTATCCAAGCTCAGTTAACTGATGATGGATCAATCACTGTTCAACTCCGACATGAGTCTCATCTCCCCCCAAGATGAGCTTGTTTTTAATTTTTTTTTTTATTTCTCTGTATTCGACTTTCATCTAATCATATTTTTCTCCAATTATTGCAGTATTTATGAGGTTCAATCCCTGATAGCTAGCTGACCAAAGAAAAAGAAAGTTGGAGTCTTCCGACCCTCCACCGCTAAGAAGGGAAAGAGGAAAGAAGTCGATGACTCTATCTTGGCTTCTCTCTGACCTACGTTTCCATGCACCGTAGGGGTGATTGTAATCAATGCAGGGCCCATCAGCTCCCGCCCTTCTTCAATGTCTTCTTCGGTGTCTGGGGGACATCAGGATTCTACCGAGATGGTTCAACCATCTCCCAAGCAGCCGACCACCCGCCCGAGATCCAATCTCGCTTCTGCACCGTGACGGCCTAGTCCAGCAACTACGCCGCTGTCGGCCCCAGCAAGTCAGACTCGGCCCTCTAACGGACCAAAGATTCCTTCGGTTGATCCTCCATCGACATCTGTCAATTGGATCGATCTATCCCAAGCCTTTATGTGGGACATCCCATCTCTTGGGAAGGACCTGCTCTATGTTGTGATGCCACAGCATGATCTGCACATCCAGAGGAGGGATATGGAGCCTGAAGAGCTGCTGAATTAAAGCTTCAGCTATCTTCTGGATGTAAGAAAGTTTCTTCTCTCTCTTTTTTATCTCTCTCTTTTTTTATGTCGGTATTTTATTGATCTAACCATCATATTTTTTTCTCACCAATCTGCTTCTTTTTTTCAATTATTCACTGAGAATGTAAGTTGGCTCGATGAAAATAAGAAGTCTCTAAAGGAGACCTTGCAGTCTACAAAGAACTGCCTGAAAGCAACATAAGAAAAGGCCGCCAAGGAAGAAAAGACCACCATTGGACTGAAGAAGCAGCTCCTGGAGAAGCTTAACGAGATGGCAAAGAAAAATAAAGCCTTGCTAGACCTTCAAGGAAAGGTCAATAAAGGAGAAGAGAAGCTGCTGGAGTTGCAACGAGAGGTCCCTAGAATTTTCAATCTGGAGATTAAAATAAGGGAGCTAGAAGGAATAGTGACCTCCCGGGATGAGACATTGGCCACTCGAAACAAGGCGCTCCTTACCTACCAAAGAGATTTGGAGCACTGGAAGACCACTGCTAATCGTGCCATGGAATAATACAAGTCCAAAAGTTTCGCAAAGGAAGTGACAAAGACCATGGGAGAGGCCTTCAAAAGCGGCTTCAGCAGCTACAAGGATCTAGTTGAAATTTTTTTTTCTAATTTAAACCTAAGCGACGTTACCATGGAGGTCGGTCTCGCCCTGGCTGTATGAATGGAGGTCCAACCGGTGCCAAAGGTGGGTTCTACTGTGAAAGTGTCCCAACCTACCCTGAAGATGCCTGTTGCTCTACTTAAGCCAAAGGCGGAGGTCCCAGATCCTGTCAAGGCCTCAGCATCTGCTCCAGCTTCTGCTTCAGCGCCCACCGTAGTTATCTCACTAGAGGATGACATAGCAGATGCTGCTCCTTTCCAAGCTCCTTAGGCAAATACCTGATTTGTATTTTTCTTCTTTTTTTATCTCTATTTTTGTCCTTTTGTATCGGTCCAATTTGGGCTTTTTGTAATAACCCTTTCAAATAGAATAAAATTTCTTTTTTCAAATGACTTTCTTGTGTGTGATGCTGGATTTCTCTGACAAAGTGTAACATATTGCCATGTCTTGTACTTTTTATTCCAAAAAATCTTTCTAAGTAATAATAAAGTAACCTTACCTCGGTTAATTCTCCATGTAGGCAGCATTTGATATTAGTAAAGATGTCGATCTAAAGATTGGTGTTAAGCAGAAGTCCGGTACAACTTCAATCCTAAGATCGAGCATTAACTGAAATTTATGATAATTATCATTTAGGAAGTTGATGGTTAATAGGACTCTCATGTAATTCAATAATTTTGACCCGTAGGTCGGTAATCAATAGGGATTCAATATAGCTCCAACACTAAGGTCGGTAATTAACAAAAGTCCAAGATAACCTCGATCTAAAGATCGATAATCAATAGAAATCCATAACAACATTGATCTAGAGATTGATAGTTAACTGACATTCATAACAACATCGATATAGAGATCGGTATTCAGCTAAAGTAGAGATCTTATCTCTCATGCCTATCTACCGATCTGGAGGTCGAGCTTTAAGAATCAGTAGAAATCTTATCTTCTGTGCCCATTGGGACTCTGCCAATCTGAAGATCAAATTTTAAGAATAATGGAGATCTTATCTTTCATGCCCATCATGACTCTGTCGATTCGAAGATCGGATTTGAAGATCTTATCTTTCATGCCCATCGAGACTCTGCCAATTTGAAGATCAGACTTTAAGAATAATAGAGATCTTATCTTCCATGCCCATCAGGACTCTATCGATCCAAAGATCGGACTTTAGAGAATAATGAAGATCTTATCTTCTATGCGTATTGAGGCTCGGCCAATCTGGAGATTGGTGTTTTGCTGAGGTGGTTGATAAGATTTCAATATTTCAAAAAAATCTTTCAATAAGACAATTTTCAAAGCCTTTATTCAAAATTCATTGATAGTATATTCTGAGATTTTCTACATTTCATGTTTTATAAATGTTTGAACCATCTAGATTCTTGATTCTATAGGCTTTTGGTCGGATCACCTCAGTAACTCGATATGGGCTTTTCCAATTTGGGGCAAGCTTTTCTTATCTCAAGGACTTTGAAACTTTCGTCCGATGGAGGACAAGATCACCTCTTTGAAAAGTTTTTGGCTTTATTTTGATATTATTATATCTAGCCACTTTTTGTTTATAAGTTGACATCTGGATTTGAGCTCTTTCTCTGATTTCATCTAATAGATCTAGATCGATTCTCAATCGATCTAAATTACTTTCTTCATGGAAATTCTTCATTCTTGGTGTTGGAAGGCCAATTTTTATGGATATTACAACCTCTGACCTAAACATGAGTTTGAAGGATATTTCTCTGATTAGTTGCCTAGGAGTGGTTTTATAAACCTAGAGTACCTTATATAACTCATCAGCCCAGAGATCTTTGGCTTCAGTTAGCCTGATTTTCGATCTTTAGAGAATTATCTGATTTGTGACTCAACTTCTCCATTAGACTATGGATACCCCACCAAAGTTAATCTATGATTGATGTGTAGCTAGGAATAGAATTTCTTGAATTTTTTGTTATCAAATTATTTTTCATTATCAGTGATGATTATTCGAGATAGATTGAAATGACAGATGATTAATTTTCAAATAAAATTCTGCATCTTTCTTTTCATGATTTGTGCTAGTAGTTCAGCCTCCACCCATTTGGTGAAGTAATCCATAGTGACCACCAAGAATTTTCTTGATCCCGTTGCCATGAAAAATGGCTCCAGAATATCCATCCCCTAAATAGCAAAAGGCCAAGGGGTAGTTATAGAAATAAGCTCAGTGGCTGGTTGGTGTTGAATATTAGCATACCTTTGATATTGGTCGCACTTATTAATCAGATCGGCTGCATTCTTTTATATGGTCGGCCAATAATATACCTATCGAATGACTTTATATGCTAAGGATCTGCCCCCCAGATAATTATCATAAATTTTCTCATGAACCTTTCGAAGGGCATAATTAGCCTCTGAGGACCTCAGACATCAGAGTAAGAGAAAAAAAAATGATCTCTTATAAAGTCTTTTGTCTAGAATAACATACCATGAAGCTTGCCTCTTAATTTTTCTTGCATTCACAGGATCATCGGGCAATATTCCTTTGCTCAAGTAATTTATTATTGGATCTATCTAGCTTGGCTCATGATCCAGTTGAGCGACCATTTGAACCTCTATGCTGGGTTTTCCAAGAATTTTAATGAAAGCTTTTTGGTCAAGGTCGGAATATCCTGATGCAGCAAGATGTGAAAGTGCATCAACTCGGGCATTCTCTGATCTTAATATTTGAGTAATTTCAAGGTTGGAGAAATTTTTGGATAATTCCTTTGCATGATGTAAATACCAAGATAAAATAGAATCTTTAGCTTCGTAGTGATCTCATACTTGTCCAATGACAAGCTGGGAGTTTGTAAAAATCTTGAGCTTCTTAATATTGAGTTTTTTAATCATTCTAAGTCCTGTAAAAAGGATTTTATATTCTGCTCCATTGTTGGAGGTTTTAAAATTAAATTTCAGTGCATGTTCAGTGATTGCTCATTCGAGATTGGCTAAAATCAAGCCGGCTCTATTTTCTTGAGCATTTGAGGCTCCATCCACATATAAGAACCAACAAGATGCTTCAATAGCTTCTCCTCAAATTCTGAGGACTTCTTCTTTTTCAAGTATTAAACATTCTACCATGAAATTAGCTAGTACTTAAGCTTTCATAGAAGATCTAGGTCGATAATGGATATCAAACTCGTTAAGTTCAATGGTCCATTTGACTAATCAGCCAGAAGTGTCAGGTCATTGAAGGACTGACCTTAGTAGTTAGTTTGTTAAAATAATAATAGAATGAACCTGAAAATATGGTCGAAGCTATTTGGCAGTGGTAACTAGAGAATAAATTATTTTTTCAATTTTGGAGTATTGGGACTCCGCATCTTGTAATAATTTGCTAGTATAATAGATTGGCCTATGTGTCCCTACATCATCTAGGACCAAAATCGAGCTAACAATATTAGGTAAAATAGATAGATATATGAATAAATCCTCACCTTTGATAGATTTTGACAGTAATGGGATTGTGCCAAAATATGCTTTAAGCTTGTCAAAGACAAATTGACACTCCTCTGTTCATTCAAAATTCTTGATTTGTTTCAAAGTTTTGAAGAATGAAAGGCACTTTTCAACTAACCTAGATATAAATATGCTGAGTGATATCACTCATCCAGTGAGCCATTATACCTCTTTTATGAAACTAGGAGGCTTCATTTTGAGCAATGCTTGAATCTTCTCGGGTTTGGCTTCTATCCCTCTCTGGGTCATAAGAAAATCAAAAAAAAATTTGGCCATAACTCTGAAAGCACACTTGTTGGGATTGAGTTTCATTTGGTATTTATGAAGCTCTCCGAAGGTTTTCTCCAGATCGATAATATGCTGATTTACTGCTACGCTTTTGACCAGCATGTCATCAACGTAAACTTTCATATTACGGCCAATTCGGTGCTTAAAGATCTTGTTCACTAGACATTGGTAGGTGGCACCTACATTTTTTAAACCTAAAGATATTATTTTATAACAATACAAACCTTTGATGGTGATGAATGCTGTATTCTTCTCATTTTTAAGGGCCATCCTGATTTGATTGTAGCTAGAAAAGGCATCCCTGAAGCTTAGCAACTTGTGCCCTGATGTTGCATCAATTAGTTAATCAATTTTCGATAAGGAAAAGCTATTCTTTGGGTAAGTCTTGTTAAGATCGGTAAAATCGATGCAGATTCTCTATTTTTTGTTTGCCTTCTTAACCATCACGATATTGGCTATCCAATCCAGATATTGTACTTCTTTGATAAATCCTACCTTCAATAATTTATCGACCTCCTCATCTATTGCTCTTTGCCTTTTTGGAGAGAAGCTTCTCTTTTTTTACTTTATGGGCTTGTATTTCGAATCAATATTTAATTTATGCATAATGATGTTGGCTGAAATCCCAGGTATATCTAAGGTTGATCATGTAAATATATCAGCATTCCTTCGAAGAAAGGAGATTAATTTTTTCTTTAGATCTATGTGTAATTGAGCTCCTATCTAGATGGTCTTTTCAGAATCTCCACCTAGTGATACAGTAATAAGTGGCTCTGCTAATTCACCTTGAATTTTTCGACCTCATCATCAAGCTCATAATCTAGTATTTCGATAGGTGGGGTTCCAACCAGTGCCTTTATCTAGAAAGCTATCAAAAAGCACTGCCTGGCCATTATCTGATCTCTTTGCATCTCGCCAACTCCTAATCTGATTGGAAATTGAACAAGCAGGTGATAAGTCGAGACTATTGCCTTGAGGGCATTGAACCTAGGTTGGTCAAGAATGATATTATATGTAGATGGTATCTTGACGACTAGGAATGTAAGTTTGCACTGATGATTGGTAGAGTTCTTTTTCGATGGTGACCGATAATGTAATTTCTTCTTCGACTATCATAAAATCATCTGAGAAGCCAATCAGATGGCCACCAACCAATCTCAAATTATTGAGCAAATTCATTTTTGAGAGGACATCATAGAACAATATGTCTGCAAAACTTTCATTATCAACTAAAATTTTTTTTACATCATAATTTGTTATCATCATATAAACAACAACAGCATCAGTGTGGGGTGTCTGAACCTCTTGCGCATTATTTTTAAAAAAAAGAAATAACATTTTTAGTGCATTACCTCTTAGGGAAAGGACTTCTAGATGCCTTCTGGAGTTGGCTGCCCTATGAAATCATATTGATAACTCCCATAGTTGGTCGATTATGTTTAGTAGCATCGTTAAGCTTCTAGCGTGGCTTCAGGGGCTGGTTTGCCTGATTTCAGATATATTTGTCGAGATAGCCTCAGTGAATCAAAGCCTCAATTTTATCTCTATGGTGACGGCATTCCTCAGTATCATGCCCGTGATCCTGGTAAAAGTGATAGTATTTACTCTTATTTCTTTTATCAGTGGGAGCCTTCATGGGAATAGGGCAACAAAGATATCCCTGATTCTCTATCTCTATTAGAATCTGTGTTCAGGGGGTGAACAAAAAAGTATAGCTATCAAATTTTTGGGGAGGACTTTGGAACCTCGAATTATTTTGATATGGTTCACTACGGTTCCCATGATTTTCACATTCATCCTTGCGGAGTTGCTTCATTCCTTCTTTTTTCTTTTTCTTTTCTTTTTTGTTCAACTTTTCCTCTTCCTCAGCATGGGCATACTTCTTGATTCAATCCAACATTGCTTCATAATTCTCCAAAAAATTCTTGTTAAGAGAAAAGGTCAGGTGGTAACTCCTAAGTCCTTGCTTTAAGGCAGACATAGCGATGGACTCATTAAAATCTTTTACTTCAAGAATGACCACATTAAAATGAACCATATACTCTCAAAGGAACTCATCCTCCTATTACACCACGAAAAATAGATTGTTTGAATGCTTCAAGTGGAGGCGGTTGCTCCTAAAATAGGCCACAAAGAGCCTGCTCAACTGGTCAAAAGAAGTAATGGACCCAGGATAGAGTTCAAAAAATCATATCCTTGTAAATTTTTTGAGGATGATGAGAAAGGCCATACAGAGAAGGATGTCGGACGTGTCTTGGATTCTTATGACGTCTCTATATCCTTCAAGATAATCTTGGGGGTCAATGAAGCTATCGAATGGCTCCAAAGTAGGCATCTTGAGTCAAGATGGGATCGATTCGCTCGGAATTTTAGTAGAAAAAGAAGAAATAATGTGAAAATCCTTCTTACTTTGGGAAAGCTTCTCAAGCTGCACCTCCTTTATCTTTTTTTTCAAGATCTTGAAGCTTCTGCTTAAGATCCATTTCTCATAGAGACTTCCTGCTATATGGAGTTGATTTGCTTCATAGAAATAATCTTCTTGATCAAGAAGATGCTCTCAACGAAGTTCTTGGGACATTGGAGGATGGTTGGTGCACGATGCAGCCTCTCGAGGAATAGATTCTTGCCATTGCTCTGTCATCTGCTAAAGCTACTATACAGCATTAGTAAGGGCCTGGACTTACTGTAGCAGAAGATTAAACTATTGTAAATCGATCGCAATTAGAGGATGGGATTGGACCATCTCCAGAGGGGCTCTTAGAGAAAATTGAGCTAGATTCTGCGTTTTCTTGATCATTTTGCACTAAAATATTTGGGCAAATCATTCCTCTAGCATCAATCTATTGCTGCAAGATTTCAGATCGTTGAGAGAAACTTGCACTAGAGAGCTGATTTATAGCTGGGTCGACGTGGATTAGACCAACCTGTAAGAAAAATTTTAAGAACCGATGGGATATCTTCCGATTTAGGATCCTCCGATACTTAAGTCAGTTGAGACCTTAAAAATAGATAGTAAACATGAAAATTTAAGAAGATAGTAAAAGAAGATTTGAGTGAAAAATGGTTCAATCTTCTTTCAATGGAAAAGTCAAATCAATTTCAGCAGAGTTTTGGCTGTGAACTTATGCTTATCTTGGAGGGATACCCTGCCTCCTATTTATAGAGGAATTTGCTTAGGCCTTAAGAAAAGTTTGTTAGGCCGTTAGTTTGTTATGGCCAACTGAATTGCGGTTGTTGACCGTTTGTCTTGATTGCAATTAGCTATGGAACAACTGAAGGAGGGTCGCAATTTGATTAGAGCAGAGCTGGCGCTTAGTTAACTGTCGAGATATGTCAAGGTCGACAAATTACAAATTTGGCTTGTATGATGAGATCGGCGATTTACCGATCTAGATATATATTATGATATTTACTGCTTGGAGATATCGGTATTTTATCAATCTCGGACATTGATCATATTCTGATGTGGATTGCTGTCGACAAGGTCGGTGAAAATCCGATCTTCTGCAGAGCATAACTGCCATTGTTCTCTAGGACGACAAAATACTGATCTGATCACTTGATTTAGCCTCAGCTAGGTCTGGCCTTCAGGTCGGTATTTTATCGATCTGGTACATCTAAGACGGTGACTTCTTTGATGATGCCACGTGTCTAGCGGTGGTTGACCATACCAACACATGTTATTTTAGACTGCATGTTACTGAATTTAGTTTGGAGACAGTCTCTCCTCTCTAATGTGACGACTGTTCCAACAATTTCTCTAAATGCTTTTTCTCATAATATTAAGAGAATTCCTTGGCAAGTAATCGATATATTGAGGCTATTTTGATGTCCTAGAGTACTAATCATATTTGGCATATTTTTTTCCAAATTGATATTTGGAATCTTATTGGAGTATATGTAGGTGGTTGCATGAAAGGAATATTTGATAGTTAAGAAATATATAGTTCATATTTTGCAAACTCTACATTCCTATATATCTCTCTCGGGAACCATTATTTCTAATTTTCTCGAGATCAATTTTGATGGCAATATTCAAAATAAGAAAGAGCCAAATGGAGCAAGCTTTATTATTAGGAAATGCTAATGATATGCTGATTACAGCATAAGGTGTTTATTCATTCGATACCATACTTTTTGAAATATGTAGTAGACATTAAGAAAGCTTCTTATATTATATTTGAGGATGACTTTTTGATTATTGTTAGATGGGTAGTTGATTTATCATTTTTAAGGACTAGTCCACATTCTCTGAGACAATATTATTGGAGTTTAGCAGCTAAGTTAGTGGTTTGACACATGTCTATCAAGAGGCTAATAATATTTCAAACTGAGTGGCACCATATGCGATTAATCATACAGAAATTATGTTGGAACTGCTATATCAGATTTTCCTTCTAATTTGTTAAATATTTTTTTATTCCCATGGACGTATCTGTAATAGATTGGTATGATAAATAAGATTTTTAACTAAAAAAAACCTTAATTTGCTAACTACATTGCATGAAACGGACATCATGAGGTGTTAACGCACGCATCATGAGCGCAAATCCAACCAATGTTAACTCCGTTCGTGTTCTATAAATATTTAAATATAAAAAAGGAGACAGAATAGGTTATCCACAACGAATCCCCGTTTAATATCTTGGTCATATAGTATTTATTGAAGAATTATTGAACTCATTTTAACTTTTCAGATTTTCATATCTTAATTATATTTAAGAAAAATATTTTCTGCACCGCAGGCGGTATAGCTCCGTGGGCACCGTTCATGATGATTGGCTCTCACGTAGGGCCGAAGCGAGCAAAAAAAAAATTTTTTTTTTTTGATGCCATGCTCCGACTTCATGCAAGAGCCACGGGCGGTGTCCGTGTGTAGAAAGTATTTTCCTGATAACACGAGGTATAACCAAGAATGATGTTTCACTATATCTAAAGTGCCAGCATGCCATTTACCAAAAATATTCTACTCTGGAACCATATTTTATTCCAGTTTAACAAAGGTAAAGGATGTAACTTAAGTTGATCTATGCTTATTTGCATCTTCTATGCAGTTGTTCGAAAGAAGGCTGAAGAAAAAGGATCGCCTGTTAGGCTTATCTAAGTTTAATTCACTGGACTTTACTTGGATTACGAGATCATGATGCAGTTGAAATGGGCTGCCCTAGGGCTTGGACTTAAGCAATCCGGCCCAATAAAATTTTCAAAGTTAAATTATGTCCTAAAAAAAGAACCATATTTAGATTTAACTTGTGGACTATAGAATGGGATAGCAACGTATGTGGTATTTGTGTCAGTGTACCCTGGCCAGCTTGATCTATGCACTACCCTAGCTCAAAAGTCACGCTCATGGTAACTCTCACGTTAATCCAATTTATCAGTAACATTAACCACATGTTTCAGAAATCCAATAGGATTGGGTTGAAGTTTCCATTGGATTCATGAAGTGGGCAGTCTATTTGAGTAGATCCATATTGACGCAATACCTCCTCAAACCAAATCCTGCGGAAGGAAAGAAAAAAAAAAATCCATGGAGGTCTTTTTTTTACTTCATTAACAAGCCTAGTGATAGAATTTAAGCTAAGATTAGGATGGATGTTTAGAAGAATATGGGCTGGGCAGGCCAGCAAATCTGATTCTTATAGAGAATTCCATCCAAACCTATAGAATCTCCCGAATAGATTCCAAGGCTTATTTATCATTTATCAACTTTAACCAGGCCATGAACTTATTTTGGCAAAGCGTGAATCTAACCGTTTTTTTCCTTCTCTTTTCCTTTTTCATCAAATGGGGGCGCACATAGGCTTCCATTGAAAGAGACCCCAAGGATGGTTGCGGTCAATGACATCATCTTTTTTGCAAGTCTGATAATCTTTATAGATGAATGGTTGGATTAGGAAGCCGAGACGTGTAACAACAAATTTAAGGTACCTTTCCCCGAAAATACATCATAATAGCATCATGAATCCATTTGGGCGTTCTTAAAAAAGTAATAATAACCGAATGACCATTTGGGCCATCTCCTAGCATTAGGTTGTGTTATCAGTGGGCTCTCTTTTGTCGTTGCCCATCCAGTGATGTTTTTAAACGACTGGAAAGCCTCAGCCATAGAGTGAATTATTTTTCTGAGAGAGGTTTCTTAGTACCACTTATTGAAGACTGCTGTCGACATAACCAAAAGAATAAGCTGATAGAAGGCTAGAAAGAAACCAAAATAATGAGGTTTCTCATCTATCAGACATCAGAATCATCAATTTCAAAGGGAAGTTTCTTAACAGGTACGACTGATTCAGGCAAGGACAGATTTCCAGACCTAGAGACTAACATAGATTGCAGTGATTTTTTCCCGCTAACAGAAAACCAGATGTTGTTTGCTGCTTGAACAAGGCGTTTGCCAACTTCATTTCTACCAAACTTGCTCCTTGAAGCCCCCATATGCTTGTTAAACGACAATGGAGTAGAATTCATTGATGAACAATGAGGCGTAACACAGACCTTTTGCTTAT
Organism: Cocos nucifera; assembly: GCA_006176705.1. Classification (NCBI taxonomy): domain Eukaryota; kingdom Viridiplantae; phylum Streptophyta; class Magnoliopsida; order Arecales; family Arecaceae; genus Cocos; species Cocos nucifera. The sequence goes on from QRFJ01000097.1 coordinate 1,652,086, forward strand.
TGACTGGTAGTTTGCCTCTGCTAAATTCGTTTCGAAATGTCTTCTCATGGTTATCTTTCATCTTCCCAGATATACTCTTTGTTTGTCTCTCACGATCAAAAGCGACTATTTCATTTTTATAAAGTTCTCTGTTACTGATGTTCATCGGATAATCTTCTAACCATTTCACACCATCAGAACTAACTTTGAAGGAACAAATCGTATCAGAATCCAATGCAATTCTCTTTGAACTTTTCTGATTGACCGAAAATTCTGCAGCATAATTTGCATGACCAGTGATCTCATTTTGTTGAATTTTTTCAACCTTCAGCACATCATTGAATTGCTGGGTCAATTTTTTAGTGTTTTGAATATTTTTGGTCAGACTGCTGCATGAATTCACCTCATCATAGTCGGAGAAGTATCTTGAAATAAGACTAGTTAGAGAGATGTTTTCAGACAAACTAATGCTGGGAGTTTGTCTCACTGTTGAAGAACTGATATGGGGTCTACTCAGCAGTGGAGGCTCTGAGGACAAGCTCTTGTCCTTTTGATCCATGCCTTGGGATTCATCAGTAATGGTACCATCTTCCGTTCCCTTCCCTTTATCAGTCTTTAGACCAGATATTAATTTAGATGCATGCATTTTTTGAGTTCTGGCAAGTTTTTCCACTGTGATGTCCTTTACATGTCCACTACCAACATTTGCTGAATTTCCCTGTTCCCATATCTTCCTCTTTTTCCTTTTCTCTTTGCCACAAATAGCTAAGGAAAGCACGTCAAATTGGTCTTCATTGAATATAGAATGATGTCCTCCATTTTTTCTAGCTTGGCTCTTCATATTTGTGTCTCTGAAACCAGCAGCCTTCTCTGATTTTGAACAGTCAGTGGCATTGCCGACACTAGGCATGGAGTCTTTGGTTTCTGGACTTGTGATACCTTGAATAACCATAACTTCTCTGTTTCTGTGTTCACACTGATTTGAATCATTCAATGCTGTTAAATTTTCCAAAGTTGGTGAAACTTTAGCATTTGGCCTGACAGGTTCCCTCTGATTAGAGAAGTCTTGTCTTGTGGAATGGTTTAATCCGGAAGGTACACTAGCTTCTTGCCTAGGCATGCCTACAGACTGTGAAGCATTCATGTGAAGGAACCAAGTGCCTGTCAACCCCTGATAAGATTTCTTTATAACCATCGAATCTGGAAGATGATAAAAGTGGGTTTTCCTCTTTACCTTCAACGATGAAGAAAGTATAAAAATTGAGAAGCATTGAAATGTCTACAAGAACATCAGAAGACTGAGATGTAAATAAAGCAGCTGAGGACAGACGTGATGAAGGGAAATCCTGATTTCCCTGACCAGGTTCGTTCAGATCTGATCAGATCAAGAGATATATTTCAAAAATTTTTCTCTTAGATCTGTATCAGATCAGGGATGCTTCAGATCTGATTCTTATTTATTTAATAAAAATTAAATGAAAAGGATAAATTAAATCACATTCAATTTACCTGAATAGGGTAATCCTATTACCCTGTTGATGATCCTGTTTGCAGCGGAAGGTTCTGGATCAAGCCACGCAAGCGCCTGGCCTCTACCGGTATCCACTCGGGCTGGATCTGGAGATCCTCTTCTTCTCTATCACACCTCCAAAAATCAGATCTGGATCTGATCTGGAGGATCTTCAAAACTCCTTTTGAAGATCTGCAGTCGTCCTTTTGCAGCAGCGCAGCCTTCTTGCTTTTGATCGCCTTTCCTTGATCTGAATCGCACCAACCAAATCCAAAACACTTTTGGACGTGGAGAGCAAGGGAGAGAGAGAGTATGGCATGGAGAAAGGAGGAGAGAGGCAGCCTTGGGGCGTGGGAAGATTGCTTCTTTTGATTACTTCTTGATTATTTTTTCAGTTGGGCGCAGGGTCTTATTTATAGACTAAGCTGTGATCCAACTCCTCTTCCTCCCAACCAATCACAACCCTTTGTGAAATCAGATCTAAATCTGATTGGTGGGAATAGAGACCCCTGGATTCCTCCTTAGAGGTGCCTAAGACCAGTCAAACTGGATTCTTAGAAGAACTCTAATTGGAATCCAAAAGGGAGATGGAGTCCTTGTCCAACAAGGACTCCTAGGCGCCTCCTACTTGGGCTCACGCCACCCTTGGCGTGCGCCCTTCTCCTTGCCAGTTCTGGCAGGGGGACAAGCCCCCACCAGCTCTCCAATAGGTGCATGACATGTGGTCAAAAGTCAAAGGGTCAATGGTCAACGTTTGACCAGTCAAAGGTAGACTTTTGACCAAAGTCAAAGAACAAGAAATGGCAGGTGACCAAAAATGGCAGGTAATGTCTTACAAAATAAGACAACCTATTTCTGACTTGGACAACCTCCAGTCAGACCATATGAAGGCCTCTGATTGAGCACAAACTCCTTTGGCTCAGTCAGGACAACTTATTTATGATAGTAAAAGAAGAACGTTAGGTTCAATCGAGTGCTAGCACGATTTCCTTGAACCTAATTGAATCTCATTCAGATCAATTGAACTAGATCAGTTCAATTGATGATCACCAGATTCAAACCCTTGTTTGTGTGACCCAGTTAGGTTCAGTTCTGTATGGTAATGGGATATGTCATGATCTCTATCATCGACATCATCGAAACTCCTTTCGATGGATCAGAACTCTTCTGATTCGAACAGCTAGAATGATCGATCATCTAAATCATTCTAATTGCTCCCAAAATCCACCAGTGACACCTAGCAGTATATGGTGGCAACCCATCAGAGCTGAATGCGAACCTCTTGGTGCAGCTACCTGTGTGATTAAGTTCTTCTATCTTGAGCCCCGATCAGATTAGGGTTAAGGTGAACTCGTCAAACCCTAGTCTCTGTCATATGATGTAATCATTCGATTCGAGTCCAATGTGAAAATCTAAATAGAAACTCTTTCTATTATTTCACTCTGCCATGGCCATGGGCTTCTGGACTTGATTCTCATGATCATCATAGGGCTGCTCCTCTACCACCGAGGTAGATAGATTCCATCTTGATGCAATCCAGTTCCTACAATGAACATGTCATAGCCAACATACACCTCAGGGTTCCATATGGCTAGGAGACCGAGTAATGGTGTAGTCAAATTATAACACCCTCAAGGTGAACTGCCGATGCATCTCAGGTCAAAGAACCAGACACACTACTGCAGCATCGAGTCAGTCATTGACGAGAAGGTAGACTCCCTAATGACTACTCGAGGTGGTCACGCTCAGTGCCCTCGTTCTCTAACGAGTACCTGTACTCTCGCTCCGGTGTCTCCACACCGTAGACTCAAGACTCATCTACTAAAGAGAAGCGATCGTACACCAACCTTCCGGATCAATCACCATCCTCGTGATGATCCTATGGTCGGGAGCATGTTTATGAGTTAATAATGATTATTCATGTCTTAAATTTTCAACTCTTGAAAATATGAATTATCATTACCATTAACTCAAAGGATGTATCACAGACACTAAATACACATATGTGATAGAAAATAACCCATTTTATTAATTATAGTCAAAATTATAATTTTGCCCCTAGAAGTGTATTACAAGTGTCAGCCAATTCTGGCTTCTAGGGCACATATATCTAACAATCTCCCACTTGTCCTAAAGCCAATTGGCTACAAGTCTAAGTCCCATCTTCTCAAGGTGGGCTTCGATCTTCTGCTGGCCCAACGGCTTTGTAAGTGGGTCTGCCACATTATCTGTGGAGTTGACTCTCTTGACCTCAACGTAACCTTTCTCAAGGTAATCGCGGATGAGATGAGCAATGGCTTGGATCACCGTTTGCTTGGAACTCTTCCAGCACAAACAGAATCTGCCAGATGTCGACTTTCGATCATCTATATCGGACATGAAGTCCGAGTCTGTGTATCCCTGGACTTGGAGTTCTCCATTACCAAAGACCAACATCATATCCTTAGTTCTTCTCAAGTACTTAAGGATACATTTCACAGAAGTCCAGTGTTCTTCACCTGGATTTGACTGATATCTGCTTGTGACACTCACAGCATGGGCTATATCAGGTCGTGTACATAGCATGGCATACATGAGGCTCCCTATTGCAGAAGCATAAGGGATCTTGCTCATGCGTTCTATTTCCTCAGGTGTGCTGGGGCACATCTTCTTGGAAAGATGAATACCATGTCTGAAGGGTATTAATCCCCTCTTAGAGTTTTCCATACTAAACCTCTTTAGTACTTCCTCTATGTACATCTTCTGTGAAAGTCCTAGCATCCTATTCGGTCTATCCCTATAGACCTTAATTCCTAGAATAAAGGATGCTTCACCTAGGTCTTTCATGGAGAATTCCTTGGACAACCACATCTTGACTGATGTCAACATGGGAATATCATTCCCAATAAGGAGGATGTCATCCACGTACAATACGAGGAAGACAACAGCGCTCCCACTGACCCTTTTGAAAACACATGGTTCCTCTTCATTTTTGATGAAACCAAACTTTTTGATCACATCATTGAAACGAGTGTTCCAGCTCCGAGATGCTTGCTTAAGTCCATATATGGACCTTTGCAGCTTGCAAACCTTGTGATCAGTATCACTGGATGTGAAACCTAGCGGCTGTTCCATATAGATATCTTCCTCAAGATATCCATTTAGGAATGCCGTTTTCACGTCCATTTGCCATATTTCATAATCGAAATAGGCTGCAACAGCAAGCAATGTGCGGATGGATTTTAGCATAGCTACTGGGGAAAAGGTATCCTGATAGTCAATGCCTTCACGTTGACTATAACCTTTTGCCACCAGTCTAGCCTTGAATGTCTCCACATTCCCATCTGCACCAATCTTTCTCTTGAAGATCCATTTACACCCAATAGGTACTATACCTTCTGGTGGATCTACCAAGGTCCAGACTTGGTTTGAGTGCATCGAGTCGAATCTTCTGACTTCATTGCCTCAAGCCATTTCTCGGAGTCGATATCTGATATCGCCTCGTTGTAGGTTTTGGGATCATCACCATGAGCACCATTACCTATGAGGAACATTTCCTCTACATCCTCTGAAATAATACCTAAGTATCTTTCAGGGGGACGGGAAACTCTTTCCGATCTACGAGGTGGAGGAGGTAGTGTTCTTATTGGCTCAACCTGATTTGGTTCCACTTGGTCCTTAGCTCTTTCTGCTTGTGAGACTTTCTCATCAAGCTTAATCTGCTTTCCAATGCCACTATCTTGAATAAACTATTTTTCAAGAAATATGGCATGTCGACTCACAATCACATTGTGGTCTTCTGGAATGTAGAAATAGTATCCTAATGACTCTTTAGGATATCCTATGAATCGAGCTCTAAAGGACCTAAACTCTAACTTGTCCGCTTGTTGTCTTTTGACATGAAGCCGGACAACCCCAAATTCTGAGATGACTCAGACTTGGTTTCTTACCGTGCCATATCTCATACGGTGTGGTAGGAACGGTTTTAGAGGGAACCCTATTCAGTAGAATAGATTGAAGTTAATAATGAATGTCCCCAAAGAAAATCTGGGAGGTCTGTGAAGCTCATCATGGATCGAACCATATCCAATAGAGTCCGATTTCTCCGTTCTGAAACCCCGTTGAGTTGAGGTGTTCCTGGTGGAGTCCATTGAGAGACTATGCCATTTTCCTTAAGATAGTCTAGGAATTCCCGGCTAAGGTATTCACCTCCTCGATCTGATCGAAGAACCTTAATGGGTTTTCCAGTTTGTTTTTCTACTTCATGTCTGAATTCTTTGAACTTTTCAAAAGCTTCAGACTTGTGTCTCATAAGATACACATACCCATACCTAGACAGATCATCGGTAAAGGTAATGAAGTAGACAAAATTGCCTCTAGCCGGCACATCGAAATGGGCCGCACACATCAGTATGTACTAGGGCAAGGAGATCTGTGGCCCTCTCCCATGTCCAACAAAAGGGAGTTTAGTCATTTTGCCTTGAAGACAAGATTCACAAGTTGGATATGACTCAAAAGTCAATGGACTCAATAGCCCATTTTTCTCCAATTTGTTAATCCTATCTTCTGCTATATGACCTAATCTCAGGTGCCATAGATATCTGTCGTTTGGACTATCCCTAGGTCGTTTGGCATTCACGTTTTGCTCGATAGTTAGAAACAGGTACATCAATATGTAGCTGATAAAGACCATTAATAAGGAAACCATTTGCAATTTTATTTCTTTCATAAAGAATGTTACAATGGTCCTTAAAGAAGGTGATCACATAACCTTCTTGTGCTAAGCATGAAACAGAAATCAAATTCCTGCTAGCTGCAGGCACATAATAACAGTCTTTTAAAACTAAGTCTAAACCAGATGGTAATCGAAGAGGGTATGTTCCCACGGCTACTGCAGCAACTCTTGCTCCATTACCGATGCGCGTAGGATCATGTCTCCATCCCTCAGCCTCCTGCTATCCTCAAGACCCTGCATAGAAGTGCACAGATGAGCACTAGAACCAGAGTCAAGCACCCAACTGGATGCAGAAGAAACCGTAAGGTTAGACTCAATAACGAGCATACCTCCAGAAGGACCTTCCTTCTTGTTCTTTAGGGTGGCCAGGTAAGTAGGGCAGTTCCGCTTCCAATGGCCGTCGCTGTTGCAATGGAAACACTTTCCTTTGCCATCGACCTTCTTCTTCGGTTCTGCCTTCTTCTTCTTTGATCCTTCTACCTTTTGCTTTTTCACAGACTTCTTTTTCTTTCCATAAGACTTTCTTTTGGAAGAAGTCCGTTCCATAGCAAGAACTGAGCCTTTAGAACCTTTCATAGAAAGCTCAGCGGTAACCAGCATATTCATCAACTCGGCCAAGGAATTTTGAAGTTTATGCATGTGGTAATTCATGATGAATTGCCCATATGCATCAGTCAAGGATTGCAGAATAATATCGTTCTGCAAGTCCAAGTCCAACTTCACACCGAGCTTCTCAAGCTCTTCCATGTCCTTGATCATTGTCAGACAGTGATCTTGGACTGACTGCCCATCACGCATCTTAGCCTTAAAAAGTCATTTCGTGACTTGATATTTGGCTGCGCGACTCTGTTCACCAAACATCTCCTGCAGGTGAGCCAACATTTGGCGAGCAGTCCCGATATCTTCATGTTGGCGCTGGAGCTCATCAGACATCGAGCCCAACATGTAGTATCTGGCCTTATTGTCTTCGTCAATCCATTTTTCCAGAGACGCTCTCTGTTCAGTGGATGGACGAGCTGGTAAGGTGGGAGGGTCCTGGTCCAAAACATGTGTTAACTTCTCTGAACCCAAAACAATTTTGTAGTTCCTGAGCCAATCTTTATAATTGGGTCCAGTCAGTCTATGTGTGTCTAGGATACGTGCCAGTGGGTTGGACGCAGACATTTTCCTGTAGAGAGTCAAAGATTCTAGTTAGATACTGTAATTTTGACTTGACCAATTTGTTTAGGGATTTTATTTTTAAACAAATTAGCTCCCACTATTTTCTCGGATCCCTACACTCCCTCTGTAGAGATGCGAAAATCTCCGCGATTGATGATTTCTAGTGGGTGGTGCGGTCTCACCAACTGACTCATCACCTCACCTAACAGTTATTGGTGATGGGTTAGCCAATGAGTGAACAACTCTTGTTCAATGATTCTCTAATCATGGTGCACCCAAACTTGGTCTCTAATTCATGAATCTCACCGTATCCGGAATATTGATCCACTCCTTAGTTAAGTCAGACCCACCATTTGCATAGACTGGGTTCCTAATTGGGTCTCTCACCGTATCCGGAATATTGAGCCCAACTCATCCTCCAGCCCATAGCATCCAATGCCTAATAGACATGGTTGCGTCTTCCCGGTGCAACTGAGCCACTGTATCCAGCCGAGAACAATCAACCCCGGGAAGGGCCCGCACGTCTACAATGGTGGAAGACCT